>JAWNGG020000349.1:0-182691 GCA_036937485.2 Tetragonisca angustula | reverse complement strand
TACGGTTAGAAAAATTAAAGTTTGTTCTTAAGAAGAAGCATTCCAAACCCTCGTCAAAATGTTACTGCGAAATTCCCAGTAAGAAAGATTCCGTTTCAAAACGAATTAACGAACTCGGAGAATGATTCGATCGACGCGTCACTTCTGGCATAGGCTCCTGTTCAGTGGTAGCGCTCGAGCAGAGCGGATTATCGTAGTGGGTTAAAAAAAAAGAGTTGAAAGAGCGTCCACAACACCTAAACAACGAGTTTCCCTTTTAGTCGCCTTTTACACAGGGATTACGTTGGATCTATTCTATCCCCGAGACCACAGAGTGAAGCACAGAGTCCACAAGTGTCGGACCATCTTGGCGTCGCTGCATCAAAGACAGTCGCAGCTACGATTGAATCGATACGAAATACGTCGTCGTGCGTAACCTGCGAACGATGGCGAATGCCATCACCTGATATCTGAACGTCGTAGTTTTCAATGACGGTTGACAAGCCGGCGACACGCCTCGGCGCAATGCACGACAGTGATTTGCTTTGCGGTCCGCGTCGAATGAATTTGCGGCGGCGCGGACGACAGGCGCGTGCGGTTACGTATAATTACGCACTTAATTGCTTCTATTGCGAAGACCCGAATGACGAAGAGTGGGAGGAAGAGGTGGGGGCCATCATCTCTGATGAGGTTGCCTGACCACGTTTTCATTTTGTTCACTCTACACGTTGCGCGCGAAACGATTCTTTCGAGGCGTCCTCGCGAATCGCGTGAACGATTTCTCGCAGCTCGTGCGAACCGATGCCGTGAAACGAGAGAAAAAAGAGAAAAAGAAGAAGAAAGACGCGACGTTTAATTAAAATCTCGTTAAACCGGAACGAAATCGATTTCGTGGCGCGTAGCCCGGCGTGAATATTTCGCACGATACATGGACACGCGGACACGCGTCCCGTCCAGGAGTTAATAAGGTTGCGAATAACGTCGGTTAACAAACGCCAGGCTCGTATCGGATCGGATCGCTATGCAGCCAATCGCTATGCGCGCCTTCCCCCCCCCCCTCTCTCTCTCTCTAATTATTGAAAAATTGTTCTCGTGCACGTTCGCGCAAATCGTTCACGATAAAATATTCGGATAAAATCGAACTCCGGTTCTATCGGATCGACGCGCAAATTAAACAAGCAGTTCGATAACACGAAACAGCGCGATAGAGATCATGCGTGGAAATTAACTTCAACTTGTTCCGCAACGGTGCGTTAATTCTTACTTCAGACGTGCTATTTCGCGACGCTTGGTCAACACGATAAATTTATTTTTCGTTGGCTGCCGTAATAATTGATTGAAAGTCATCGAAAGGAACGCACCTGCTAACTTGCGAACAAATCTGATATTTGCAATAAAGCGGAAATTCCTCGAATACTGAGTTTCGATCAGCAGATTCCTCTGGACTGTGGACGTCGAGCGATCGATACATTGGTCGGTCTCTTTCCTCTTTTTCTTTTTTCTTTTTTCTTTTTTTTTCATTGCTTTTTCATCGGCGAAAGTCCAGGAACAATTTCCGCGAATGCTTGCGTCCTGTCTAACGAATCGATCAGAGTTTCGCGCAACGCCGATCCGTCGATCCCCTTGTGGACAGTGGGTGGCGGTCTCGAGACGATGGAACACCGGGTCACACCGACGATTTAATCCGAACAACCGTCTGCCTCGTATCGAGTCGGAAATAAGTTTCCGCAAGTTGCGCGGAACGGAGTCGGAAATCGCTGCACAGAATCGTTCCCCGGCCTGTGCTTCCTTCGACGACCCTCCACCACTGACCTGAATCGCGATCGCTGTTTCGCTCGCCGTAATCGGCCATCGTTTTTCTTTCTAACGTCGACCTGCTGCGTCCGATCGAAGGAAATTGCCGAGGAGCTGGATAATTCGATCAGAACGACCTGCGATCGTTCTGCCGCCGGCTACTCGGGCAAGTTTGACACTCGCCAATAATCTCGGCTGTTCTGATCCCGATACAGCAAACGATTAATTGTCACGCTCTTGTCTCGCTCGTCGGTGAGACACGATATCGATCATGCCTCGCCGTCGGATTAACGCATAAAACGTACAATTGCTCGTAGTGTATCGTGTATCGCCGTAAGCAGTCCGTAGTAAGTTAGATCCGGGATTCGGAGGGAGCACTGGCAGGAAGGAGCTTGGCAAACAGGGATACCGCGTCCCTTGGATCCTCTTAGCGCGGACAGCGAACCGCTCTCAGGCACGAACAAACGGCATAAGTCAGTCTTCACAAAGACTGGCGTATCCCGAGAACGACGTCCAGAGATAAATGGGAGTCTTGTACAAAACGGGAAATGAACAACAGTCCCTTTGAATACTTCTTGTCAAAAGGAATGATACATATGTATGTGGTCAGCTTTCAGAAAATCGACATATGGGAGAGGCCAAAACACGAAACAGCGAAAGAAGCGTTTTTCTAACCTGACAGCGACGTCGAAAGCAAACGACATCGCGCGACATCGCCGTGTAAATGCGAGAAAAGTTATTTACGTTATCCAACAACTTCTCGGCCAGATACTTAGCCGCACGTAAAAAGCAAGTCGGCCGAAAAGTTTCCGTCTTAAGTTTCGTCTGAACGAGATTGAATCCGACGAGGGAGCCGGGGAGTTCTTTCTCCGATTGTTCCTTCTCCGGAGGAATCGATCAATTCCTCGACGACGACACCCGGTAGACTCTCCGGCGAAGACGCGAGAGACCGAACACTGATTTTACGATGATAGAACCGGATCAACGGAATGATAAATCTCACGGAATCAGCCGGGGATGACGAAAAGCGACAGAAGGGTCTGAGGGACCGATATCCATCAACGTCCTCCGATTCGATTAACTTCTCGCCGCGTCTCCTCTGCGATAGTTTACGCTGCTCGACGTGAACCGTCCAGAGAGCGTCGCGATTCGGCGATGCGGCCGCGTCAATTACGTTAGCCGAAGCAATTACGTTACAATAACGACCACGCGGAGCCATAATTATCCGCAAACAGAGAGACGGGACGGCCACGGCGAATTGTTACATTTCATTTCGCGGAACTTTTGGTGATTATTTAACACATTGTGGACGGTGAACGCTGTTTCGTTGCAGGGGACCCAGGCAACGCAAATATATAAACTTTTCAAAAAGTAGGGAAATTGTTTCCTAACATACCACACCAAAGAACGCTGGAGGTATTTTCATTTTAATTATTAATTATTTATTTTAATTATTAATATATAAAATAATATACTTGTCAAATGCTATATATTCTCTTGAAGCTTTTCAATCATATGTTAAATAATTCGAAAATACGAGAAAATACAGGCTATATCAGTTTATCAGAGCATACCGTCTTCTTACTATAAATATAGAATAAATAATAGTTAAAATTTAAAATACATAATAAATAGATTCTTAAATATTACGATAAAAAATATATAGTAATATTTAGGAATATTTCATCAATGTGAAGAAGTACATATATGTACAAAGTTTCCTTGTTGCTCCAAAAATGTTTTAAACAAAAAGTGGAGTAGGTTTCAAAAGGAACATTAATTGACGTGATTGATATTTTTTAATTGTTAAAGATCACGTTTTTTAATACATTATTTGATTCAACTCGTCTATGAAAAGAGTATTGAAATATTTATCAAACCGAAAAATCATTGGTTAAGGGGATATTTTAACTAAAACATTGCAGATACTTGTTCAAAAATCGAATTTCTTTGCTCGAGTTTATACTCTCCTTTTATTATTATTATAGATAAATTCGACTCTATTATTTCTTCGACTAATGTTTCAAGAAATGTTTTAATATTTCGATATAAATGATTTAATACTTTTCTATAGCGAACGAAGAGCTGAATCGAACAGTGTAATAAAAAAATGAACAAAGAAAACGAGCTCGACTGTCAAACATCTTCTACGATTATACAAACTAATCAATTTATACAATCATACAAATCAATGCCTCTGTCGTAACTTAACTTTTGTCTAAAACATCTCGAACAACAATTAATCGTTTCGAGAATGTTTCAGCTTCTATTTCTCAGGTTGCCCACCCCGTGTGTGCACTGACAGATTAAAGTAAATGTAAATGAAGAACGCGAATGTTCTAAGAATGTTTACGTATAATATATTCCCCCAGGAATAGAGAAAGAGAGGACGTAAAAACGTTAGCATACTATTAGCATATTGTCGAGATATTCACGCTCGAATCGTATTCACTTGGCACCGTGTTATTTTGCGTTATTTTTTTCGGGCAACGGATTCGATTTTGACGGGAAATTATCATTGCAGATAACTCTAGACAAACTTGCAATGCAATATCGTTGAAGCTCTCGAGCGAGCAGGTTGGAAGCAAACAAATTTCTTTCCGCTTCGATTAAGCTCTAGTTAAGTCTCAGCCAGCCGTTTTCCCGCGTAATCGAGCAAAGTAGACGCAAACAAGGCTCGATCGTAATCAGAGGGAAATTTTCTCCGGAAGTAATGGAACGCCACATTTCGATCGAGAGATCTCCTATTTTCCTTCGGTTCGACTTCATTTCAGTACGATCCCACCCACCGTGTTCCTCGTTCGAATCCTCCCTTCATTTTCTCTCCCTCCCCTCCCCCTCTGTCTCTCTCTCTCTCTTTCTCTCTTTCTCTTTCACTACTTCGCTCCGCCAACCATTCGAGCACGCGTACAAACCCGGGGAGGGAAAAAATGAGAAACGAGCGAGAGAAAAGGGGAAGTACGAAGAAGGTCGGAGAAAAGATCCTCGAGGTGGTGAGCGTAATTTCGATTCCCCAGGAAACTCGTCTCTGTGTGGCACGACTCTTTTCTCCGCCTTACTTCCAGCGCAGAAACTTTCTCCACAAAGAGAGAGAGAGAGAGAGACAGAGAAAAGTCTCAGAAACTGGCCGACAGGTGGATGGAAGCTTCGTTTCCCGGCATTCCGATCGTCAGGGTGGAACCGGTAATTGTTTGTTCGTACCTAACACTACCACCCAGCCAACGGGAGATGGGGATGGAACGAACTTCTTGGTTGAGCGCGATACCAGCAGCCCGGCGTCGCTGTAGGGTGCTCGTAGCAGCAAGGATAGTGGTGGTGAGAAGAGTGTCGACGAGGCGGACGAAGCGGGTGGTTAGGTTGAGGGTAGTGGAGCAGCAGTAAGGTTGATTGTAAAGAGAGACGGAGGCGAGCGCGAGCTGCCTGGCAGTGGCACGGAACGGAGGAGGGCTGTCGTTCCTTCGCCCCCTCGACTAATGAGACCCCGCGCGGTTACATCAGAGGCCGGCGACAAATTGAAACGTACGAGCCTAGAGGGGCCACGAAACAGAGTGCAACTTCCTAATGCGTGGCTATGGACTCTCGCGTCGGTTACATCCGCAACCCGTTAACACCTAACCCCCTTTCCACCGCGCCGCGTTAAACGCGAGGAATTGTCCGTTTTCTAATTTCGTTTCGACCGTGTGCATCGTCATCGCGTTGTATCGCGAGTAACGACTTTGTTCTTATCGTTGGTCACCACGGGGAGGTTCCAGAACCTTTCCAAAGAGCAAACCCGTGTACAGCCAGGTGGCATTATTCGAGTCGACCTAAGATTTTGGGGAGGGACGTACAGTGCGCAGCACCGGGATAAGTTATTTACATTACCGACTGAAAAACTTAAATTAATACTACGTCGTCCTTGGCAACACCTGCTGACGTCGTTCTTTTTTTTTCGAGACGTAAGACGCGCTGCTTTTTTGGACGCGTGGTTGTCGTCCGGTACCGGACAAGTTTGAAAAAAATTCTTTTCGTGGTTCTGTACAGTTCTTAGGTTGCTTCTCCTCCGTTTTTATACGGAAAAATGTCTGAAGATAAAGAGAAGAGAGAAAAATGGACGCAGAACAAAGCGTGAAAGCAGTTTCGAAAATGCCGAACGAAGAGAAAATGGGCCAGGCTAAAAGCTCTTCAAGAAAAAGAAACGTCGATCCTTTTACTTACGATATTCGTATAACGTATTTAAATAAAAGTTTCGTCCACACTTAACGATAATTTTTTCTACATTTTCATTTATGCGAATTATCAGTCCTTACAATAAAATTTAAAAGGAAAACGGTTTCCACCCTCTTGTTAAGCATCGTTTTTCCTACAAATTTTTTTCTTTAAAGTTTCATTAAGAATTGGCCAAGTTGTAACAGAAAAACTTAGAGTGTCCTACCTAATATTTTAAAATTCAATCTACAGTCAACGAAAAAGTATTATGTTAATGTAACTCGCTTACGTATTGTTCGCAAAGAAATCCAGCGAATTGTAAGAAAAATTGCGCACCTTGATTCGAATAATTTAACTCTGCCGTGAGGGAGGAAATTCGCGGCATCAAGAAGTTTAGTCTGGTCCGTCGTACGACCGTCTCGTGGCCCTGATAACAAGCACGCGTCGATAAATAACGAAACGGGCGTGGACTTTCCGCGAGAAAGGAAAAAAGAACGTAGGAAGGCGTTCGAGTAATAAGTTTCCAAAGTGATTTATGTGTAATCTCTCCGCGAAAAGCGTCATTATTTTCGCAAGAGCCGCCTCCCCTACCAGCCTGACATGCCTCGCCGCGCGCGAGTTCTTTTTACGTCCTCGTAGAAGGCTGCCGCGGAAGAAACGCGGAGCGAAAGGAGCGCAATGAAATACGTGGCCGGGCAGAATTATAGGAGTGAAAAGCATGGCCACCGCTGGGAAAGACGTATAAACGCCAGCTATAAATTAACGTTCCGCGTTGCGTACGTACAGCCTGTCTTAATCTCCTTCATTCTTATCGTGACTGGCGTGCGAGTGCGCGGGCGCGCCAATTAAAAGCTGCACGACGTTAAAACCATTAACCCGCTGGTCGGTCGACCGTGCCAGAAAGTTGTTATCGGTAATTGTCACCTATTTCCTGACAACGGGTCGAATTATTCCCTTCTTTTTTTTTTTTCGCCCGTTCTCTCGCACGAGGACAGTCGAGGACTCGGACATCGAAAAATCACTCGGCACACTCGGAGTGAAAATGGAGTTTACGTTTTCGAACGTAGGGGCTTCCGCCTCTCGCCATTGTCCTAGTGACCTACTATATTAAACGCGTTAAAGAGCCGTGCGTTGTTCGAAGCCAATCAAAACCAACGGTGCCACCACTCGGCGTGGTGGTACTCGACTCGTTCAATGGAATTCACAGACTTCTGCGTCCTTCTCGTCGTAGTATGATCGACGTCAACCCCAGAACAAAAAGAGAGAGAGAGAGAGAGAGAGAGAGAAGAGAACGGGGGACAATCGTTTCGATAAGCGCTTACGCGCCTCCAGGAGGTCGAAATTCCCGACTGGCAGAGGATAGATCCATTTCGGAGAGAGGTAAGGACATATTCGCGAGCCCTCGAGTTCCCCAGTAATTGATGAGACTTCCATCGCCTGCAGGGGGTGGCGGAAACCACTGATAGGCGCTAGTCGGTGCTAGCCTGGATGGGGTAAGATGGCAGTCGAAGCAGGAGAGCAGCCAGATTACGTAGCTGACACGACGTTGTCTCTGTAGTCACGGCATCGTAGACTACCGGCGCACCGTAGCCGCAGCACACCGCCACCGTGTGTGGGAGATGGAGGGGGATGAACAGGAAGGAGAACGGACAAGGACGAGTAAACCTGGAGGATGGAATCGGCGGATGGATGCCTGCGGGGTGAGCGGAGAGGGCGGGCACACCGATGAGGTTGGCGAACGGCGAGTCGTAGGAGGAGAGGGACAGGAATGGATGTAGCAGCCCGGCAGCCTAGCATGCAAAACGCTGCGTCGACGTTATCACGCCGCCAGAGATTAAGGGGCTGACGCGGTGGATACGGGGCGGCGGCCTTCAGTCTTCCTATTTTTCGCCCTGCTCTGCTGAGTTTTACTTGGCAAACACCCCGCGCTACCTTCGGGGTCCTTATTGTTCGACAACGCCCCGCTCTCCACTTTCTGTCTCTGTTACGCCTTTGCACTGCCGCAAAGCATCGTTTCTTCCCCCTTTCAGAATACGCGCCTCCACCCTCCCCCCATCCACCTATTTTCCATCCTACGTCCTTTCTACTACCTGCACACACGAGCGTGCAGCAGAGCTCTTTTTCTTCTTTCCTTTCTCCACCCCTTTTTATCACTCTCTCCCCCTCTCTCGCTCTCTCTTTTCATCGTTCCCTCTTCGAGTCGACTTGCTCGTCGCGCTTATGACCGGAACTCATTTACCTGCAGTTTGCTGGTTACACAAAGGAACGTTGCCTTTTTGCCAGGCTTACCAGGGGATCAAATGCGCAACGGAACAGGGAATTAGCGACAAGATTCGCATCTTCGATGTCCTCTATCCTCGTCGCTTGCCACTTTGGCGCTCATCGATCCACAAACGACGCGTTCACTTTACGCGACAAATCTCGCGGCGGTTTCTAACGACGCGAAATTAAAAGATTAGACCGTGGTCGCAACAAGCGCGCGTTTTATCGAGGTGATTGAACGTGCACGAACGTAGAACGCAGAATGTACGTACGAACGCGCGTAATCTTAAGTAAGATCGTCAAAGTGATTGAAAAAAGAGAACCAATTCCTACGACTCGGTTTGAAAAAATGAAAAAAAAAGAGAGAGAGAAGAGCCAGAATCGTCGGAGAAACAGGGTGAATCCTGAAAACTGGAAAGTCGATAGCACTGTCCTGGTCGTACATAATTCGTCTCGTCTCGTCTCGTCTCGTCTCGTCTCGATTCAAGACGTCTCGAGAGACTGCAGAGAAACGGAGCAAGAAGACAGACACGTACCACCCGTGCCCGTGATTAGCAGGATATTTCGGATCTCGACTCTGTCTCGCGATCTGTCTGCTGAGCTTTCATTTGGCAAACGTTCCGTATTAGTCGCGAAGTATTGTTCCGGCGTGCCGTGTTTGAGCGTACACCGGGACCGTCTAAGGCTAAACCGAGTTCGAACCCGGCTCACGAGATCGCGAGCATCCGGACGTCTTCAGTTTCCTCGTACCCAACCAACGCCCCACGTCGTCTGCCAGGGCATTTCACTGTGATTTAGACCTCCGCCCGTTTCCACGCGAATTACTACGCCGTTCATGACAGGAATTTATTTTATCCTCAACTCGACTCGGTAGTTACACGACGCGTTCCTCTCGCCGAGAAACAGCGTGGAAGCAGAGGAACAGAAAGAGGAAGAACGCGGGCGCGCGATTAGGAGAATTGGCACAGGATCGATAACCTTTGAATCCCGGCCTTTCGTTTTCTATTCGAGGGAATTCTAGCCCCGACCAGAATAGATCGAGGTAACTTCATTTAGCAGAGGTTAACGGACGTCCGTGTGTTGGTCGATCGATCGGCCGCAATGAAACAGTTGTAAATTTCACTCAAGACAGCTTGGCCCATCGATTTCTTCGCCTATTCGGAGAATGAACGGCGAACGGTGCACGCGTGAACACGGGAATTTTTATTTGAATTGTACAACAACTGCAAATGAAGACTTACAGGTGTGTTGTCGCATGATTGTGGAAAAAACCAGACTTGAGACTGTTTGTTTAGTCACCCAACTTGAAACATCGAACAAAATATTATATTTGCTACAATTATGCTGATTCGATATTCGATATTTCTACTGAATATGAACGCTTTGTTCGTATATATATATATACACATATTAAATTTATATTCCAGTGTCTATTAATTCCTAAGTTAATAAACTTTTTATTTATGTTTGTTTTAAACCACGTTAAACCCTATTTGCGTTATTTTTATCTACACGCGCAAATTACATTTCCCATTTTTGCAAAGGGAAAGATTTTCAGGTTTGGCAGAGTAAGAGCCTTTGAACTTTGCCTGTCTAATCATTGCTCCGTATCAACGTCGAGGCATCTGGAATTCGATCACCCGAGAACTCTGCGAAAGATTCCCAGAGAATACTGGAATGCATTCACAGGTATAATAACTTGTAAAAATGTCGGAACCCCCGACAGAAATAAACGTAACGGAAGGTACGGGCAGGATCACGTAGTCCGAACACGCGTGCCGCGATAAATTCAGCTGGCATTAAAATTTCATGTGTATTTCTCGCGTTTTCACAGTCAGCAGTCGGACGTGAGCGTTAATACCGTTTCTTCGGCAGCTGAAACGAACGGGGAACTTTAATGTCGCGACGAGCCGCCCCGCGAGTTCGATGCTGAATCAGCGCCACGTCTGGCTGTATTATCGGATCCGGCTACTGAATGAACACACACGCGAGTCTACCGCGTGTCACGTACGCCTGCCAAGGGAACGAATAATTTCCACCGCCAACTATCATCCCAGCTAACTAACTGAAGTTCCACAGAAGTTCGAATCAAAGAGAATCTCGTAAAAATTTCATACCTTTTCACCGGTCGGTTCCACGTTTAACCATCTGACTCATTTTCATTCCCTTTTTTCTTTTTTTTCTTTTACTGCCTGGCGTGTTTTCCGATCTTAATTAATAGAGAACGTAACGGAATTACATCAAACAAGAAATTTAAAAATAAAAGAAAACGCGCGTCGCTCGTTTCTCTCCGCGCGTGTTTTCTTTTTTTTTTTTTTCATGGTTTATAAATACATATTACTCGGTTAGCGGCATCGTGCGCCTGTGTCGTGTTAACGGAACGACGATATTGCTCAGTTTAATGGGGCAATTTCGGACGGTGGCAGTCGAAGTTTTGGAAAAACTTTTCTAACCCCTTCAACTTAATTTGTTTTCAACGTTGTCGCGCGTCCGCTTAAGGTAAACTAATTTAAACAACAACAAAATTCAACGTTTTCTATTGATTTGTCATTATTATTATCATTACTAAGAGCAAAAGACGGTTGATCCATGTTAATGACTTACGAAATCTAGCTGAGATCTCGAAGAACGCACCGAGTTTTATGGCAAATTTGCATCGTCACCTCGAGACCCACGAGTTCAAAACGGTTAAATTTCATCGGTACGAAATACAACTAACTTGTATCCTCGTAATAACTTTGGGCAACGTTTTAAGCCAGCCATAGTTGGAATGTTTTCGTACAGAGATATTAAACGTTCCGGGGCGCGCATTCATAAACGAGGAGGTCGTTAGAATGATTTATCCGAGAGAAAGTTCCCGGTGAATCTAGCGGTCGCTAATACACCAAGAAACCAGAGAGAGAGAGAGGAGAGAAAAACCGTGAAGCGGGGAGAACCGAGGCTGTTCAAACCGAGGAAGCATTCCTCGCGTTCTTCGCGAAAATTCTTCCTTCCCAGACGTCGGTAAATCCGCGCGAAGTGGCGCGCTTAGGCGTGTGCCAACTACTCGACAAACGAGTTGTACCCTCGAGAGTAAATCTCGTCAATCATTAGGCGGGGATGGCGGGGGAACGGAAGGGGAAACGGGGGAGAGAAAGAAAAAAAAAATCAGTGGAAGACGGTGAAAAGAAAGAAAATAATCGCGAGCATTTAGCAGCGGGAGTTGTTGCGTGGTCGCGGACGCCAACGGTAATGATTCGGTGCAAGGGCCCTAGACGACCACAAAGAAGAACGCCCGATTCTCTCGGCGTCGGGCAAATTTCCAGCCCCCTCGCGCCAGCTGTGCGCAGCTTTCGCGAATTTAACCCGGAGAGGGCCGGTCCTCGGTCTGCCAACCTGCTATATTATCGGTTTGAACGGACTCGGAATGACGGGCGAAAAGAAAAAAAAGAGGAGGGGAAGAAAAAGAAGAAGAAGAAGAAGAAGAAGGGGAGACGACACACAATCGTCCTCGCGCGTCCTCACGTAAACGCAACCGCGTTTTCATCGAGTCGCGCCGCTAAGATGGAAAGAACACACACCGACTCGCCAGGAAAGTAGAGAAAGGAGGGTTTCTCTTTTTTTTCTTTTCTTTTCTACTTTGACGTGTGCTTCTCATTTATTTCCGCGGTGGCGTCCGGAGGAGAGGGGCTGCTACGTAGTCGAGCAACCGACCACGACCAACACCGCGGCTACGACGACGATGACTACGAGAAAGAACCGGTTGAGAAAGAGGGTAAGAAGGTCTGGCTAAACTGAGACAAAAACAGAGAGACAGAGAAAGAGAGAGAGAGAGAACAACGGGGACGCAAAACGAGAAGTAAGAAGGGAAAGCTGCCCGAGAAAATGGGAATAAAAGAGGGACAGAGAGAGAGAGCATACGGTGTTCGGTAAGGAGCAAGTCGGAGAAACCCAGCGAGGAGGTGAGGGGAGGCAAAAAAGGGGTGAGTTTCACCTTGGATAGGGCTCCAACTCCGGTGAGTTGTAGGCCGCACAGCCGGGGAAGAGAAAAGGTGGTGGGACGGGGGGAGACGTTGCGTCGTGGAAACGAGCGTGGAAACGAGCAGTGGCGAAGGCGTGGATGGCAGGAAGAACGTCGACGCCGAGTCCGGGGGGAGGGGAAAAGTTGGGTTGCAGCTAAGGGTGATGGGGTTGTATTGTTGTGTGACGGCGGTGACCCGTGGAGCGTTTGCAAGCTCCTGTAAGCTCGTCTTTCCTTCCCTTTCTTTCCTCTCCGTCTTTCTCTCCACGCGAACAACTACCCTCCTCCTACAACTTCCCCTTCCCCGGGCTCATCCTCTTTCGGCCGCCGGCTTCTTTCCTTCTTCTCCGCGTTTCTTCTCCATCTGCCTCTTGTCTCGCTTCGTCTCGAAGAATCCCCCGAAGAATCCCGGTTGTACCACCCCCCCGGGGGGGGGGGGGTTCTTCCTTTAACTAAATGCTGCCACTGACAGCTACCCTATCTATCTATCCGCCGCTTCTATCTCGTTCGCGGAAAAAGTAAACGGGAGGATCGCGCGAATCGGCCGCAGCCGACGATTGCATAAAAATTGCCCGCATTACCAACAACAGGTCGACAATGAACCCGGGCTAGCCCTCTCGGTAATTGCCGCGAGAGCGTTCCCCCGATTGTCCGTTCGACGAATCCCAGCAAATTGACTTCCGTCCAACCTCGAGACGCACTCGAGACGAGTGCAAGTAGATTCGACTCCCACTCGTCCGACCAGCTGCCAATAAACGATAGATTTCTTACAAATTCCTCGGATGCCTCCTAATTGGAGCCTGTCACCGAGAACCGAGCCGGGCGGTCCTTATCAACCAACCATCCGACCTCCTGCTAATTCCCTGATACATCTCTCCGTGCCGTCGTCTTCGTTTCCGAGGCTTTTTTCTCCCTCCCCCCCCCCTCCCCCCACCTCGAGCAAGATGCTTTCTCGTCGCACACCCTCCCCTCTTTCCTCTTCTTTTTTCCTCTCTCATTTCTCTCTGCCTTTCTCCGCCGCTTCGTCCCCTCGCGTCTACCGTTCCTCTTAACGTTCCTTTTCTCAGCCTCGGTCGTTCCCGCTAACAAAGAAACGACAATTTCGCAAAGTCGCTCGAGCTAAACGCTGTCACCGGCATGCGAGACCGGGTTTTACCCGTTTACGAGCAAGCAAATGGCGGTTCTTCGGTAATATCGCGCTCGCCACTTGGGGAAAACGGGGCGCACACACCGTGAACCATCGCGCGGCGTCGCACTACGACGCCGTCGATGAGAGGAAATGATATTGGAACGCGCGTAGGAGAGTATTGGTTCCCAATAATACTGGACGTAATTACACCGGGATCTTTGATCGTTCGACCGAGCAAATCTGCAAATTGATTTTTCCTACCACCCACCCACCCACCCCTCTGCCTCCTGGATCCGTGATTACCGCGCTAACGAATACGGAGGCGAATAATTGGTTAACGACGGATCGATCCGAGTCGTATTAAGAAACGCGTTGCCTCCGACGACGACAGACTTTTTAAATAACGCCCACACACTTTCTTTTTCCTTCTTTTCCCGGCCTTTTCTTTTCTCTTCTTTTCTTTTCCTTTCCGAACAAAACCATCGACGAGAACGAGGCCAGGAATTGGAGGGGGGGGGGGGGGACAAAACTTCTCCGTCCAGTTTTTTCGGACGAAATTCTCCGTCGTCAAATATGTCGGGCACTTGAAATGCTCGGACATTTAATGCTATTTTACTGCAAAAGCGGAATACAAAATAGGATACACAGTGGATACGGTATTCCACGTTTCGTTCGCAATCATCTTCAGCTATACGAGAAGCTTAATGAAGCCTTCCATTAGCTCTAACGCAGTTTCGCGGTAACAATAGCCGTTTTCAGTTTCATCGAAGCTATTGTTGCCTCGGACTCGCGAAACTCCCTGAAAAACGCTATGAAACGTTCTCGATGGGCAGGGAGGGAAGAAGGAAAAAAAGGAACCACGGATTAATTGTTATTATTGTTATAAAAAGAATTAATTATCATTATCAGCGCAAGACAAACCGGGATCCCAGTGTAATAAATCCCGAATTTCAAATTCCCCTTTAATTCGTCGGAACTCGTAAATCGGTTTAACGAGGACAATCAAGCCGCCGTTATTAATATAATTTCGCCACGCGTCCCAGTTCGCAAGCCCGATATCCTTTATTTTAACTGTCGGATGTTAAAGAACTCGGCCTCTCGTTCTTCGTTGCGAGTACGAGTTTTGTTGATCGAGGGAGATCCGCGAGATCCTCCTCGGGCTTGGCGTGCTCGAGAATACGTCGGGAAAGAAGAAAAGCGACGTCAGTCATTCAACGTCATCGAGCTGTCACGTTGCGCGCCACTCGAACGCCAAGGGGATTAATTAAACGACGCGTGTTTCGAGCGTCGGCGCGAATATCCGCTTGTCAGGAATCGCGATGGCGCCGCCGAATTCGACGGTGGGCCGAAACACGAGGGATGAGGATGGGTGAACCTCCGAGCCCTCGACTCGACTTGGCAAAAACCAAGCAAAATTTTTGTCAAGTGTATAGTGCACTTGTATTACGGTAAGACACGGATGGATGTCGCCGTTCTACGTTTGATTAGGTTAACTATTGGTATTACGAATGTACTGTATATTAGGCAGACAAAGGAATGTAGTTAGAAACAAAGGAAGTGAAGAAAGAGAGGTATCAGTCGTGTGTTACGCGGGTAGAGAGAACAGCCACGTGTAAAGTGTGTAAAGAATGTAAAGAGTATAAAGATTCTAACGAGATTAAAGAGTATATAAGAGTGTAATTTTGTGTGAATATTATAATAAAGGACTTGGTAGCTAAGTGATTTGTACTAGATAAGTAGATCCTCCATGATAGCATAAAGTAGTTTCTACGTTAGATCCAATGGTGATTTCTTCATACTTTTGAGCGTGTCAACAATTTTAAACCAAGCGATTTGAAATAAAATATAAAGTTCATTAATTTAAAATAAATATACAGTTTGCGAATTATTGATAATTATCGAACTAACCTTTTGGCTACTGTTGACGCTCAACTATAGCCAACTGCAGCCAACCATAGGTTACACAGTTTTTGATCGGACAGTTGCGACGATCGCTGGCTGCACGCGCAATTATCGCTCGAAAAACGTCGGCACACGCCGAAACAAGAGGTGATGCGCAATTATTACTTCGCCGCGACGAGTTTAATGACAATTATTCGCTGAATGCCCGGCGGAGAAACAGACCTTCGTAATTAGCGTGTAACAGCACGGTGAGTTCGAACGGGCGTATTTATTAAATTTCATGAACGTTTCCGTATCGACGCGTGGCGTTTCCACATTAATTAATTGTTCATCAAACGGAACGTTACAGCTGGCTCGTTTGTAGCCATGTACGCATGGGGCTAACGAGAACTCTGGAACGTGATTTTCCGGAAGCAGCTTGATAATGAACCGAGAGAAAAAAAAAAATGAAAAATCGAGGCTCCTCGCCCCCGAAAGGGGCGAGAGGAGGGGTGTTGGACTGTGAAAAATCACGACGACGATCGATGAAAATTAATTATCGTCCGGCCGTATTTACGACCGGTTAACTTGTCGATCCCCTTCGAAACGGAAGGGGGATCGGAGGGAACGGGCTCGCGCGCAGCATCCCCGAGATAAGCCGCGGCAGCATCCGGCGCGCAATATCGGGCTGCAGGTGAAAGAACTGTCTTTTGATGGCCGTCGCGAAAGGAGGGAGGGTAAAAGTGTGGAGAAGGAGGAGGAAAAGAGCGAGAGAAGGAAATGCCTTGATACGGTGCCTCGGGGTTAAAGTTCTTGGTTTTCCTCCGTGTCGGCTTCGCTGGTACGGAGGGATAGCTTGTGGGCGGGTCTCAAGGAAAAATAAGAGTTAATGGAACAACGAAAAAGCAGCACCGGCTGGAATGGGCCAAGATGAATGGACCTTTACAGCATGAAACGTTATATCCATTGTACCGTGTATTTTCTCGGCTCGGTGAACGGAGTCGATCGGCAAAGTCGCGTTTCCGAGTCGATGTTAATCGGCTGACATAGGCTTAAAGGGCTTGTGGATGTATATATATATATATATATACACACGTAAACGTATACGAGTATACTACTTTGTATCGAGCGTTTAATTTCGTGATAGTCACAGCCACTCGTCCATTCGTTTCTGATTTCTAGATCCACCCAAGTTTGAAAATGGAAATTTCTTGCAACTTTGATACTCGTCGAGTTTATTAACATCACTTTAGTTGCAGTCGGTTTAACGGAGCAAATTGAATTCCAACTTCGAATCCTGCTTCAACAATTGAATCCTAGCTATCTTAAAACGCACGATCGATACACAGGATCGGCCAAAAAGTTGCGTTTTCTTCTAATGGATAGACATGCGTGTATAAATCTTGAAACGTAGCCAACTCTAATTTAAATCGCAAATTCATTGTATATGTAATCTGATGGCTCGTTTTAGAAAAAAGAGGAAATGCACGATCTCGTTAACAATTGTTTGCTTGGAGTCGATTTCGAAATGGAAAATCAAAGAGGGACGTTTTGCACGCTGATGCAAGCTCATGAAAAATTACCTGACATGTACGGTTTGCCAAGTTTCACTGCTGTTGAGAAGATCAAATCGTTCTTGGTATTGTTTCTCGTCGAATATAAAAGGTACAAAGTTATCTGACAGATGGCCAATGATGATCGAGCAAAAGGGACAATATATATTCCCTAATAAAGCTTTCATTCTTTGCATTTTCCATAAAGGAAAAGAAATACAGCTACCTTCTGGCCAACCCGATGCATCCAATGTTAAAGCGGAGAAAACGAAGCAGAAAGAGTCGGAACGATCACGGGAAGAACAACGATCGCGCCTCGAATTTATAGAGACTCGTGCTTTGGCCGGTCAGGTAATAAAGAGTTATACGAATCGAATGGCTCAAACATGATCCAATTTCGAATTCCGCGCGAGTACTCGCCGAGTCTCTCTACTTCTTCCGCGCGCACGCCCCCCCCCCCCCCACCCCCCGACAGAATTCGATATAAGGTTTTCGTTGGCGGATCGACGTTAATCGCGTTCAAAACACTTTACGAAGAAGGATCGTTCGCTCCTTCTTCGATTTGGCTTTCGATGCTCGTCCTGGTATACGCTTCAAAATTGCGTTTGCGACTTGCTTCTCCACACCACGGTATCCAACGTTCCAACGAAACTAGTTCCCTCGGCGGACACGTAACTTCCAGTCGCAGTACGTCCTCTCAGCGAGTATATTTTCCAATTCCCTAACGGTGTTCCCAAAAGTTACGCCGGACAAGACCGATGCTGATCGAATTGCTCAAAGATTTCAGGTCGATGCGACACACGGAGAAGGAAAAAGAGCAATAAAGAGAGAGAGAGAGAGAGAGTTTCTTTTTCACTGGTAATGGAAACACCATTTGCGCGGAATACCAACGGTGCACGCATTTGCGAAATCCATCCAACGCGGCTGCTTTAGATCGGAAACACGTGGAATAATAATATCCGCAGCCGGCGGTAGAACTTGGTTAAGACCAAACGCCATTCGCCGCGTCCGCTTCGGAGCTCGCCATTCTTCCACCCCCTCCCCCTCCCCTTGGGGCAAATTCAATCTTCCGCTCCATTAAAGAAATCTTATAAGGTGGATACTTAAATTTCCCGGCCAAGGGGAACCGATAAACTCGAAAATTGAGGCGGCTCGCGGTTGAAAATTGCACGTCGTCCGCGGGGCTGCGGTGCCTCATCCGCATTTGTATTCGCGGATGGAACCGGCTGGGTTTTGTCCGGTGACTAACGGCGACCAAACGTAACGTAATCGGGGGGACAAGTTCACGCTACAGAGAAGACCGAGCTTTTTACTTTTAAATTATGTCAGGCGTTTGTCAAGCGGTGTGCGAGCGAGCGAGCGAGCGTTTTCCACGTCCGTGGCCCTTTTCGTTCGCCCGAAGTTACGAAACGCACGAGCGGAGCGTCGCTTCGGTGCAGCCCAGAGGAAAAGAAACGAAACGAAACGAAACGAAACGAAGGGGACAGGAACAACGGTTGACAGGCTGGCAACAAAACTATTCCCAGAAGTAGCATGAATGGCATTGTCGCGTGGTTCTCGCTCCACCGCCGGAAGCCCCCTAAACAGGTCTCGCGCAAGACAGACTGCGTATCTACCCCCACGCGTCATTCTTGCCCTATTACACGTCCGTGCGTACACGCGAACGCGCGCATATACGCGAGAAAATTTACGACAGTCGTAAATCGTCGTACGTACGTACGCGTGTACGCGACGATCTTAAAAATTGCCAACGACCGCGGGCATAAAACCGCGTTGCGTCGCGACGCGAACGTAAAAACCAGAGGAGTCGTGAAAATGCTTGAATCGGTCTTGAAAACTCGTTCGACACTGCGAAGGTGCTTCCGCTGCTAATTTCGACGTTATTTGATAATTTAATCGGGAAACAGGCAGGAAAATCGATACGAATCTCGAATAGCAACGTAAGTTTAGATTAGGTTAGGTTAGGTTAGTTAGTAATACTTCTTGCAAGTATTAATCACCGATTTCGATGAAATTTGGCACAAGTGTGGGTTTTCAAAAAAATATTTGACCCGTATTTCTTTGATCGATACTGAAGGGGTGAAAACTACCTTCAAAGTGGAGGGCGCGGATTGTGTTTCGTCAAATATCTTGAAAAATCATTCGAGATACCGTTTCTTATGTAAATTGATGGAATTACTGTTTTTTTTACGACTAATTTAATACCATTTTGCGAAGAAATCAGTTGTTTAAAAAATATATTTAAAAAACTGTATTTTTCATAAACTTTTCCAAGTAAATTTTGATAAATTTTCTCGGACATTTGCTTGTGAAAACTATATATTCAAACACGAATATGTAGATAAAATGGAATTTTTGCATTACAAAAAAATTCCTTGTTTTCTCTGTTCGTCAAATGTTGCAAACATCTTTTCAGTTCCGAAAAAAACTGATTTTATTGTCCAACACCTGTCGCCGTAAAAACGTCGAGTCCTTTGGCAATCCTTCTCATTGTACTCGATGCGCTCTGCACTTTTAACTCAAACAGATCGACGAAATTTCAACCCGCCGATTTTCCGTTTCGAACGAAAGATAGAACATTTTAACAAATGACAGGCAAAGTTTGACGTTACGTTTGATAATACGCGCCATCGAGCCGGAAAACCGACCGCAACGAGAGCGCGAGAGCGTACGCGCTTTTTACCACCCGCTCGCTATACGTTAATCGCGTCTTGCTGATCCATAATTCGGTCAAAGCGAAATTTCTATCCGGTCAGACACCGCATGGCGCCGGTGTGGTCTGTCAGAGCGTGTCACGACCGTAAACACTTCCCACGCGACGAGAATATAATTTGAACGGTTGCCTGGACCGATCGCGACAATAACGGAGCGGCAGCAACGACCGCGTGTGGACGCGGGTGGACGCGTCGCGACGCCAGCCACGCTCATAATTGCTTCCCGATTAGATACCGTGTCGTTCGATCGGTCGATTTCGGCGGACAGACGCGCGCGTATATCGCGAGAAAATCAACAGGCGGCTGTGCACGCCCCTCTTTCCACGTTTTTTCCGATTAACGCATCGCCCTCGTCGGTGGGATGGGACGCGATCCGCGTGTTCGGTTTAATATCGACGATGACGCGACCACTCCGACCGGCATTGAATCTTTCGAATTAGATTTCTACCAAAATCTAAATAATTTCGCTAACGCTGAAAATGTTTATAACCGTACGTACGTACTTAAGTCCAATTGTTGGAAACCTTCAATTTTAATGCAACTCGAAACAGAAAAAAGAAAAAAAAATATATCTGTTGAAAACACTGAACAGTTCCTAGATTATTCAAAGACGGTGGGCTTTCTTGCCCATGCAAAAAGCTTGTGGCCTTAAATTGTAACTCGTGGCTAGATTGACGACTTATTCACCCTTCCTTTGTTCGATCAAGGAATCCTAATCGTCTCAGCGAAGCTTCTCACTCCCACGCGCTTGTTGTCAAAATCGGTCATCAATCCGCGAATCTTTCTTGAGAAACGATCGACACTTCGGAATTTATCGTTTTAAGGAACATGATAAAAAGATCAGGTTTTGTCGCGTTAATTGAAATAGTTGAATATGCCGGTTGGATATGTCGCTTTTGATTAGGTTCAGGAGTGTCGAGTATCGAGGAAGATTGAACAGTCAGCAGACAGGATGACTGAATTGACATGTAAATCAAGATTGAATTCCTTGGCATCTGGATTCCTAAATTTGCGTAATGACTTGCGATTTCCTGGAAATAACCTTAGTCGATGATATTCGAAGTAACATTGGGTGAATCTTGGAAAACTGAATTTTTCGAAAATCCTAAAAACAAACGTGCAAATGATCCCCTTGGAACGACCGTGGAACGTATGACGCGAGAGGAGGCAATTTTCGTTTCAAATGAAGCCAACGCAGAGCGGGGAATAACAACGGAACAGAATAACCACGCAAAACACGTACGAGCAACAAAACATTACAGGACAAGCCTTCTGTTATTGATTGGTCGACCGAAATTTATGCCCCATTATATTCCGCACCGGAGTAATATATTGCCGCGTAAATTGGACGATAATGAAAATTGACGGTATAATAATTCAGTAAATTACCCAGGAATGGGTCGAGTCGCGGACGGAACAACCCCGGACGAACATTACAGGTTGTTTGCGCGTTTACGAATACCCGTCGTCCTCGACGCGAATCCCTCGATAGGAGACCGCGACTCGTCGAATCAAACGAATCGAACCGGTCGCGAACGCGAATCGAAATTCCGCGCTGCGCGAAAACTGCGCCGTCGTTGTCCTCGGCCCATAAATTTCATCGGGTACAAGGTCGATTTCAACGGAGTGAAAAGAGGACAGACAGCGAGACATCCATTCCGTCAAACATCGATTCATGAGGTTCAGGCTAAATAACGATTGATCGCCATTACCGCAACGTGCTCGTTAATGGGGCGGAATTGAAATGGCTGGTTACCCGTGCGTAACAGTGTCGAACTATCCCCCGAGATAAAACCAATCTACTGTTTTATATTTTCTTAACCCCTTGCGCTGGCAACTGGCTCGCGGACCATAACGAGTGACCGATCCGTACACAATAATTCGTCGCTTTCTTTTTCTTCTTCAAACTCGTCGGTATGACATCGCTGGATAGAAATTATTGAAAAGTAACAAGTTTATTACTTGTTTTGCCTGGGTTACACTTAAATATAATTGAAACTGAGAAAATGTTGCAATCTGTGGCAAAAAATTCGCGACGTGCGTGGCACGTCATTCCAGCGCAAGAGGTTGACCACTTGCACTGGCAACTGATTGCGGACCATAACGAGTGACCAAACCGTACACAATAATTCGTCGCTTTCCTTTTCTTTCGAACACGTCGGATATGACATCGATGGATAGAAATTATTGAATAGTAACAATTATTATTTTTTTTAATTAATAAGGAGTAACTTATCATTTGTTTTGCCTGAGTTACATTTAAATATACTTAAAACTGAGAAAAATGTTGCAATTTGGAACAAAAATTCTCGACGTGCGTGGCAAGAGGTTGAATCGATAAAAAACAAAAATCTCATTGCTCGGAAAAAGTCCCCGATGCGATTTTCCCGGCGAAAGAAACCAAACTTGGGACTTTATACGAAATCGTACGATCGTGTGTGTATAAGTGTGTAAAGTGCGTACGAAGACAGAAGTTTTGAGGGCAAGATTTTCTTCAGAAAGTAGCGAGTCGTGAGAGTAGTCGTGACCAGAAGGTAATCTAGAAAGAATCTAAAGTTTCGCGAAAAATGTCAAGCTGAATCATCGGTCCCGTTTGAAAATATTTGCCGCGATAAACCGCGACCTCAGGAGGGTTAATGCGCCGGCCGACCTACCGAACCTTTTAATCGGCGAGAGCCGATAAATGAATTCCGAGCAGCGGGCCACCTTTTCAGTAAGGATCGGCTTATTGCGAAAGAACGGGGATTATTAGAACTCGAGGCTGGCCATTATGGAATTAACGGTGGAAAATCCTGCACTCGCGGCCCGGGCCGCTGATATTTGCCGTGGCACGTTTAAAGTAAGAAAAACCGATAGATGGGCCGGCGAGGGGGGTTCCGGGAGGTCTGTCGGCACAGGTTTTATGCAGTTCCATCGCCGTCGAGTGGCTAACTCGGCCGAGAGAAAAGCCGGATCGGGGAAACCTAGTTGAAGCATTCGCCTTATTAAACGACCGGTTTTAAAAATATAACCGCCGACTTCGAAAACGCCGAGGTCGGGCCACGGAGAAATCTAGGCCACCGGCCATTTTTCGTGCCCCGAACGTTCAACAAAACGGCACACACGTACGGAAAGTGGTGGCTATTACGAGGCGTATAATAGATGTACTTAGAAACGCGCAGTCCCTAACCGTTGGCATTGAAAAAGAAAAAGAAAAATTTCACAAATGGATAAAAATTTCTCGAAAGTTATTAACGACCGACGTGACTACTGCTTAACTTTCGTCGAACAGTAGAAAGTGGCGATTCGTGCCAATTCCATTTCTACCCGCGATTACCCGTAATAACGTGTTTCAAAGTTCGAAGTAAGGGGAGGGGGAGGAGAGTGAACCTCGCTATTTACACCGAAGCATCGTCGCACTGTCGATAACGTAGCGTTTTCAAACTTCGCCCTCTTCATTCGATTACTTCGAAACGCTTTAAAAGAGGCAGAAACTCGAGAAAGAGAGACGAGAGAGAGAGAGAGAGAGAAGGGGAGCAAGCAAATGTATGCAAATTTCTAAAAGACAGACGTCGATGAAATTCAAGCCCCGTTCCTCTTTTCTCCGCCGGCCCCGCCGTTCAAACCCTGCATAATAATGTCCCAAGTAGCGGAGACGTCTTAAAATCTTTAAACAAGATTATACTCGCAGCATAGGGTTGCCAGAGCGCGTATCCACACCTTTCTATCCCTTAAGCTTTCACAGGGTGTCGCGCCACCGAGCCATTAACCGTGAATTTAAGGAACCGACGTGCTACTTGGAAACATTTGAAAAGACGTTTCCAACGATGCTCGGCTTCCCGGCTTCCCCGGTTTCTCGGCGGCGGGGCGGGGGAGAGAGAAGATGGCTTGGTCACGTTTTACATCGTGCATCCCCCGTCGTAATGGCCGGACCGTGGAATGGCCGACGCCGGTGAATGGGGAAAAGCCGGATGAGCCGGAAGGAACGCGAAGGAAAGAACGGTGGGGTGGTTCGCTCTGATCAAGAGGTAAATGAGCGCGCCAGCCTCTCATTATCCGGCTCCGAGTTATCATACGCGTTATTTTCTTTTTTTTTTCTTCTTTTTTCCTTTCTCTCTCCTTCCTCCTTTTTCCTCCCCCACCCTTCGACAAGACTTCGTTCGCTGCGGTTTCGATCTCCGCGCGCCAGAGATATCGCATCCCCTTACGAACAATCGTAATAATACCAACCGTCTGCTAACCGTGGCAATGAATAAAATGAATTTGATATTCGCTCGGTTGTTCGTAATCGGTTGAGGAACAAAGAAGACGAAAAACGAAGAATTGGAAATTTTAATCGTCTGTCACTGTCATTTTCATCTGGATACAATCGCGCGACTGTAGGAAGCACTATCTAATTGTTGGGAAACGAACAGATTCAAGACACAACCGATTTTCGTTCGGGACAACTTTGTTTACGAGGCTCGTTAACCGGAAATGAACGTACGTCCGATATTCTTGAAACGGGGCTTTGTTCCCGGGGCTTTGGCCTGCGTAAACCCCGTTGTTAATTTGCTAATTAATGCGTTAATAATATGCGTATGTGTATCGGCGAATACGACCGGGATTATACTTGCCGATTCAATCCATTTCGAGCGATACAATTACCTCTGCGCGGCCGAATAACGTCCACGTTCTTTCCTTTTCGATCAATAATGTAATCACTTTTCAAATAAAATAAATTCGACAGACACGCGTTCGTGTTGTACGTCAGTACGCTCCGGTTTTCACTGATTGGACGAACACAGAGAGAAAGGATCATAACAAGTCATGACCAAACAAAAGCTGAATCGAAAAAAAGTTCCATTCACGACATTCGATATCGTTCGATAAACAACAATTTTTCTCTCTGCCCTCCCCCCCCCCTCTTCCCGTGCAATTATCAGCGACATTACGTGCCTGGAGCAAAAACGCCGCGCGTCCTCCGCAATATCCGCAATATCGATAATTCTTTTGCTTTCCAATCTTTAAGGTTTCATTCGCGTCGCGCGCGTGCAACGCAAGTGCAACAGCAGTTTCAAAATGTTCAACGCGTACATACAAATGTTCAATACCTTAACTTTAAATACAAGAGACTGAAAACCGAAATATTTTGAGGTTTATGTATTATACCCAGAGACTGAAACCGAAATATTGCGAGGTTTAGGTATTACACCGGTATTTGCTCCCATATTATCGTAATATAACCGCTATTTGGGATATCAATTTCAATACCGGTATAAGACGGTCATACCGGTATTTTCATACGTATTTCATCGGTATATGATGTCCACAACGGTAAAAATACCGAAATATATACCGGTACGGTACCGCTTTACTGACGAAAACACATTTTTCATTTTCTACGTACAGTGACTCTTATTAATATTCGGACATCATGCTATTCAAAATATTGTTGTGGATCTCGATTGTTTATAACAGTAAATTTGAATTAATTTTTTAACAATATAATAGAACATTCGTCATAGTTTATAGTAACATAAATTTTATTTATTTATTGCACATACTTTTCTTAATATCAAACAATAAACTGAACTA
This sequence comes from Tetragonisca angustula, assembly GCA_036937485.2. NCBI lineage: Eukaryota > Metazoa > Arthropoda > Insecta > Hymenoptera > Apidae > Tetragonisca > Tetragonisca angustula. Next base: position 157,635 of record JAWNGG020000349.1, on the reverse strand, counting down.
TGTCGAAACGTAGCATGGCAAAAATATTCGAACATTTGAAGAACTACAATATTTGAACCTGAAAATTGTTAAACGACAATTAATATTTTGTTAGGTAGCCCTTAACTTCAATAATATATCGCAGACGCTTAGGCATATTTCCAGTAAAATTTTTTAAATAATTTAGCGGAATATTATTCCATTCTACGATTAATCGTTGTTTTAACTCCTCTTTCGATTTATCGACGTACAACAATTAGTCATTTTTCATCGAGAAAAAGGAAAAGCGTATCGAGAAATCGGTCATCTTTTAAAATTAAGAGTGTCGTGGTTGATATTATATGGAGATACAACGATGAATCAGAAATAATAAAGGATACGTGTATAAGCATCATCGAACTTACTATCGGCAGCTTTATGAAAACTATTTAATCATTGTCTAATATATTAATATTTTATTTACCGGTATTATACCGAAATACATCTACCGACCTAACATCGTTTTAATAGCATCATACCGGTATTCGCACCATTTCGGTTTCATCAAACGTAATCGAATAGTAACCTAGAAATACCGCAGTTTTACTGGTATCCGTAATACCGATTCGGTCTCTGTTAAATACTACAATAATAATACTACCGGCGATATTAAGATTAATAGAAACACGTAATTCGAGTGAGAGTAAATACTTCTAAATTTCACAATATTAGCTTCGTAGCTACAATGGTGTGAAGAAATTAATGCAGCATAGAACGTATAAAAATAAGTTTTAATTTTATTACACGCACATAATATGTACGCGTAAATATTATTCGCAACATATATATATATTGTATCGTACTAAAACACTGCAGACAAAGAAAAAAATGAATCGGTACAGTCTTCGCAATATGTGAACTGACTTTACTGGTACAATTTTTTGCTTTTGTTCTATCTAATTGTTACGAATTCTCTTCGTAGTATCTTCTACATAAAATCGTCGCCCGATGCTGGCTTCCCCTGCTATTTTTATCATTTCATGACATAGTTGTCTCTGCGGACACGTACACGTGAAGAGACGTAACCATCAATTTCGCTCTATCGTAAAAATAAAATATCGTAAAAGGAGTAAGTAAAAATCGAAGAAACGCATTTTAGCACTGTGAGCTAGGCATTAAACACGGTTATACGTTTCTCGTCAATTGATCTGTTGCAGATAATATCTCAACATAATGTCCATATATAATACATAATAACAGATCAATGGCGTGTTGGACCAGTCACGTAAAATCAGCGTGGCGTTCAACGTGTCCGAAAAAGTTGTTCCAATCGTCTCCCTTAGGGCCACGCGCGAATGATGCGAAACGTCGATCCACGAGAATGGAACAATGGCGAACCAGCTTCTTTTCTCGCTTCTATTTTTTCCCACTGTTTATCCGGAGAATGGAGAGCGTGTCAGGTCATTGCAAATAGGTGGAAACGGCATCTCGAAAGGCGTGTTCCGGCCATCCATCCGAGAAGGGCCAATAGACCGAGCCGTGTAGGCGATGGTTTACTGCATTCCATGTCGTAGATCCATTGTGGCCCCAAGGATTACCGAGTGGTTCAATGGACGCCCGGTCGATCCAGTCTGCGGTAGTTGTGCTCAGTATTAACCGACTACGGTAATTAAACACCCCGTGCCCGGTAATCTTTCGTTCCAATAACACGGGACGACGTCTCTTCCCACTTTTCCCCCCTTCCGGTTTTAGTTCTGGCCTCTGTGAAAGTTGCAACGTTCTCTCTCTCTCTCTCTCTCTCACTTGCATTCACACTCTCTTTCTGTCCTTTCCTCTCTTGCTCCCTCGCCTCCAATGCCAAGAAACTTGTTTAATGCTCGTCAATGCCGGAAGTCCATTGGACAAACAACGGTCGCGCACTCGTCCTTCGCTCGCGTTCGCCGAGTGAAGCTTAAACTTTGTTCGTAAAACCGTCTGGTTAGAGAAGAGGTGGATGAAGCCTCTTTGCGGCGTATCAATTTAACACAGTCCCAAGGAAGCGATACACAGTCACACGTACGTATACACCTGGAAGGGAGGTAGTAACGCTCGTTAAGAGGCATCGATTTTCACGTTGGAATTCCCTCCCCCGTGCCAAGCTCATTATGGATTTTACGTCGCCCAAAGTATTTGCTCGCGGCGGGCTCTCTCTCTCTCTCTCTCTCGCTCAACGTCGAGTTTTTCTTTGAACTGTTCAAGCGACCTGTACGATCTATTCTTGTCCTCGCGCGACGTTTAAATCGTACGTTTCGCGTAATAATGGCAAACGCGACAGTGCAACAACTATGTACTACTGATTCCGGTATCTCGTGTCTTTAACGACACACGTTTCATTATACCAAAAAACACGCGTTTTCTTCTGGTTCTGGAACCAGAGAACAGAGCACGGATTGCACAGACAGCAGCTAAAACGCAAAAGTTCGCAAAAACTTGAGACTTCGCTGGAACATCGTATTTTGACATTTATAAAATCTCGACGAAGAGTCATATCGTATATTCAACGATCTTTTCACACCTGCACCCGGTCACCGAGCTACGCTGTCGACGCATCGGTAAACAGAAGATATCGTCACCATGACGACGCGCAATCAGAGCACGAATAGACTCCGAAACGAGCGCTCGTATCGTCGGCCAGATAAGAGGGGTGGGAGGAACGTTAGCCACGAACAAATCGTGGATCGAATCGTGGACATTGAACAAGCAGCAAAGATCGATCGAGAACGAGTTTCAGCCGGTTTCTGAACAGGTGGAGGAAAGAATGTTGGCTACGGACAAACGAATCGTGGACATTAACACTAAACCTACCGACACTTCTCGTGTACCCGTTCCTACCGTGGCCGGTCAAAGCTACTTCTACTCATAGCTTGTGAAAAAAAGATCCACAGACACGATGTACATACATTTTTAGCATGGCACGGTCATACAATAGATAAGACGGTGACAAAGACAAGAACGAGACATACTGTAACCGGGAGAAATAAATACATTGGGTCATTCAGATGATGTACCATTACGTTTTCGACCGAGGTAATGCCACACTTGCATTACCTTCCATTTGTAACGATTTTATAGTTTCAGAAATTATATAGTTTTCAGAATTAAACCTTCAAGAGAATGCCATTACAAGAGTATATATATCGTTCAATCGATCAAATCGATCGATCGTGGCAGGTAAGACAGATTAACACATTTTTCTCAGAAAACAGACAATAAAAAAAAAAGAAGTGAATACCGAAAAATTCATTGTACACGTAATGCTGTGAGAAAAGTCGGCGCGACAACGTTCTACGCAAGAAGTTTCTAAACGAAATTTCAAAAATCCGGTCTTTTAGCCCAGTCGTGGTAGATTTATTGTTAAACGACGGTATTCGACCGACGAATGCACCACGATCGACAACGAGCTTCTGATCGTGGCGGCCGGCTTCTGAATGGCGCGAAACCTTCGTAACTAATTCGAGCCGGTACTACCACCGAAGGCATCAAAGAAAAACGACGTATCTGACCATGGGGAAGGATGTGGCCAGCCGTCCGTTCTACATCGACTTCGGTGAATGGATCCGGAAGGGTGGAAGGGTGGAAGGGCGGCTGGTTTGCCTGAATGGATGGTCCCTGAACGGGTCAGAGGGAGGCGTCGGTGGTACTCATTATTAGTCGTGAGTCTGCGCTGTTTCTATCCTCTCCTTCCGTCCGGTTGCTGAGTAAACACTTTGATTTATGTGCCGCGGTACCTTCCCCTTTCCCCGATAAGGATAAATCGACCCCCTAGCCCCCCCCCTTCCCTCCCGCCACCCACCCGGAGGAGTTTCGTGGCTCTAGTCAACGCACACAATCCGGCACCACCTCCGGGCTCTTGGCTCTCCTGTAAATTTTCCCATTCTGCTACTCCCCTCTCCCGCTATCATCTCCTTCTCATCCTCTCCTCTCCTCTCTCTCTCTCTCTCTCTCTTTCTCTCTCTCTGTTTCCGTTCCGTGTACACTTCGATTCGTCTCTCTTTATCCTCGTCTATTCTTCGGCCTCTCCCGCTCTCTTGGACAGACTCCTCCACTCGATGCACCAACAAGCTACATCAACAATCACGCTCTGTGCACACTCTCGACACTGTACACGCACAGTGAATTCTCTCGCTCTCTCATTCTCTCTCTCTCTTGCTCTCTCGACGCTATCTAGATCTATCCATCCTGGTTCAACGGTGGTATATCGTGGCTCGTGTACGTGGTTATTACACGGTTCCGTTGCAACGGCACGCCTGTGCAGCCAGACAACAGAGTATCCAGCGTGCGCCCGCCAGAAAACAGTAGGAGCCTGCGAGCGACACCGGTTCTCGGGCTTTTAACGAGGCACGCGGATCGCGGGGAAAATCCAGAAAGCGGAGGCGTTTCATTGGCTGGTGTTCTCTTCTGAGCCAGCGGAAAGACAGAAAAGCGCGAGGGAGGGAGGAAAAAGAAAAGAGAGAAAGGAGAAAGTGGAACGAGAAAAAATTTATTCGACCGCACGCGAAACGTTCCGATACGTTTTCGATCGAGGCAGTCGCGCGTCCAATGTCGTTGATTTTTAACGGGGCCAGCCACCAGATTCTCTCTCTCTCTCTCTCTCTCTCTCTCTCTCACACACACAGGGAGTGCCATAGATTTTGACAACGTCGCCGTCTCGTAATGACGAGATTGCCCCCTCCAGAGCTCGTGCAAATTTCACGCGGGTTGCCGTGTTTTTCTACTGCAAAGCGCCTGGCTTTTGTTTAACGAACAAATTACGGGATTGTGCGCCGACAAAAAAAAAACGCCGCCGCGTGCCCGTTTTCCCCTGTTTCGCGTCGTTGTAAAATTACACCGTGTGTTTCCGGTTACACGCGCGAAGACACGCGCGCGTAATAGCACCAACGAGGCGTCATTATTTCGCGAGATACGTCGTCTGAATTATCCCCAACCACCGCGAGACAACGGTACGATATTTTCGTACGGCGTACAGCCGCCTAACTGTTCCGTTTCTTGGCGAGAATCTCGCGAGCTCTTCCCTTATCGACCACCGAGACCTACAAACCACGACTCTCTGCCCTTACGTTAACGACCTCCGAGCGAGATAAACGAGCCGTGCTTGGCGACGAAGCTCCTCCAAAAAAAAAAAATCACCGATTGCAGACCGCGGATCGAACGATATAAATCGCAAAATTCGCGTAGCGCGGATTCGTGCTTCGTTACGTGCGGACAACGCGTAGAATTTTTTTTTTTTAGAAAGCCAAGAGTTCAACGCGACAATTTCTAGCCAACGTGCAAACACGATTCCATCGAGTTCCTTGATTTATCGTGGCTCGTAAACACGATTACCACCGCGGTATCGTCGGCCCGGAATAGAGAGAGCGTGCACATACGGACAACGAGGATCCAAGGGGGTGGGGGCAGCGGGGCCGTTTTCTGTCTGGCGGAAAACGCAAGTTCATAAATGGCACTCGCTGTTTAACAACTTTCGCAGAACCAACAACCGAAAAGCAACTTGGACTTGGTTTCCCATCAGCCTGTTCCCTCACTCTCTCTTTCTCTCTCTCTCTCTCTCTCTCTCTCTCTCTCGGCCTGTATCGCGCGGTGATCGTTGATCCGCGAGAGCCCCAGGAATCCTCCGGCGCGTGAAATTTCACTTGTGAATGCGTATCGTTCGAAGCGAACACTTCCCGACTTTTAACTCGACGTTTCGTTCGCGCAGCGGAAAATATCGAATTCTCATATCTCGGGCCTTCTCGCGCGATTCGAACGCGCGCGGTGAGTTATCCCTTTTCGCCACTTTATTCTCCCTCACCTGCCGCTATAGATGCTTCGCTGCTGTTTTTTTTTTTTTTGCTGTTTTCTTCTTTTTTTTTCTCTTTTGCTTTTCTTCTTTTTTTTTTTTCCACGTAGCCAGGTTAGCTCCGCTCGCAGCCGGCCGATATTGAATTTTCATCACGCCGGATTACCTTTCCTTTTTGTTATCGGCTATCCCATATTGATTAATGTATCCATCTGTTTCTTCGTGCTCGCGCTTCCTTTTTATTGTTTCCCGCCGCACCTTGCTATATCCCGACGCCGGGCATCGGCCGATTTTTATCCCTCCCCCTCCCCCCTCTCGCCGCATCCGCCTTCTATCCCGCGAGTTTCCATTTTACCCGCGGACCACGGGACCGATAATGAATATTCAAATTTCAGGCGAGATTCTCGCGGCCGGCTGGCGGCGTCGCGCGATACAAAAATTTAAGAGTGATGGTCTTCCCGATAGACGCGCCCCGTCCGGAAATTCGATCTATCGTCGATCACGCCGATTGCCTCGGAATATACCCCCGGCCAACGTTTAATTTCCTAATCGAGCCACGCGTCGTGTCGGTTACAGTACACCAGGGTTATTCGAGTCTGCGCGGAAACGTTGGTAAAATTAAAATTCGATCTCGAACTTTAATTTTTGCGGGGTAATCAAGTTTTGGTTTACGTTGCAACAATTGTTGTGGACGACACTCAACCTCTTGCGCTGGAATGACGTGCACGTCGAGAACTTTTTATCCCAAATTGCAACATTTTCTCAGTCTCAAGCATATTTAAATGTAACCCAGGCAAAACAAATGATGAGTTTGTTACTTTTTAACCCTCCGACTAGTGAAGCTAAGACGCCTGTGGCAGAGTCAGTTCTGACTCACACGGATATCTCACTAATCATACTTAGGACCGTCTGGACGGCTCACCGATAACTGTACAGAGTGTGGGTTGCTCGAGGTCCTCACCGACATTGTATCAACACAGTGACAGACACTCGACTCATATGGGAACATGTAGGAGTATAAGGAACAAATAATAGTCACGTGAACAATAAAGTTATATATATTTACTATACATTTACGTCATTTACTGTCAGGAATGTCTTATGCAAATTGAGCGAAAGGAGACAAAGAAAGATTGCTCGTTGGCAATGAAGACATTGCGTCAACAAATGGAAACAACGGAAAAAAGTAATAAAAAGAACAGAAATAACAATAAAAACAGTAAATTAATACTAAAAATAGTAAAATATTCAAATAGTGCTAAAAACTAAAATCTAAATAGTAAATACAAAAATAGTATAAAATACTAAATACTAAAAACAAAAATAACACGAACTATGAAAATACTAAAACAATAGTGAAAACACTAAAATATGAAATAAACTTTGAAATAAAAAATTGCTTCGATTTGCTACACGCGTCTTTCTTCCCAGAAACTGATTTTCTTCGTCTTTAGTCGTCGTCACTTCGGCAATTTGGCAAACACATGGCGCACAGCCACATGATGCTCGTGCGTTAATGCGATCACTAACACAAGCAGCTCCCAGCACAGGTCAAAACTGTGACTCCGGCGGAGTATATTTAAATGTACACCCAGGCAAAACAAATGATAAGTTCGTCACTTCTTAATCATTTCTGTCCAGTGATGTCGTACCGTACGAGTTCAAAAGAAAAAGAGAGCGACGCAATTATTGTACACGGCTCGGTCACTCGTTACGGTCCGCGAACCAGTTGCCAAGCACAAGGTGTTAACACAGTTGCAACGATATTAGAGATTGCTCCCGCCAGCGCGCGAAATTCTTTTTTCCAATTCTAATCGTGAGAAACCGAGAGAAGCGTTCTCTCAGCTGTTCGAGCGAGCTTGAAACTTGAGCAGAGAACGACCGTGAGGCATTAGCAGCGGGACAGAAGGACGTACTAGACGAGAATGTGAACTTACGGTAACTCGATAAAAGGAGAGGCGCGCGTATGATTAAACGCCACCTCATTTGCGCGACACGCTCGGCCATACGTTACTCGTTCAACATTCCGTTAACGACCGAGTTCAACGTCCCATCCTTAATGCGCGCTTTAACGTTAATACGCGTAATACTCGACGCTTAAAACCCACAGGGGCAAAGTAGTGGAGGCCGTTATTAGTCTGACGGTCGTCCGACTCGAGTCGACCTTATCTACTGCGTGGCCGCATATCTGAACGCGGTCAGAGTGTACAGGTTATCCACTTCGTACGTTTTCCAACAGAACCATTCCAAAGGTGTTTCCATTCTCCCCCGTGATTGATAGTATTTCCGCGGCGTTTCGTCTCTTGCTACCGATCCGTCAAGTGCTGCCGCGACAATTTGACAACGTTACAAATTTCGCGTCTGGCGCGACACCGAGAGCCGACAAACCGAGGTAAAGAACCTGCAGCTTTCGGAAGAACGAGAGAATGGGAGAATGGGCGTGCAACGTGATGACTTTTATCCTCAAAAACGTACGTCTCTACGACGTTATTTGCGGACTTCTAAAAATCGCAAATTGCACGCGTTTCAATCGCCGGAACATAAATTAACGGGGACACGAGCGTCCAGCTGGCTGAATTAATTGCCGTTAAAAATTGCGATTAACAATTTCTATTTCGAACGTTTCGTTTTGCACGAGAGCATCGGATAGAAAAAAAAAAAAAAAGGAATGTTCACGGCAGAGACAGCTTTCACGAGAGTTGTTCCGCGAGTTGATAGTTTGTCTAGATTTTTGCGCAAAACTTTCGGACAATGAAAATATTCAATACCGAGAATCAGAGACTCGCAGAGAGATTGATACGATATTTTAGCGTCAGAAATGAAATGAAAAAAGAGAAACAGAAGAGAAAATGAAAAATTCAACGCCGTGAAATTCTTGCAACTTTTATGCATGTTACTCTACGTTGGTTTCAAATCCCATCGATACGATCGAGTCTCGTGGCTGACGAAATTTCAGAATGTCTCCTAATACGCGTAATATTCGCAGAGAGCGTGTACAATACTTTCGCGAACAACTGCGTGCTGCCTGTTTAATACCAGCGAGCGAACTTTCAACCTCCTCCCACTGAAAATTTGTTAAAACGTTCCAGCTAAAACGTTAAAACTACGAGCGAAAAACAACGAAACAAAGAGGGTAGGGGAGGAAAAGTTATCCACGAGTCGTAAGGACGCCATGACACGTATAAATTCGCGAGCCGCTATCGCGAAAACGCGGCACGTTCCCCGCTTGTAGTTCGTGTCGGCGAAACTCCGGAATGAAGGATCTCTTCTCGAAAAAGCGGCTGACCCGTTCGCGCACCAGCAACTCTCGAGATTCGATTAGAAACGATCGTTCGACTTGCGCGCCAACTCTCGTCACCGCGAGATTCGACAGAAAGATCCAGCAAAGTCTCTCTTCAAGATCGAGCAACATCGCTCGAATCGTTTTCATTAATCCGACGGGTGTGCTCGAACAAATTTCATCCGGTGTGCGGCGAGTTAACCTTGCCCGCGCGCCAATGTTGACAAAACGAAGCAGAATACGACGAACGCGCGATCTTGATCGAACAATTTGACACGCGACCGTTTATAGTACTACGTCTGTCTCGGGAACGCGCAACGCTCGCGATTGTTGCGTTTCTCCGTTGCGTTCTCCCGCTGTTTGCGTTGTTTCATCGTTTTAATTAAAATTAAACTAATTGCTCCCCTATCGAAACGATACGCGAGGGGAAAAAAAAAGAACGGGAGAGGAAGGTAAACGACGGACCAATAACGCGGGCAGCAGTGTATATAAACGGCAATGAAATATATCGGTTATATAATTGCGTCATTCCGGTATTGTTTGTCCGATGGTTCGAATAACGATCATCGGTTTCATCGTAGATGTACGCTCTCCAAATATTTGTCGCGCTCGGACATGGAATCACGACGTGCGCGAACGTCGAAATACACGCGTGAACTTATATATATAAAACACAAAAAACATCGTTGCACGTGCGCGCCCAGAGCGCAAACGTCCCGCGAAACGACTTTTTCACTTGTTCTTCGTTAGGATGTCGCGTGACGTTCACCGTTGGCAAATACACCGAGCCCGGATCCGGCAGTTTTAGATCGTAGAACAGAAAGGGAGGGTCTGGCTCCGCTCGAATTAGATATCTAATGTATTCAGCTCGCGTTAGGCCAGGAAATTAAAGTTCACGAGTGACGGGTCGCGCCAACGACTTCCGCAAAATCAACGATCCTCGTTAACCCGCCGCAACGTTTCATCAATTAGCTTCGTCGCCGGCGATAACGCGCGCCCGCGGATCATCGTAATCCCTGGAAATGTATCTCGCGCGACGTGACACTCGTTACGCCCTTTGTCTCTCTCTCTCTCTCTCTCTCTCTCTCTCTCTCTCTCTCTCTCTGTCTCTTTGCTTGTCCAAAAAACAGGAGAAGAATGAAATATACGCGCATATGTACAGGGTGTTCCATACGAAGCTAACCGCGCAATTTGCTTTTAACCGGTTGCGCTGGCAACTGGACCACGGACCACGGACCGTAACGAGTGACCAAACCGTATACTACAAATAACTCGTCACTTTTTTCGTTCGACCTTGTTGAAATGACATCGTTGGATAGAAATTACTAAGAAGTAATAAATTTATTATTTGTTTTAAATGTACTTAAAACTGAGAAAATATTGCAATTTTGGGGATAAAAGATTCTCGACGTGGCACGCCATTCCAGCGCAAGAGGTTAAACTGTAGAGAAGTGAAGGGTTTCAGGATGATAGTATGTTATATATTTATTTATTTATTTACATTTATATTGTGCGAGGATGCTGGAAGGGTAGGATTTGGGTAAGGTGAGGAAAGGTTTATGCGTTTCGTCTCAGAGTCGCTGCCTAGACTCATCAGTGGGGCTGATGGCAGCGACCCCTTACCCCAGACGCTTGTTTTCATAACTACTCGCTAGGCTGGGCGGTCACCCATCCTAGCAGTGTTCCGCATTCTGCTTGCTTAACGTCGATTATCGCTAGACTTCGATGCTAGGCGCACAGCCACTTGCGGCTTGTACGAGTCGGAGTTCGAGACTCGTACTTGAGGCGCTATAGGCCGCTACAGAAGAATGTCTCAAATGAAACTTGCGTTGTTTCGACATCTTACGGTGGCCACGAATCTTCTGTTCAGACAGCCATGCTTTCGAAATTTCAAGGCAACCTTAGTCTTTTTTTTTTTAAATAGAACTGTATATTTCTGAGTCTTGCAGCTGAAGTCAAGACGAATTTGACGATCCAGATGACGCGTGTTTCATAGTCATTTAACGCCACTCATGGCAAATAGTTTAAGAGAAAATCACGCGGTTAATTTCATACGAGACAACCTGTGCATACATATTATTATACCATTTTAAACATCGGACACGAAGATGAAGATAGTAGGACGAACGAAGTTTAAATTCGTTGGAAAACGTGAAAGAAGAAAAGTTCCATCGAGTTGCATCGGGCTTCGCCGATGGATTAAAGGGACCAAGAATTTATCCACCGCGTCGGAGAAATACACCGGAGCTATCGACTTTCAAAGGCGTCCGGACGACTTTATAATTCCTCGTACATCCAAGAGTTAATCCTTTAATCCAATAACGATGAAAGCGACGTTCGGTGTTCGAACGCACTTGAATTGAAATCGGAAAAGGCGCCTCGAGATCCTTCGGAGCCGAGAGCGATAAGGAGAGCTTCTCAAAGGAATCTGAGGGAAATGGAGCGGCTGCTCCATTTCAGCAGCCGCTCAAAGAAGAATATAAATGCTAAGTGTCCATTCTCTCTCTCTCTCTCTCTCTCTCTCTCTCTCTCTCTCTCTCTCTCTCTCTTACACACACATTCCGCTTCTGATATTCTTTCGCATCTCGAAATGTACACAACGTTTCGACACGTTTAAATGACAGTCGATACATTTCCAACAGGGAGATCTTTGTCGGGTTGATTTCTCGGGTCGTGACACGAGTTTGCGTCGAATTTTGCTAAATAATTCTTCGACGGGTCGTGAACGATGAATCTCGTATGCCCAGTCACGTACTCTGACTTTTAAAATTATCTCTCCCCTCGTTTCATAATTAATCAAGACGCAACATCGCTCCTCGCAAGAATACGATAGACATTCTTTCTTTCGTAACAACGAATTGCATTGTGCGTTGCCTCGACGAAAGAACGACACTGTTCCGTTTAATTAAAACCACCACGAATTTTATTATTGTTGTCATTATGATCGTTTAATTTGTTCAATTTAATTCCGGTCATCGTTTACCACCGATCACTGCTGATCCCCCGCGGCAACCAACGCGTTAACCGCGACGCAGCTATTATTTGGGAGACGGGACGGTGCGAATAAATTGACAAATAGAAACGAGACTCTCCTTTCCCCGAGAGAAATAGTGACGGAAATAATCTTGGTACTATACGACGTGCAAAATCGCCTCTGAAAATCAATGCGAGGTCGTGCAAACGGTTAATTCTCCCGAAAGACAATTATTCCTCCACACCTGGCGTAACGACGCGTTCTTCATTAGTGACATTAGACGGCTCCGTAGTCGATCCGTTGCAGAATTGCCCTACCATCGCGTTGCTGTTAACTTCCCACTTACAACTCCCCGCCTCTCTCTAATCAATCCCGACGGTGAATCAGGTTCGACACGGTGTCAGGGTCGATGATATTTCAAGTTTCGAATTAGACGCGTTACGTTTGAAAATTTCGCACATCCGCGACTTAATTTAATCCGAGGACCGATTAATTCGAGCCCTGATTCGATTTTTAACGATCGTGGGAACCCTACCGCCCCGCGAGGAGGAGAATTGGCCTGGCAATTTTCACTTTGTTAATTTTCGGACCGAGGCTTCGAATATGGATCGACGATCGACGCCGATACAAATCGGCGCAAACTGACACGATCCATTGGTATTTTAATAAACGCCGATGAAATTCCGAATGATGAAAATCTACTCGCGAATTCGCCGGGAACGATCGCGATGAACATCGGGGAAATTGGAACGAACATCGCGGTGTATCGATTCGGGCGAATTAAACTTTTGATTCGAGTAGAAACCCGGCTGGGTGAAACGCAAAAAGAGTGACGTCAGGAAATTTAAATCTCTGTATGTTGGACACTATCTTAACCACGTGATGCTATATATCCATATATATATATATACAATTATATTACACAATATGATATATAATTGTGTATACATGTGTACACGATCATAAATATAATTAGCAATTATATTAATATTATAGTGTCTAATCTAACAATCAAAATATATTTATACGTACATGTAATGTTAATATAATTGTAAATATATATATATATTTTTTTTCATGGTTAGATTAGACAATTTATATATATATATTGTATGTATATAATTGTATATAATATATTAACTTACGTACATTGCATTTAAAATTTATATTACAATTATAGTAACATTATATTGTCTAACCCAACTATGAAACATGAAAATAATTACGTCATTCAAAATTTCTCCTTCTTCCACACAGTTGATAATTGAGAACGAAGGAACGATACAAATTTAAAGTTGAGAGAAACAACGTTTCATACGAATCAACCCAATGAAATATAAAGCGTGATACGGTATTGTGGAATCAAGCGGACTTGACAATTTGAAAAAAGAAGACTTTCGCAGTTCCTTCCCATCATTTGTCACTTGTAAAACAAACTATCGCAAACTTCCGCCCGCGCGTTTAATCCTCGACGTGAAAAATTAACAAAAGTATCGTTTAAAAAGCGTCGTCGTGATAAATCACCGCGGCAATAGCAAATTAGCTTATCTAACATCGGACGTCTGATAGATGAGTTATTTCAAACGGCGTGAGAACAAATCGTTCGTTCAACGTCCCGATGGCGAAAAAGGAGAGAAAAAAAAGAAGGAGGATCGCCGCTCGTATCCACGCGCGGTATCTGTTTCCGTATCCGCAAACGTTTCGCTGACCCCGATTCGGTAATGCAAATAACAAGATAAATTACAGAGTGGGCTAGCTCGTTTCCATGTTAAAACACACGAAACACCGGAAATCGGTCGGCCATCGAAGACACCCAGTTTGGTATCGGCGTCGGTCGATCGCGTTTACCCTCGCCCCTCGATCTTCCTCGTTTCGGCTTGTTCAACCGCCCCCGCCACGGTCGGTCCTCTCGAGGCGTAGTCGTGACCCGGTTCACGCTATTCAAAAGTTAGATCCGGAAGTTAACTTTACACTCGAGGGTCGACCGTCTGCCGGACGGGCTAATTTCGACGATGCAGCCCGTGTAATACGCGTACGTGGCTCGCCTGACTTTCGAGTTATCAAGTTGCTGCTTGCGAAAACGAGAATAATTAAAATTCATCGGAGCCCGGACAGACATCGTTTGGACACCCACCATCTGACAATAATCATCGTCACTGCGAGTCGATCGAAATGATATTGACGAAGAATCCGTGTCTCACGAACTATCGAAGATCAGACTTTGTTGTTTGTTTAGCAATCGAAGAAGTATCTCTCCACCCATATTTTCTACCGCGTATCGTAGGCTGTATCGTTTTTTATTCCTCGGTACACGTTTTACGTATTAGCATTGATACCGATGCTGATCGTATCCCGTATCGATCGATCGATATCGACACCGGTTCGGACAGACGGTGCACAAACGTCATCGATCAAACGTCATCTCGCGATCCTATCGCCCCTGGCACAAGGGAAATGGATTTCATTGGCAGGAGATCGCCGATGTTCCTGTCTCTATTCACAGTCTATCTACGGCCGGCTATTATGATAATTAACTTGCAGTTTTGGTCGGCTGAATGGTAATCGATATCGACGAGCCACAAAGTATCCCTTGCCTCTACGAAGCGATATTCCGATGTTCAACTTCACAATGTTTATATTGAAGCCCGATCGAAGGTAATTTTCAAGCTTGCCACAAACGACACACTCGATCGCCACTTGGTGCGATGCGTTGGGTCTTGTAGCGAGGTAATTTTCGAATGACACGATACTGTTTACAGTGGCGGACCCAGTTTCCCTTGCAATGGTTTTCTTTGTGAAAACAAACACGGTACGTCAACGAAATCTACTTTTGTGCTAGTAAACAGTTTACTACGTGTAAAAGTAATGTGCACAGTAGTAATTATACGATAACGATACAAGTAATATGAAAATTGTTTATTTTTCATAACTCTATCGTGCATTTGAACGGAATATAAATGGCTCAAAAACGAGCGTCCTCTCCTCCTAATATTGGCGCGACATCGTTCGACAATATTTCAGTACTTACGAAAGGATATTTCGTAATTTTCCTAACAAACAGACTAAGCACTGGAATTGCAAGTGCATCGATATTTGTTTGACTCTCGAATCGTTACACTGCTATGACTATTTACGGAGATGGACTTTGTTAATGCATCATTCGTTTTCACGCGGATATCGCCATGGAAACTAGACGTGCTTGCGTAATTACAGAGAAACAGATAAAAATGTAGAAATTGTTGAGCCAATTGACACGTAAAATAATTTAGAAGCTGGTAATGTTACAGGCATAGCCGAACTCTCCGTTAAAACAACAAGAAACACAACTAAAGGTCGACCGTCAGTAGAGTAGCTCGTATCGAACCGGTGGCCAGGATTTCATTAGCCATTGGTTATTAAACTTCCATAACGAAGGGACGTACTGTCCTCTGTGTAAGTGTTGCCACGGTACGTTCTAACATCCACGTCGTAAGTTGCAAACTGGCCCATAAATCCGGCAACGATTCAACCCGGACGGAGGCAGTTTGAATTTTAGAGAAGCACGCAATAAACCACGTCAGCACGAACGGATCGTCCGTTTCGACGCGCGTAACAAGCCGAAAGAAAATATCGCGGCCGCTTTATCGCCGATATTTCCCGGCGAGTTGTGTTTCCGAACTTATCTAAACTGATTAATCTTTCAACTTGTTAACCGGATCATCCTCCACGCTAGAAACTTCCACGAACATCAATTTTAATCCTGGCGAGTGTCGGAACGACACTCATGCGAAACTAGAAAATTCATTAACGAAGAAGACAATGATTCTGTCCAAGAGGATGAAAATTTCACGCGACGAGTTCACACGTCTTCTTCGGTTAGCAAGTTACGATGGACGACGTTAGCTGAGAAAATCGTGGAATGAAGGATTTCGAACGATTGTCATGAAAGCGTCGGTTGGCACGAAAGAGATGTGAAAAAAGTGGATAACCATTCATTCATAGCTTCTGGATCGAATGTCCCTGAGTGGCACTATCGAGTGGCATTTTAAAACACAGATCGCATTTTTAAACATTTCGGAACCGCACGATTTTGTCAACCCTCTAGCCAGTTGTTAAATTGATTAAATTTATAAAATTTGTGCTATGAAACGATTATTTTCGAGGTAAGTCTGAAGGTGTTGACGACACGATCGATCATTTTCATTGTTTCCGGTAACCGAGTCGGTCGTTCAAACAACACGGGGGTTTCGACGAGTCGTAAAAATGGCAGCTGCCAATCTCTAGCTTCGATCCCTGCCCGAGGTTGTTCCTATAAAGTTGCCGAGTTTTCATTGGGAACTCGAGTCACGGACTGGCTGGCCGAGTTCGTTAGCTTTTTTCTCGTCGTTTTGCCCGTCCGGAAGCGAAGGTAGATTCGTTTGCTTGCCACGGAAAGGTCTTATAAAAACTTTCCCTCCCCCCACCCCCCTCCTCCCCCACCCTTCTTTCTTTCCCTTCGTATTTAACTCGGCGATTCGATAACGTTCGAAAGACGAAAGACACGAGCTCGAACCGCTCGTACGTGGTGGCACAAACTGGTGCCGGTCTTCCAACGAAATTATCCTCTCGCAAAACGAATAAAATCAATGGGGAAGAAAGAAAGATGCTAGCAAACAACCGGTCAATCAGTTTGCCAGTTTCCCGATGAAACGGGTGAAATTCCCGTGAAAAGGATCCGACGATCCGACCAAGCATCTCTGAGGGGCTCCAACCACTTTTGCAATTCTGCTAATTCAGAGGGGATTTGGCCCAGTCAGCGGATAGAAACTGAGATGTCTGATAAGACCATTCGATTGGTCCTTCTTGCTCGTTGCGTCGCTGGTTTTGCAGTTTTTCTTACACCTCTTGCAACTCCCCTCTCCCCCCTCCCCCCCAACAAAAGTGAAACAGGGCGTGTTTCGACAAACAGTAAATGTATAGTGTCAGTAAAATACATGTACGTATACAGTAATTCACGTTTCTATTCTTCACGTCTACTCTTTGACGAACGAAAAAAACTCAACTTATTCGAATCAGACGTAAAAAAAAGAAAAAAAGAAAAAAAATGAGAAGAGGATGACTCACCATTCGGCAGGATGACGACGATCCAAAGAAAAAGAAAGGCGGAAGCCACGTGGCGCAGAGAATCGACGAACGGATAACGGCTCATCCTGATCCAGGGTCGATTGTCTTCCTCGTGCGTTGCGGTCATCAGGCCTCGAAGAAGGGGTGGTTGCTCGCGGATGGAAAACCTACCACCGTCCACTCGGGCCCCCGCGCAGGGGTGGGCTGTCTCTCTCGCTGTCGTTCTCTCTGTATGCGTCCCTCCGGATGTTCAACTCTTATCCGTCCAACAATGAACACACAACCCTGTGTGCCTCGCACGAAATCCAGTCTCTCGGGCACTCGCCGCGCCGGGCGCCAGTGAGAGACTGTTCGACTTTGGTGGCGCGCGACAGGTTCCCGCGGTGATTCGTGGTTCGTGCGCAGCCGGTTGTCCTCGACCACCCTCGGCTTCGCTCGACCCACACTCAGGCATCTTGCGCCCTCACGGTTTCCGCCGAGGCGGCCACGACCACCAACTCGTCCACTCTGTGCACGTACACGCCGCCGGAGGCCTAAGTGCTCGCGCGTATACGTGTGCACTGGGGTTACGAGAAGCTCCGACCGCAGCTCAGGCTGCGCACCAGGGAACCACCACCTCTGCCAGCTCTCCTGCTCCGTTCCATACCGTGATCCAGGTACAACTCCTCCCTCGTCGCGTCCTTGTCCGTCGCAACATCGTCCGTCTATCCGACCTCGACCAACCTTGGTCCACACTCTCCGCGTACAGTTTCCGCTACGCCAACGGTATCGCCGTCGCTACCCAGTCCGCTCCCGACACCAACCAG
The DNA here is from genome assembly GCA_036937485.2 of Tetragonisca angustula. Classification (NCBI taxonomy): domain Eukaryota; kingdom Metazoa; phylum Arthropoda; class Insecta; order Hymenoptera; family Apidae; genus Tetragonisca; species Tetragonisca angustula. Next base: position 139,720 of record JAWNGG020000349.1, on the reverse strand, counting down.
CATCGAGCAGCAACCTCAAAGAGCGAGGGGCGGAGGAGGGGGGAGGGGGGGCATCGGAGCAGCCAGTTGTAACCTTACGCCGGGCGTCACGGGCGCAAATTAAATAGAGCGCGGCTTATGCTGCCGATTAGCCACCCTAGCTGCTAGAGAACTTCATCCGCCCGCCGTTTCCATTCAGCTGCTCGTTAGGATGCTCATCGGATCAAGTGTTTGTGCATCCTGAAATAAAGTTTTCAACACATGTCATGACCGTATAGTTAATGAAAAGATTATGGTTTCTCGATGTTGCGTTTCTTTTTTTTTTCTTTTTTCCTTTTTTTCTTTTTTTTTCGTTGGGATCGACCAGTGACGTAGAACATCGTCGAGCGGTGATCGATAAAAAGAGACCGAAGAAGAGATTGGAAAATGAGAAAACATCGGGTTGGACAAGAGACGGCAAGTGAATATTCACATCTGCGTCGTTCATCCGGCCTTTGAAATGGTAAATTCCCCAAAGGGAGAAAGATGCCACGCAATTTCACGTGAAACGTCCAACCGTCCATTGCCGGATGTCGCGTTCGAATAATGATTTCCCCCTTTAATTAAAATACGTCCCGTTCAACGTTGTATAAACATTTCTTATTATTTCCGGTACGATATAATCGCGAAATATTAATACTGTATCGATAATCGGTGCGCGTTGATATTCACGTCGTGCGCGCCGGTATGTACGTACGTGTGTATGTATGTACACGCGTTGAATCGAGATGGGAATTTGATTTTACGACGTGAATTATTTTCCAAGATTTCAGAGCCGGCTTTTCAAACGTCACTGGCAAAGGTAAGCTCGATAATCGACAACGAGTGACCTCGCCTAGCGTCAAAGAGCGACAGGGATCGTTATCCCACGCGCCTGTTGGCGCGGCTATAGGCGCAAATTAAATAACGATCCTGCGTGCGATCGGCTGCTTTCGGTCAGCAGCAACCTGCGTTTTTCCATTCCTTCGCAATTGTCGTTTGCGCGTGTTCGACGTTCGTGGCTTTCCTTTTTTTTTTTTATTTATTTTTTCTTTTTTCCTTTGAAAAAGCACGGGATTTTATCGTGCGAAAACGAGGCAACGTTCCGCCTTGTTGGTTAAACGTTCAAAGTAACGAATATAAAACGTCATAAACGATTTAACGTATCCCGCGATTATAAACCACGTGTATTCTCTTTAACGAGAGCGATGCTGGCGACAATGCAAAAAGCAAATTTGATGTAGTGAATAACGCAATCAATAGAAAACAATTCCATGATGACTGCTGCCTTCAAACAATCAATTGCAATGCATTGCGATACGCTGTTTTTTCCCTTTATTGAAGAACGTATAAAATCAATTGGAATCCATCATAGAATGAAAGTGTGTTATCGATTTGATAAACCTGAAAACAAAAAACAAAAAAAAAAAAAAAGGAAAAAGAAGAAACGGACTGAAAATCACTGCAGTCCAGGGGAGAAGGTAAATTTTATAAAAATCGCGAAAATTTCTATATTCGACGCACAACGCGGAAAATAGGTTTCTCCGTGAAGACGATTTTCGATGGAAAACGTCCTGGTAAAATCAGTGGTGCGCCATCGGCTGACGTGACTTGACATAGCCGTACGATTAAATAGCCACAGCATACGCGACAGATTAACCACCCCTCTTGCCGACGTTCCGCTTCCGTAAATCCTTTGGCATTTGCGGCTTTCGAGCTACGTGATTAAGTTACCAGTACTTGACTTGTGATGTTGCCTCGCAAACTTTCGCGCTATCAAGCCCATCGCAATCAAGCGCCGCCGGAAGGGGAAAATAAGTGAAAAATCAGAAAGCTTGTTTTTATTATCGCGGACGCGCGCCTATCTAACAGAGCAACGAGAATCCTCGACGTACCTTGCGGTATGGATAAAATATGCATCTAAATAGATCGTGGAAACTTTTAATCGAGTTATTTAAGCAAGCCGGAGTCGGATAACCGAAGAGGCAACTATGAAAGACTTTTCATCTCTCGCCTCTCCGATTCAACATACCCGCCTAGTTTTTAGAACGTCGTTTCTCGCCAGAAAGGAAAAGAAGAGAAAAAAGAGACACGAAAAGAGTATCTCGCAAACAATTTCGAAAGCTATCGTCTCGATTTGCAAAACAACAGCAGCCGCCATTATACGAATAGATTGGCAAGCGGGCTTTTTATTGGAAACTGATACGTCGAGCAGCTTTTTGCTGAAACGAGATCCATTGGCGCGGGCTTGAGGCGCGACCAGCCATGCAAATTGTTTGGAACTGTAAGCGCAACAAGAACGCACATATTCGAGGATCATTTGCGGCTAGCCCTCGGTGCCACGATCACCTTGTTTCCCCTATTATTTGTTGCGAGAACGATCAGGAGGGAACGGATACGCGTAACCACCGGCGTCTCTCGACCGAGAGGAGGCACGGCCAGCCTCGTTGGCCAACGTTTTGCGGTAAATTAACGTCAAGAAACGCTGATGATTAATTGATCCCGTTCGGTGATAGATATATATATATATATATATGTATACGGACCCGCGTTTCTCGCGATTTCTCCAAATTAAAAACGATGAAAAATGGATAGGAACAAGACGCGATCGTATCTCCTGTAATTTATACAAACGGCGCGATTAATAAATCACGAATTCTTCGACGTTCCTCGAATCTCGGCGATTTGTAATTGCTCGATTCGAGGAATAGAACAATTATTAATAGCTTTCGCCGATTGAAGGAAGACAGGACGTTTGTTTTCCAGGCTGAAGTTCTTACAAACTGCTTTCGCTCCGTTTGTAGCGGTAGTCCATTCGTAATGGATTTTACGCTGAATGACATGCTGGAAACAATAATAAAGATAATTTAGCGTTACGTTTATGTTCGCCTCGTGTATTAATTACATGCATGTCACATTAAAATACAGATATTTCCTATATATATATATATAGGTGAGCACATCGCTCGATAAACACTTTAGCTTTCATCAAATAATAATATAATTTAACGCAATTTAATAATCGTGCGATAATTAATACAAATCAAAGTTGAAACATGTTATCCAAATACACAGACACAAAGATACATCCCCCCCGATTAATGTTATCACGATTTCTTAAAAGGTACGCTAACTCTTGTTTCAATAATGCAGATTCAGACACACGTACCAGTAACAATTCATTAAATAATTCAATTCATTCAATTCGTTCGAAATCACTGGCAAATATCGTTAAAGTTATTCAACGCCCTATCCAAATCGTTCAAGTTTCATCAACGGCGCGTTAAGGTCGATTCATCGTTCGAAAATCGTTCGAAAATCGTTCAAAGAGCGTCGATTGGCATTAATTGCGTCCGTGTATTAAATATATCGCGTTACAAAAAGGCGAGGCATATTTTCGAGCGAATCTCAGTGACCTTGGTACGGGAGAGCCATGAAATAGCTCGTTGGGAAACGCTATCTGAAATCACACCGTCCGATATTCCCAGTTTGAATTGATACCGAAGTACGTACCATCGATTCGTAACGAAAGCAATTTGCTGAATAGACATATATGTACACGCGTGTTTTGAATGGCAAAAGGGCCGGGCGTCTTGTACATTGTGAGATGCACATATGTCCGCCAACAGCAATCAAAGTGCTAATCGAGCTTTTGAATCAATTCAAAGGATACAGTTTCGTAGCGGGCGGAAGTTAAGACGAACTTCCGCTTTCACATCGGAAGGGGTTATTCCAGAAACGAGTAATACACGCTCGCGTTCGCGAAATTCTATAGAACGGTTATGTCAGAATCGCTGGTGATGCAAAACGACACTTTAAAACAAAGAGCCAATGCTCTGCTCGTCGATAGGAATTTTACACAACCGCGCTCGAAAAATAGAGTATTTGATTGTCATGGCGGATGCGTGAATTGATAATTCCACAAAATTCATATCGCTATCGCAACAAATCGATCAAAGTGTCCGAGTGCGCGCGAGCGTGCAGAGACTACACGTTAATAATATATTTTAACGTTTTTCAATTACCTCGACCGCTAGTGTCACACCGGCAGGATACGTAATGTACAAAAATGTCTACAACTTCTTCGATCCCCGGCATTTCACGAGTACCGAAACGTTTCGCTCCAGTGCACGGCAGCAGTGCATGTGACGCTGGAAAAGACGGAAATGGGAGAGAACGTAAATTCGAGGGAACGTTATTTCTTGAGAAAGCAAGAGAGAGCTCTCGTGAGGCGAGGTTTCGTATAACTGAAAATATAAGGAGAATAGATGTCACTGTACACCAGTTCTTAAATCTTCCAAAATTATTGACGCTTACGTGGTTCACTACTTTCGATAACCCATTTTCCCAAATGTATTTTCACACTTCATAATAATAATAATAGTGTAAAACTTTATAATAATTTCATAGCATAATTTACAACAAAATCAGTAATTTTATAACAATCATTGATTGCAGAAAGATTTATTTAGTACTTTCCCGACTTGGAAATCATTTATTACGAAATCTCGAACACTAATTTATCGAATTCATCATGACAATTATTTTTAAACTGCAACGATGAATTTGGACTTTTAGTTTAGGCTAAATTTTATAACAAATAAATTTGTTTTCAAAATACATTACGGTCTTTCAAATTTTCAAATAACGATTGCACGTACTAACGTTCATACGTTAACCTATATTAGCATGCATGTGAATTTCTGTATAATACATGGTTACTTCCGTTGAACGTACAGCAAACTAAATTCTCTTTGAAATGCCCCATTAGTTTATTCATAAATAAATAATACTAATAATAATGTGTCTCGAATCAGAATAATAAAACAGATTTGATAATATATTTTTAATTTTCACAATCTCTAATATGTAAATGCAACCCCCAGGAATATATCTAAGAGCTTTGAAATATTCGAGGCGCTTTCTATTGAATGAATGTCATAACACTTAACAGCCAAACAATTCGAAGAATATGATCTATTGCAACAAAAAAATCTATAATCACGTCAATGTTATGACGAAATTTTATTCCAGATAAGGTGTGCATGTGTATTTACACCGCGAGGTAAAACGTTCATTATTAAAGTTCACTTCATAGTGAATCGAATACGCTTTTCCTGTCGGTTGAAGGAAACTGCGCAATACAGGAAAGATGCGATGCGCAGAACACATTTAAATTTATAATAACGCAAAGACTTACCGTATCTCCGTGGAAAATCGTCAATGTCCTTTTGAATTTCGCGGCTTCGACGTTTCCCTCTCAATCAAGCAACAATCTATATAAAATACATTTATAAATGAAACAATAATCAAGATCAAATGCTATTTTGAAAACTCGTAGTTCGGGCTACCGTTAAACGTAACAACCAAAATGGCGGTTAAGAAAAAGAAAATGCTACAATTACGAAAATTATAACATTCGAATTAATTACACAGTAGAAACGTACCTTAATCAAACGAAATTAATAACAGCATTATGATGAAACGATGTGAATGACAAAACGATGGCGACGAAAGTATTACGCAGTTAATAAATGTCACGTAGAATCACACGTCTTAACACTACGATTTCAAACACTTGACTAACCCCCTGCGCAACAGGTACGCGTCGCGAACTAATTTGATGGAGTGGGGAGGCTCGAGCGCGAATGACTGCGATTCAAATAATTTATGAAAAGACGAAAGCATAGTTCTAACCGCTGATATAGATTTATACACGTCTGCGCGCGCTAATACGATTCTGTTATATCAATTTATTGTAATGTATTCTCAATTTCGTCATATTTCGCTTTGATATGATTTTATTCTATCGAAAGGTTACTTTAACGGAAGCTCCGATCTATCTTGTAAAATTTTTATTACGTGTCTTACATAGAACAAATGGAATAGAGAAAGGAAAGTTGTGGATTTAATTAGTTAATTTTGACAATTACAATTAATTATTTTAACAAATAAAATTCGTAGACACTGAAATGTCAGCACCACGTAGCGGTGAAATGGTAAAACTAATTGCTATCTCTATCCTTGTCGCACATTGTTGTTCTCCTTTCTCGCGCAACGTATAACTATCCTTATCTCACGTTATTCTTCTTTTCGTTCACGAACAATGCGATACTGCCATCTATCGGATTTTTCTCCTTTATTCTTTCAGTTCTAATCAAAACTGAGAGCTGCTTAGAAAGCTGCAGCATCATTTGTAGACAAAGAAGATAATATACGACAAAGACCGAATTGATTAGTTCCACTCTTTTGTCACGATGTGGCGCTAATATTTGTGACCAAATTTTCATTTGCAAGAAAAATTAATTATCAAAATTAATTCGTGAACATTAATAACTGTCATTCTAATTGGGCCGTAAGCTTTTTAGCAATGTAAAAATATCCTTTAATAAATGTAGCTGCTTGTGAATACATTATACTGTTACAAACTTACTGTAAAACTCACCAACCATATGAATCTAGGAACTTTTTGAGATTGGTTGTAACCGTAGCTTAATGTTATTCATGGCTGTAAACAGAAAGTTTTAATTATAACCTATACTATGATTCAATTACAATTTAAAAGAAGAAATGTTCTTTGTAAACTTAATATGTTAATTTGTTTTTTATATATGTTACAAAATGTCTGAATTTGAAGATCTGAAAAATGCTATTTCATGTTTAAATAAAAGTGTCTCCGAGTTTCCAGTTGGGGCTATCTCCATAGAAGATTTTAAACCAATTGAAGAAAAAATTAGAACTACACGAGAATCGTTGAAACGTCTAAATGCAAAATTATTAACACTTAAATCACAGTATGACTTCTGTATGTCATAAAGCTATTGTATGTAAAACAAATTTCGATAGTGTCAACACTATGTTCTATCTCAATTTTAGATGCAACGAATGAAGAACCAGAGGGAAATATAAAAGACACAGTAACAGATTTACATGAAGCAACAGCAAATTCTCATATAAATAATGCAGTGGTTAAACTATGTCTTCATTCTTATACCATTCAAGCTATTTTAGAAGGCAAAGAAAGTGACAATGATATGCTAAGGTATAAAGAATTTAAAAATTTAAGCTTTAACTTAAAATAATTATTTCAATATATTTTCAGAAAAATTTATGCATATATGAGTAAGCTCTTTACTTTGAATGATAATATTTTGTTATTACAAAATGAAATAGAAGATGCGTTAAAAGTGCAATTGCAATTAAAAATTCAATGCCGTAATGCATTATTCGAGTATAAAAGTTTTTTAAAGGAGCAAGAGGAAATACGTAACAAAAAGCTACAAGAAATGAATCCTGAATTAGTAAAGTAAGTATATATGTGCCTAATGATAACATTAATGAAATGTTTATTCAAATTTTAATATTTTTAGAAATAAGGAAAAAACAAATAAAACTATAAGAAGTATTAATCTAATGAAAAAACTAATTGTAAATTTTATTGCCGCTTCTAATCATATGTTATTTAAAAAACCATTTTTGGTAAAAATGCTAGAAGAACATAGAGAGTTAATTAATATTGAAACAATTTCAAAAATATCTCAAAATAATTCAGAAAACGAAGAAGATAAAAGCTAAATACTCAAATGAATGATATTTAAGTAACATTTTATATTATTTATTGTTTTTGTACTTTCGTACTTGTACTATATTTTTAATGCAACAATTTTTATATAGATTTCAAATAAAACATACTACAGTATTTTTTAAATAAGAACATTTTTACTATTATTGAATACAAATTTTTCAAAATATTTTATACCAAACTGATGATGACAACAATCTAAAATATTAATACTTCCTTTTAATGTTTGACAATAAAAATCTTGTCCGGGTCTTTATCCACGAATATTGAAATGATTGGAAAGAATAGGAAATCTTTAAAGCACGTTGTGTATTATTTCTTTTCCCTTTTTTCCTATAGAAGAAATCTGTATGAAATGAAAATGCTTAAAACAAAATAAAAAAAACTTAAAAATTAGGTCTTTTGTATTCTCTCTATTTACCGCATATTAGTATAACTTGAAGCTTTGAAAACAAATTCTCTTTTTATGATATGCGTTGAAAAAGAGAACAAAAGAAGCTCGAAACGTATAACCAAATAGTCAAATTGCATACCATCGAAATGAAAACATACAAGAAATTCAGTAAGAACATTTTTGTTTGACTAAGTGCGCAGGCACAACGCTTATTTACAGGAAAAAATTTTCGCGCAATTTGAATGTCTTTCAAATTCTATTAAAGCGATTTTATCAGACGGTTTTATGTATATATACATATATATATATATATAATATATATATATATATATGTTAGTCGATAAATAACAATTCGTAAGCTAGTGATTACGAATTAAAAGATAGGATTTCAATCACAGCTTACAAGTACAATAGAAATGTATTACATAGGGGAGAGAGGTGCACATTTGTTGACGAAACTAATGAAATCATGTCATTTATATATTACGTGAATTTAACGCGTTAAATTTTTATGGTCCGGTGTGTCTTTCAGTCTCGTGTTTCTTCACCATTAGGATGCAAACCGCTCTCCACCCCTTGTATTCTTACGCTTGCTGGCGTAAACACAGAATCCATCGGAATAGTACTCAAACAATTTAATTTCTATGTACATTAATCTTCTTTTTTTTTTTATCTTTAATAGATTATTAGTTTCGTAAGTGGAAAGAAAACGAATCCACTAATAACAAAAGCACGTTAAAAATGAACAATGTCGTTCCATCAATATAATAGAGTATCCTCGCTCAAAATCTTTAGACATCTTCGTCTTTGTGTTTGTAGACATGTACGAAATAGACAAAATATCTTCGAAAAGCATCTTCGACACCTTTAAATTGTCTCTATAAATTAGCGAATGAAACAATTCATTAGCGATTTTCACACTACCTCTCTCGTCCGATTTTGTCACAAAGAACACATCCACTTCTCACTGGCATCGTTTAAGATTACGTGGTAATAAAATTAGTCGATCACTGCCGTTGCGAGATAGTGGTAATTACTGTAGTAATAATACAGCTTATTAATCGCCATTATTGATATTGTTTATGCATACATGTATACGTATATATAATTTGAAGCTGATATATGTCCCGATATCTCCGACATTTCACACATTTTAGCTTCTCGTGTTTCCGTGTGCGTACTTCTATATTCATTTTAATAATTTCTATTTACAAAAATTAATCGGCGTCTGATTTTTTTGCTTTCTCTTTCGTCATAAGCATAACGTCTCCTCCTCACTATATCGATAAACTTCTCAAAATTTCTAACGTTATCAATCACACTCGTTACATGGGCATACTATCATAATGCACATGAGCTGCCAATTCCATATAAATGGCAAATAATCGTCGAACACAAGCTACAAAATGCTTTAGCTTACACATGCTTAAAAAGCTCGAATAATAATTAAAAACGCACATTAACCGCATATTATCTAGCTTACGTTCACAAAATAAAACGTATCGCATGAAAAATTCACTACGGAAACGCGACACAATGATTAACGTATATTTATAGTCGAATGCTTTTTTTTTTTTTTTTTTTTTTAAATAAACGTTGCTGACACATTCCAAGATAAATATTTTAAAAACAATTGAAAATTTAATGACAAATCTACAATTTTTAACCGTTGCTTTACACAATGGAAGTGAAAATACATATATAGTGGGACATTAAGGAAAATCCCAATTCCATGCATGAGAATGCACACAGAAAACAATCAGGATTAAAGAAACAATTGAAAAAAAACAAGTATTACATAATAGATATAAAAAAAGAAAATATTGAATAAATTTGTCAGTACATAATTAAATGTAATAAATTTCGCTTTGTAGTAATTACAAAACAAACGATCGGGAAAAAGAAAGGAACGCAACGGAAACCACGTATCTTTCGCGCATTGCTTTGTGATCGGTTCAAGTCTCGCTATAAAACGTGTGTCGTTCTCATAATTGAAAAATGAATAAGTCGCGAGTTATAGTGACTCGTTAAAAGCGAGGAAATGAAAGACACATACATATATTGATCTTGGTCCGATCTATTCGTACCGACTTACAAATATACAAATAATCGCTTTCAAACTCAATCATTGTTCTGTCGCTAATAACGGACGACTGGATTCATCATTAGGACGAGCATAACAATCCTTTCTAGACAAAGTACGAAAATGAATAAAGAAGAGAGAAAAAAAAAAATATATATATATATATATCTTCCAAAAACGGGACATATATTCCGGGTAAGATAGGGAAACATTTTCTTAATCGCTCACAACCATACTTAACCAGCAGTCAGTCGTGTTGTATTTAAAAACTGGTGACGCATGAAAAATCGACTAAAAAAAACTACAAGCTAAATTGCAACATAGTTGCAGCATAATCACGCCCACGATATGTGGCAGGATAGCGATATAAATACGGAGGCTCTCGTTTTTACAAGATTCACTCGCGCATTTTTTTTCCCCTTTCTTTCTTTCACGCATTCTCACTTTCATTCTCTTGCGCGTGCTCCCTCCTTCCTGTCTGCTTTCACCGAGACACTCTGTTCTGTTTTGGAATTCATCACTAATATTATACCCTAATCGCGAAATTTGGTATGTGTATGTGTAATGTGCACATGTTTTATGTGTATGTTTGTGTCGTATATGTTCCATCAAGAGATCATGCTTACAAATGATACTGTTAACAAAAAGAAAAAAAAAAAAAAAAAAAAAAAGAAAACATAAGAGACATTAGCTCGTTAAGCATTCGAGTAACACGAAGATTCGTTCTCTTTCCACGTGAAGGCATGCACACTGAAGGACAACGGGATCTCCTAACTCTTCTCTTTATCCTTCTGTCACTCTGGTCACTACCTCTTTCACACTCTGCCACCCTTTTCTCCCGCCTTCTTTTGCGATCCCGCATTTTCCGCGGTCATTCTCTCCTTCTGTCGTAACATTTGTATTCGCAGTTTTCACTCTTTCGCAAACGTAACGTCTGATTGTTCGTTCGACGTTTACTTGCACTTGCAAGCTTATAAAAGGAACAATACTCTCGGTGCATATCCAGTGGGAAGATACAGATAATAACGAGAGAGGAAATCCACAAAGTTAATAAGTTTAGTTCTCATCTCCATTTAAGCGTATTACTTCAAGACATCCGACGGCCAATAACAGCATAAAATACATACAGGTGTGAAGAAGCTAGCGACATAACGTTTCTTTGCTAGTTTTTTTTTTTTTTTCTTTTTTACATAAATCGCGATACACTTTTTTTCTTTAACTTGCAATCTCTCTCTCTCTCTCTCTCTCTCTCTCGCTTTCTTTCTCGCTCGCTCGCTCGCGCTCTCACTTTCGCTCTAAGTACATCGAACATTTCGTCGTCGGATGTGCTTGGCCATTAATTAATGGATACAACGTGTACGGGCACTCACGGTACGCTAACACGGTACATCGGTATGGCTCGGCAGTGGTACGCAATCGTTGGCCAGACTAGTAGAGAAGTTCGGACCTTCAAACGATAAAGTTAGTACTCGCCGTCTTCACACGTAGCAAGTGATAGTCTGTCGATTACATTGCCTCTTAATATAATCCTGCAAGAAGAAAAACACCTATGCTGACTAGCCGATTAAACAAATTCTCAATGTTGTTTATTAATTCTCTCTAGTTAGTCGATCGTGTTTTGTTACAAATTCGTTTGGTGAAGTACTTCCCGAACAGGCAGGATTTTATATCGTAAAAGAAAAACATACGTAAAAATGTTTGATCTCTCCCTTCTTTATTTTCTTCATCAATTAAGGATCTAATGGTATATAATGACATTACCGCGAGTAGTATTATTCTTGCCTTTGTCAATTAAACGGTATATTTATTCCTGTCTTTTCTAATATACCTATGACGATACATGTTTCTCAAGTAACAAGCTTTTTATGTATCTATAAATGATACTAATTTGCTGGCAATATGCAATTTATAAACAATCAGAAACGAAGAGAAAGACGCATTTTTCCATGACAATATATATATATATTTTTTTTGGAAACTTCGTCAATGATTTTATTATTTTAATATCTACGTCTCATTATAACATGCATCGTCGGGAAATTTCGTTAATATTTCCATTTAACAAAGAACTGGAGATTAAAATACAATCTCTTTATTAATTGCATTAACGTGCAAGTAAACAAGCAATGCAAGCTTCTCAATTCCCAACGAAAGTCTCATCGAGTAAAACGAATGTTGCATATTTGTAACAAAACATCTGATATACTGGCAACACATCAAGACAATCTTACTTGCTCGTTTAATCGGCAGCGCTGACAAGATCCTTTTCTCCTTCGCCATCGCGCGCGTATTTTCACGTTAAGTATCTCTTCACTGCTTGGGTGCATTTTCAGAAACATCCACGGGGATTTGAATATATCACGTTCTTCTTCTCGTAACTTCGTGGAATAAACATATTAAATAAGCTCTCGACAAAGTTCTCCACAAAGTAAGTGCACAGTACTGTGTAATTATGTCACGTACAGTTTTTTTTTTTTTTTTTTTACATTCTTTTTCATTTTCTCTGGCTTAAATTCAGTTGCATTCGCGTCGATCTAGCAGGCAACGATTCGTTCCAAGGAAACATTTCTGTCTTTGTTTTGTTTTTTTTCTTTCGTTTTTCTTCTTTGTAAAGTTAAACAGAGACGGTAAAAGTTCGTTCTTTTTTTCTTTTTTTTTGTTTTTTTTTTATTGCTTTAAAACCAAACCTATATTGATGTAAATTCAATTACAAGCATACTTTGGTTCTCTCTTTTTTTTTGTTTTTGTTACACTTCTAATAATTATCTTCGTTTAAACACGCGTGTTGCAAGAATAAAAAAGTCTTACTCCGAAATGAACGGGTCCTTTCGTAGACGATAAGATACGATTTGAGAAAGTCTCCCGAATCTTCGTGTTTTGGACAGAACACGGATCATCTGTGTCGAATACATATGTATAATTTTTGTTGATCTACGGTCCTATTCAATGTTCACGGTAGACGTTAGAATCTACGGAGGAAAATTTGTAATTTCTCTTCTCTTGTGTTTCGATATGTTATGTAAAATGTAATTTGAATGATCTCTGCGACGTATAGCTTTTGCGTGATAAATTCACGGAAGGCATGAAACCGAAATCGAACTGCTTAATAATTACGATCGCTCTTATGTCCCTCCGTTTCCCAGAATATACCATTAACAATTTCAATAACCGTTTCAAGATCATACGAAGCTCGTCAAATGATATGCGATCAACTGAAACACTCGGATGTTTGAAAGTGTACGCAGCTTCGTAGCAAAATAGTTCTCGATATATTTTATGTACAGTCGGTGTGGTGATTTCATACATATATAATGGTGTACTTATGTAGATTAACGATAGGCAGTGTAGGCGTAAAATAAAATTAGTTAAAATTTGTTAACTAAAGTACGGTGAGTGCGATTTAGCACGTATCCGCTGCTACCTGCAGATAGCGTTAATACTGTTAAACTTCGTACAAAAATGAACTTAAAAGGATATAATCTCCCACAGGGAGAATTTCGTTAAACACTTAGCGACAGCGAAACAAAAAGAAAGAAAAAAAAAAAACGTAGCATTTGGAAGTTTCAAGCGTGAAATCGAAAGAGTGATACGTAAATTTCAATTCGATCGTCTGTTTCTCGTGGTCGTTGAAAGGGTTAAAAAAAAAAAAAAACAGGAGAAAAGCTAACTGACAGGATCGCGAGTTTGAAAAAGGAGCGCCGTCCTACTGAACGTACTTAAAACCGATCGGAGTCAAGCGTGCGCGAACGTATTTTTACCCTTTCAGTTTCATGCCTTTCCAGTCGATCAGTCACGAGTGTTTTTTTTAATTTTTTTTTTTTTTTTTTTTTTTTTATAAAGTTCGATACAAGCAGGAGTACGCTACGCTCGTTATCCGGGACTTTGAGTAAAATGAGATCTCAGCTTCAATTCTTTCACGATTTAATACACGTATCGTAACAGATTTTCGTAATAACGGCGTGTTGAAAAGTGCGCCACCGCGGTACAAGATGAGAGAGTCGTAGGCACAAACACGTTCTTTCACCATCGGCACGTCAATTCCTTACTCTTATACGTGTATGATACGCGTAGGTGGAGCGATTTGCCGGTACTGAACGGTCGTGGGGGACCGACGCGGCTCGACTATGCTCAGTCAGCAGTATTAACAACAGTTTACAGTGTATAATATGCACGGCAACATCGACGAACGATGCCCGATTCATTTTGAACGATGACCACAGACGAAATGACAATGAACGATCAATGTGAACAATGATAATGATAATAAAATAATAAAATAATATAATAATAATGTAATATTAATAGTAACCGTAATAATAATAATCGTAAGAAGAAAAAGGAGAAGAGCAAAGTTAATCGTGGTAATAATAATGATAATAATAGCAATAATAATAGCAGTAATAATGATGGCTGGTGTGTGGTGGTGGTTTTAATTTGATAACGACGGCGGCGTGATATCGTGACGATGGTGTGCAGCACCGAATCTTGAGAAGCAAATCGACTTCCGGCACGCAGCAAGGTAACGGCCTCCACCTCCTCCTCCTCCTCCTCCTCCACCCCCTACCCCCGTTCCAAATTGGCTGCAGGTTTTTCTCTTGTCCACGGTCTCCTCGCGCACTGCCGCGACACCCCCAGAAAAATTTCATCTGCACTTCTCTGTTACACACGCACTGTATTGTCCCCCCCAAGACTGACGATAACAGACAGTCACTTTTGTCTTCCACTTTTCTTCTTCTTCCGCTTGAAGAAACAACAGCATCTGCAAATAAACCAAACACTAATAGGACTTAGAGTCGTCTTCTTTTGATCGGTTTACGCTATGACACCAACATGCAGCACGACAAGGCATTCCAAAAAAGCGGCGACAAACCGAGCTTGTTTTTTTTTCATTTTTCTTTCTTTTTTTTTTTTCTTTTTTTCTTTCCTCAAACGAAATTTCTAATGGCTAGAGTACTGTTCCCAAACGAACAATCGACTCACGTGACTCACTTGTCAAATCAAACAACATAGAGAAAGACACAAGGAACTGAAAGCTGATAGTCCAAAGGTTACGTTTGATTACGCCTGGTTGATACTGTTTAGATTAGAATCAATAATCGTGTGTCGTTTACATTTTCTCGCCTTTTTTTTTAATACATTAATACGTGTACAAAGAAGAAATGAATATTTCAAAGTAATAGAATTTGATTAATCGTACAATAGAATTAGATTAAGAAACAGAAGAAAAAAAAAATTACTGAATGTTGTATTTCGCTTTTATGTTACACAAGAGGAAACTTTTTAATGGCCACTTGTATTGAGATATTAAGCCAAGTTCAGGGATCTGTCTAGGATCGGCAGCGGACCTAGGAGGGTATAAACTTCGACGAAGGGTCTTTCCGCATCCACGACAAAACATTTTTGCCGGCAAACATTTCTTTCTGAAATAGGACAGAGAGGACATTTAACATGTATCATGCAAAAGATACTGATAGTAGTGCCAAGATTAAAATTGTATACAACGAGACAAGGACTTTGCTATTAATTATCTGTCGCGTTAGTTTAGTATGTTCAACACGATAGCTCGTATTTTCTCTCGTCAGAATCATCTAAACCTCAAACACGTGTACATGCACTAGTTACAAATGTGTGTTATTACTTCGACCTTAATTTATCTGTTGCTTAACGAGAAAATGTTTGCAATCTGCTAGTTACACGAGAAAAGAGGGGAAAAGAAAAAAAAATATATCTATATATAAAGCAATTCATAATACTAACTTGGTTTCATCGACCATGTCCACCTCTTGAGGCGCTGTGATTGGCGTATTGGAGTGTCCTGCTGTAGGGTCATCGTTGGCTAGTTCTCCATTCGTCGAGGACACCACCTAAGTACGCAACAACGTTATTATCCCAAAGATTTTGCATGCACAGACTAAAGGACAAGAACAATGAAACAACATTTTTTTATATCCTCGATCGGTATCTTAAATAGATGAGGTCTTATGATTCAAACCGTGAATTTGAAGTCTAAAACGTATAGAGATGTACTACTAAACTAATATGATACAAAATACGTGATATAGATATCTGTATATGTATTTTGTATGTGTATATATATATATATATATAAATTACTACTTTGAAAGATCAAGCTCATAATTTACGTGAAACAAGCGGCACTTATAATATTCATAAGGCGTTGTTAATACAAACGAAGTCAAAACTCTAAAAACATGGTGCGGCTAATCGACTTGGTTAACAAGTTGCTCTTTTTCACTTGCGCAAGTTATGTTCTCTCGATCTTTTGGGGGAGGGGAGGGGGATGGAAAAAAAAAAGAAAAACACGAAAGAAAAAGAAAAAGAGAGCACGATTATGAAAATTATGAAGTGAATTAGGTTGAATTAGCGATGTATGAACCGAATTAGAAACGAGTCGATCAACGAAACAAACGTTCGCATGCGGCAGCAAACCAATTTGCATGGATTTCTAACTGACCACAAATCCGGCGTTGCTTTATCTAGAAATAGAGCGAACGGTTTACTTCGTGGACGCGTCTGCACGTCACCTTCGTGGGCTAAGAAAACGGGGGAAACAAATGGATATAACACGGACAGGAGTGTGCTGTCTCTTCCTATTGAAACGTAAACTTACACCAAGGAGTTCATCGTACGAGATGAACGACATTACACGCACGCAAGACGCAATGTTAATTTCTTTCTCTTTTTTTTTCTTTTTTTTTTGCTTTTCACAGAAACGAAACGCACTTTCGCTCGTCTAACAATATCGAGCAAATGTGCAAAGCTACTACGCGTAACGAACAATTTGCAACGACATCGTTGAAAGTATTTGTCAGTGGATAGAAACTTGGAGATCGAAAGGAATCGAAGGGAAGAAGAAGAAAGAAAAAAGAAAAAAAGAAAGAGAAAGGAGATCTTTCGGATGGGTAATTGAGACAGACGGACACAATGGACTGTGCAAAGGATTGGCAAGGTTCACTCACCTGTACAGAACCGTGCCTATCAGCGGGTGTCAATGTACCACCAGCTCCTGATTGCTTCGCAGTATCTGTCCTCGAGGTTCCCACCCATTTACCGCCCCCGCCTCCCACCCCTGGTTCTGTCACATCCTAAAGGAACAAGCACTAAAGACCACTTTTCAACGACAATGAGAGGGGGGAAAGAAAAAGTTACAAGAAAACTCTACGCCGCTCGGATCTGCATCCTAGTGTGAGAGAGAATCATGATTTTTTTTCTTTATCGTTGCTCGTGTCGCCTGTTTAGCATGGTATAACTCTCTCGATCGTTCGATTATCGATTGATACGCAAGATACGTGAGATTTGTTAACGGAATTGTACTGCGAATGATGACAAATCAAGTGATCTTCAATTTACTCGATGCTCGTCAACTAAATGCGGTAACTAGCTACAGTCTGAAATTTGTCGTCAACGATAGAAACAATACTAAGAGGGATTGCCAACAGGGATCTTAGATTATGGCGTGTTTCTAAGTCGCTTCTTCACACATGTGTCTGTTAAACTTTCGAGCGAAAATTCTTTTCGGAGAATTTCGTGACGTTTCGTGAAAAAAGAAAGTCAATGGAATCTCGATTGCTCTTAGTACCGTTATTACTTTAGATAAGACTGCGACGCATCTGAGACTCCCGTCGCGACTGCCTCGATGAAAATAAAAAATGAAAGTTGAAAAGAAATGTACGTCAAGCTTATCTACACGTGATAAACCATTGTGTGCATTTACGTAACTACGCTTCTTTTTTTTTTTTTTTTCCTTTTCCAGTCTCATCCCGAATCATCTACGATAAGATGGGACAGATGCATGAAGAAGCAAGACCAGCGCATTAACACAAAATTTTAGTGGCTTACGTAGTTGCCTTGCATTTCGATCTGAACCTCATCCAACGTGAGGACTACATCTTCCTCGAAATCATCGCATTCCTACACACCGATGATTCCCGTGTTTCGCAAAGAAACAAAATCGTTTATGTAATGTTTAGTTTCAGAAAGATCAACTGTCTGTCTGTTTCTCGAACGTCACCGACAAAAATCCCGAAAATTCGTATTTTCTACTTTCATTTCTTTTTTTTTTTTTTTTCAATTTTTACATTCGTTATCTCGAACAACGTTTCCTTTTCGAAAAACTTAATTGCAAACACAGTATTTACGAGTATATACGTATCTATTCTCCGTTACCGATGAGGTGTATACTCATGCTGTTATTTTGAAATAGCTAAGCTTCACACAACCATGCTCGGGGTTTTTTTTTTTTTTTTTGGTTTGTTTGTTTCAAAAGAGAGAGGGGGAGAGAGAGAGAGAGAGAGAAAAGAAAAAATAGAATATCGAAATAAAATCTGACACGTACCTTGTACGGGTGCCGATCGCGATTCGGAGATACAATAATCTCTTGTCCAGTCTGCAGGGATCCAACGGGTGTAGACTGCAAACGAAACACAAATATTACATTCAAGAGGAGTGTAGTCGTTTTTACGAAACGGTGCTTACAGACAGAATTTCGTATAACATACTTGGAGACAGGAATGAAACAATAATTCGACATTATTATTTCGTACACTGCTCTTCGAACTGGCAGATAGAATAGAACGAACATTCACATTGAAATAAAGATACGATTAATATTGTCTGCAAAGAGAAAGCATTCTAATTAACGGGTGACGGATGCTTTAAAATTCACTTACTCGAAGGATGCTTATGCAGAAAATTTACGTAGATACAAGTCAAAAATCTAATCTACACCACTGCCATCCAATGTTCTACGGAAAAGTGAAAAATCTTCTTAATCTGCCACCAGCGAGTCTCTATCGGTGAAACTACACGCGATACAGAATTAATTCGTCCGATTAACAGATTAATAAGGAAACGCGGCAAAGTGAAGATACCTTTACTACATATTACACGTACGTTACATGCGCTACTTTTGTATTGATGAACACTGTGAAAGAATCTTTATGCTACGAGTGCATAAATCAAACAACTTGAACATACATGAGTCGAGAGAAAGGAAAGAAATGGTGAACGCGTGCTCTTAAATGGTGAACGCAGCTGTTGGACACTTCTCGTCGACATAGATGCGAATCTCGGTCAAAACGAGATATCGTGCCTCTAAGGAGGAATAAGATTTTCACGCTCAACGAAATAAAAGTCGATAAGCTCCCAGCGTCGTTTCATGCGCGCTTTACGAGCGATTCTCTTCGAGCAGGTATTACACGCTTCTTTCATTGACAAACTATCTCGGAACAGCGTCGTCCTTTTTTTTCTTTTTTTCTTTTTCCTTGCACAATGCACATATTTCAACAGTACGTATGAACACAGTCGGTGTGCTTCTTTGAACAATTTCGATAATTCAAGCTGTCGAACGCGCGTACGCTTGCATCATACCAGCAACAGAGACGCGAGGCCTCGCGTATCGCTTATCACCCACCTTGTCGGACTTAGTCTTTCCAACGTGAGAGGGAGGAGCCATCCTCAGAGCTCTAAGCTGCTCGAAGTTGGATGGCTAGTGATACATTGGAGGCAGCATGCACAACGTTAAAAATCAGTTTTTCTTTCTTTCTTTTTTTTCTTTTTTCACGAAAAATATGTACGGAGAGCCGGCGTAGAGAAGCAGTCCCTCAGGACGACTTACTTACCCAGAAGAGACGATATCTCGAAGCTTCTACACGGATTGTAAAACGCTAAAGCTACTATGTACAACGTAACGAACACGTTCGCACGACTGAAAGTCAAAAACAAAAAAAAAAGTTGTATGCTGATAAAAGATCTTTTAATTTACGCAATCCAATGAATAAACGTAGACACGTTTATTGTACACCGTTTCTAATCGTTTAAATCGGGAATCGATCGATTATCGAAACACAGAGTAAAGAAGGGAAGAATGAGAAAAGACAGGCTCCGCCGTGAGGTTTTGATATCGACTCTTGCGACACGTGCTTCGTCCCTGGGCATAATCGACCGTCATGCAATTCTCCTATTATTCTGTCTTCTTTTCTTGCATGCATTTGCCAAGAGATCAAAGAGAAAGTGACGCATCACTTGGATCACTTGATCGTCAGTAAATCACGTACCATCGTCTTGCCAGTCCAGTCGAATTCACCGTCGTCGACGAAACCTCGTTTCTCGTACAGGTCGTGGAAGAGGTTCCTCAGGTACTCGTAGTCCGGCGTCTCGAAGAAATCCAATCTACGCACGTATCGCAAGTACGTAGCCATCTCCTCGGGATGGCCATCGCAGAGAACCTCGATCGGCGTGTTCCGTTTCGTGTCGCCGATCTTCTGGTATCGTTCCTTCAGCGTGTCCGCTTTCAGCCCTTGCCACGGCAGGCTGCCGCGTAGGAAGTACATCAGCATGTTCCCTAACGCCTCTAGATCGTCTCTTCTGCTCTGCTCTGATTGAAAAAGTACAGAAAAAAAACGAAAACTTAGAGTCTGACAATTGACAACAGGCGCAAACGTGGTTTCTGACAAGTTATCAACTCGAGTCGTCAATTAAACAGACAACAATTATATCCTAATCTACGATATATTCGCCATTACTTGCAACTACTTGTTGCCATTTCATCAGGTAGCTTCTCCATGTCTTTGGCTGGTTTTGATGTAAAAATGTTTTCGACAAACTCTCGAGCTTGGTTGGTCATTGGAGAATTTGGGATCGAAAAAGGTAGTAAAACTCTAATTATGTGTAAAGGCAATGCAGAGTCATTACAATTTGTACCCAAAAAAACGGAAATTATTTACGACTCAACCCAGTATTATATTGTCGATTTGAACATAATACGTCAGAACAATCAAACGGATGTCTCACAGAGTGTCCCTCTTGCGAGCACAGATCCTCAGAAATATAAATCACGCAACACGTTGCCCGCGGGGCAGAAGAGAATATAAGCGAGCTACCAACTTGCTTATAGGAGATTCTCTGTATCGTACATCGCGTACGGCGCGTGCTCGCTCTCCGCAACTTTCTCCGATGCCCGTGAAGAACGAGCACGCGGTGATATTTGAAAAAAGTTGGCGCAGATGGGCCAGCGGACGAACCTAAATCGACCAAGTAAAAGTTACCTTTTCCAAGGTGCGTGTTGATGCTCATGTAACGCGCCGTGCCAGTCAGGCTTTTGTGTTCCCGATACGGTATGTGCTTGTTCGTCTCCAGGTCTATGTACTCTTTGGCCAGTCCGAAATCGATGATGTGGATGATCTTCTCTCGCTTGGTTGTGCATCGTCCTATCAGGAAGTTCTCCGGCTTGATATCGCGGTAGATCAAATGCCGACTGTGAACGTACTCTATCCTATGGAGCTGCGTGGAAGAAGCGACATTTCCATTAATATTTCGAGTGTAGCCTTTGTAAATGCAACGCGAGACATATGGGATTCGATCAAATTTTGTAAGTGTGTATCGTCGTTGATCGTAAGGTGAGAGGACAGTTTGAAATTTTCAAAAAATCGACTTTTTGTTTTTGTTTCAAATAGTAGTTTGACGTCTTAAAGGTCCTAGCCTTTAAAACGACTTATTAATAATAAATCCGCGGATACAGAATAATTGAATTTGTATCACTGTTTACGACTTTGAGCAGTATTATAAAGTGTAAATCGTGTGAAAATATAAGAATATTACTTTTGAATCGGTGAATCGAATATTAGAGGACTTGGATTCAATTTAGTCGTGAATCGTAAGAACCGTGAGCCGCGATATATAAGTAAAAATAGTAAGTAAATAATACATATGAAAACTATGACGTTCTTTAAACGCGTTTTTCTCGAAACTAGGTTTTTAGAAACGGTGTGCAAGATATCTCGGTATCTAACCAACCGATTACTGTGAAACTTGGTACGTATCTTTAGTGTAACATTTGCTAGACATTGACGATCGAACATTTTTTAATTTTTAGCAATTTCGGAAAATATAAACAAAAATCGTGGAAATTTTTGGCATAAGTTCGATACATCAAAAACAAATAGCTGTTATATTTATAATTTTCACAGAGATGAAAATGTTGAATCGTCGGTCTCTAGAGAATACGGTTTACTTTCGAACTTTTTTTGGCTTTTCTTGACAACTAATCCTGTTTGGCTGGAAAAAGTTGCCGTCAAAAAGTTAAACAAGAGTCCGCCTTTTTCTCTTTTTTGCTTTTTACAATGTGTTAAAATAAACCACAAAAGCTCGTGTCAAGCAAATATGTACTTTTGTTTTACTAGCCCCCCCCCCCAAGTATTCGTAATTTTTAGACTCGTCAAACTGCCCTGCCTCCCTTAATTCGGACAAAACCTGATAGGAACTGGCAATACGGTGAAAATTTAATTCCACTTACGATTTGCGTGGCGATTTTGAGAACGGTCTTTAGGGTAAACCTCCTACCGCAGAGGTCGAACAGGTCCTCCAGACTTGGTCCGAGTAGCTCCATCACCAGGGCGTTGTACTTCCCGCAAGGACCGAAGTAGTACACCTCCGGTATACCCTCTGCGCACGATTCGTCGCGTTAATCGATCGGAATATGAATTATTTAAAATGGGCTCATTCCGATATACTCACCATGTGTACCTAATAATTTGTAAAACCTATATTCTAAGTGTAGCTGCGGCGCCTTTGATCTCATTGGTTCCTGAAAGAATCGGAACGAGACGTTGTTTAAAAAAAAAAAAAAAAAAAAACAAATGAAACTGTCGATTGTACAGGGTTCGTACGCAAGAGTTCGTAAGTTCTTCTACCGAACGAGGAATTGAGCAAGATTTTTGTTGGACATCGACTTGTTGGAACGACAAATTGTCAAAAAAGACAGCAATTAAGCAAGCTTCCTCGTATCTTTCTGTATCGTTAAAAAGGAATTACGCTAACGGGGCGCGACTCTGCGACAAAAGTCGCGACCGTCTCGAATTTTAATGAACTCACCAATTTAATTGCTACATGCTCGTTATTGTAGAGGTTCTTCCCTGAAACAGAACGAAAGGTAAAACATCTACGTGTGCATTCTGCGATTCGGTCGATTGAACAATGACGGCGTACAACGCCGTCGCCGATATTTCATTGATATCACTTTATATAAATTGTGTTCTATATTAATAAATTTCATCGATACATCGTATATAAACTGCTGTAATATATATTTTCGCAGATCGCGCAACATATACATATACAGGGTGGGTCACCACGTATTACCATCTAAATTTACGTCATTATTGTTACGCGTAGCGAAAAATTTCAGACGAAGATGAGTGGTTTCGAGAGAGGCACACTTTGATGATACTAGTTTTCTTCTAGGTGAACGGGGGACATATGAAGATCATCAACGTTTTTTTAAATGGAATTATATATTTTTTATTGCATCAGTTGATGCGCCTTGATATTCTTTACAAAAGAGTATTAACCTACTTATGTTAGAAAATCATTAGTTTAGGAGATATTTTAACTTTAATTTCGCAAAATTATCGTATGAAAGACGTGAAAGAAGAAGGATAGTATTCTTATATTTATACTGTCTTTGTCTTTCGCGCATAGATTTTACAAAATTAAGATTAAAATATCTCCTAAACTTTTTTGTAAAGATTATCAAGGTGATGCAATAAAAATTTAATGATCGTCATATGTCCTCTACACGTCCACCTACAAGGAAAACTAGTATCATCGAAACGTGCCCTCTCTCGAAACCATTCAACCTCGTCTGAAACATTTTTCGCTACGCGTAAATCTAGATGGCAATATGTGGTGACCCACCCTGTATACGTAGCAAGTTCTTAAATAGAAAACATCAATTCACGTTAATTACATTAACGTTACTCGACAAATGGCGATAGATATACCGGACTTCAGACAGACGATTATAAATTACGGTCAGCCGCGGGCGATGGAAACGGAGCGCGAGTACGCACAACGTATTATATTCTGTCACGTTCGTCTCCACCTCCGTTTCGACAGCGTCCTAATCGCGCAATAATTCTCCATCGGGTGGACGACTTCCTCCGTTGATTGCACCTCGCGTGAGAAATTGGATTGACCAGATTTGTGTGCGGCCAACGTGTGCGGTCGTTGCGGTATTACGGTTTGCCGGTTATTAATGCGTGCAAACGTCCATCCCCGATGCTTTTAAATTTATAATAATTCGATTTACACGACGAAACGCGCGAGACATCCTTCCTGACGGGTGAAACGCCCGAGACCGAGAGAAATGCATCTAGATGCAAGATGGAGCCTGTGTCATCTTGAATTTTAACCGCTCGGCGCTGGCAACTGATTGCGGACCATAACGAGTGACCGAACCGTACACAATAATTCGTCGCTTTCTTTTTCTTTTTTGAACTCGTCGGTATGACATCGCTGGACAGAAATTATTGAAAAGTAACAAATTTATTATTTGCTTTCCTGGGTTACACTTAAATATAAATGAAACTGAGAGAATATTGCAATTTGTGGCAAAAAATTCACAACGTGCGTGGCACGTCATTGCAGCGCAAGAGGTTGACCACTTGCGCTGGTAACTGATTGCGGACCATAACGAGTGACCCAACCGTACACAATAATTCGTCGCTTTCCTTTTCTTTTGAGCACGTCAGTATGACATCGCTGGACAGAAATTATTGAAAAGTAACAAATTTATTATTTGCTTTCCTGGGTTACACTTAAATATAAATGAAACTGAGAGAATATTGCAATTTGTGGCAAAAAATTCACAACGTGCGTGGCACGTCATTGCAGCGCAAGAGGTTGACCACTCGCACTGGCAACTGATTGCGGACCATAACGAGTGACCGAACCGTACACAATAATTCGTCGCTTTCCTTTTCTTTTGAGCACGTCAGTATGACATCGCTGGACAGAAATTATTGAAAAGTAACAAATTTATTATTTGCTTTCCTGGGTTACACTTAAATATAAATGAAACTGAGAGAATATTGCAATTTGTGGCAAAAAATTCACAACGTGCGTGGCACGTCATTGCAGCGCAAGAGGTTGACCACTTGCGCTGGTAACTGATTGCGGACCATAACGAGTGACCGAACCGTACACAATAATTCGTCGCTTTCTTTTTCTTTTTTGAACTCGTCGGTATGACATCGCTGGACAGAAATTATTGAAAAGTAACAAATTTATTATTTGCTTTCCTGGGTTACACTTAAATATAAATGAAACTGAGAGAATATTGCAATTTGTGGCAAAAAATTCACAACGTGCGTGGCACGTCATTGCAGCGCAAGAGGTTGACCACTTGCGCTGGTAACTGATTGCGGACCATAACGAGTGACCGAACCGTACACAATAATTCGTCGCTTTCCTTTTCTTTTGAACACGTCGGTATGACATCGTTAGATAGAAATTATTGAAAAGTAACAAACTTATCATTCGTTTTGCCTGCGTTACATTTAAATATACTTAAAACTGAGAAAATGTTGCAATGTCGGGACAAAAATTTCTCGAAGCATGTGCGTGGCACGTGATTCCAGCGCAAGACGTTAATTTAATCACGAACTTTTGCGGAGAATAATAGAACTTACTGTAGTATTGCGAGATATTTGTGCAACATCGAACGAAAAAATGATTCGAACAACTTTGTAGTAGGATCACTTGAGGAATTATTATGCAAGAGCCAATACGTACACGCTGATTAAATTGCGACAGTTACGACTGAGAATGTTGCTTGTTTTTTTTCAACGAGTTAAAAAGTTACTTCGACTAACGATTGTCAAAAGATTGACAAATTGGCTCCCTTCCACTCGCGAGAGTTTATACGTTTGCCTGGTTCGACGTGTTTGTCAGAGGTGTTCCGGATAATTCGTCAAAGCGTTCGTTCACCGAAGCAGCGTCAACGCGAGCGAAATTTTCATTTACAAATGACGCGAATGGTGACGCGGAACAGCGGTTTCCAAAAGCCTCCATCCACCGTGGCATAAAATCTCGTTGTCAGCCGAATTCGTATGCGCAGGAACAAAGATACCTTCCCCCACCCAGGTGGCCTTCCGAACGTCAACTTCGTGTCGCCGAGGCAAAGTCGCCAACAACTTTACTTTTGCCAGCTGTTGTTCGGTTGTATCGCCACCGCGGCGAACGAGGGAACGAAGGCGTTCGAAAACGAAAGTTTTCGACTTTTACTACTTCCGAATGGGGGTGGATAGAAACTTGCCTGCTAATTAAACAAGCGTGCATAATCCGCGAGTAGTTGGTAACACGATGTGTTTCATCGACTCGCGACCATTTAGCACGGCAAAGGCAGGGTCCTTTGCTACTACTTCGCTAAGGGAACTATCCAATTATTCACCGACACGAACCTAACTAAGCTCCGTTTCGTCGAGGATCTATACGACTCCGAGGCTCTAATCACCGGACTCAAACAGTTCAGAGTTTCCAGGCGCCAGTCTAATCGCAGCCGATACTGTTCGAACAATCGGACGAAAATCGTAAGTGGTGATAAGCGGGTGAGGTCGTTGGTTGAGACCTTCGTTCCAACGTCGAGTGACGTTAACCTCTACATCTATATAATGGATATAATGTAGGATATAATATATTAGATTATATATATTTTATATATTATATATATATATAATTTTCATATTTTATATATATTATATATATTTTTTTATATTTTATATATATTACATATATTTTTTTATATTTTATACATGTTACACACATTTTTTTATATTTTATATGTTATATATATATTTTTATATTTTATATATTTTATATATATATTTTTATATTTTATATATATTATATATATATATTTTTATTTTATATTATATACATATTTTTTTATATTTTATATATGTTATATATATATATTTTTATATTTTATATATATTATATATATATATTTATATATTATTATATTATATACTAAGAAAATTATATTATATTATATACTTTAGTATATAAATTATATTACATACTAAAGAAAGTGGGTAGAACAGATTAAAGTAAAAACATAAAACAGATACAAAAGATCCTCGGACCTTCTAGAACCTGCGAAATCCCTAGAAGGAATAAGGGTGCTACCCGAAGAGTATAAACGATACTCGGACATAAAGACGGAAGTTAATGAGATTCTATGTGAGCTCGGGCAAACTGAACAGACGTCGAATTGTACAAGTGTATAAATGTATAATTCTATATTCTTTTACACTACGTAATATATACTGCTGATCAAAAATTTTAATATGAATTTTTAGAAAATTTTAATCTACATTATATATATATATATATATATACTATGAAATATACTGATCAAAAATTTCAGGAAAGAATCGTTGTGTATTCTGTAGGATCTAGGTCTATCAATGTTACAAACATTCCAACTCCTCTGGACATCCATCTCAATTAAATTTTCAACGATATGCATAGTAAACCAGCTAGCCGAGTTAACCAGATAAAAACAGTCTCGGCTTGGCCGAAAAGCGGAATTTAGACTAGATCAGCTCACGCGAACCTGCGTAAGTAAGGACGACAATTGGAATCTCGGTCTCGGATCGCAGTCGCGCGGATCGCGAATGAATTACGCGCGAGTGTAATTGACGAGTGTAGGCATCACGACGTTGAATCGATCGAGTGCCGGATCTCACGTGCCAGGCGAGATGAGCTTAATGCGTGCGCGTGAACATGAACGCAGCGGACGTTCGTGTGTGCAGGCCTTAACACGTGACGACGGTGCAATGGATTCGCGATCGCGACGATGGGAAAGAAAATGTACAGG
The DNA here is from genome assembly GCA_036937485.2 of Tetragonisca angustula. NCBI lineage: Eukaryota > Metazoa > Arthropoda > Insecta > Hymenoptera > Apidae > Tetragonisca > Tetragonisca angustula. The sequence continues at coordinate 111,984 of JAWNGG020000349.1, read as the reverse complement.
GTGGAAAGAAAAGTTTGTTTTGTAACCGTCACAGATGAATTCTACAACTTCGATTTGATGGAAATACACTTGAATTCCAAAAATTTGTTTTTTGCATTGTATTCTACTCGTCGTGAATATAGAACTTTTCCAAGGAACCGAAAAATGGCAAGGGAGTTTTTTAATCATCCAACATTGCAGACGCGTGCGACTTTACAGTTGTTCCATAAAGATCCAATTTATATTTCAATTATGTTAACAGTTAATTTTATCATCGATGCTACAACAATAATGCATTAAATTTGAGTGAAACCAAATCTAGAACCATAAAGTCGCTGTTGGAACACACGTGTTCGCGGTGTTCAACGATCGAGAAACTTTTTCGCCATTTTTAAAGAGAATTATTAATTATTATTATTGCGACCTCGACTAGTGGAAAGAAAGCGAAAACAGAGTCAGGCCACAGAAGGTGCGGGATAAATACAGAGTGCTCAAAATGGAAATGGAAAATGGAAAGCCAATCCATAATTTCAGTCGCGTAGCGAGAGTTTATATTAAATAGTTCCTAGGCCATAATTGATACTCTGCATTTTGTAATCCAAGCTTACACCAGTTAATAGAATCTGTATTAAAAGTGGTGAAGTGGGGGTGAATGTGTGAGTATGATTTGTAAGACCAAGTTCCTTTTCTTGGCCGTAGAGGCCAAAAATAAAGTTTATATATATATATATATATATATATATATATATATATATATATTAAGTTGCGACCTATGGATTTACTTTCGTAATTAGTAGAATACAATGCAAGGAAAAAAAAATTTTTTAAATTTAAAAATTCAAAATTAAGATCAATTTTGTAGTAGGTTTTCTCTACATATTATTTCTATCAAATTAAACATGTGAAATTCGTCTGTAATATCCACGGACAAACGTTTTCCTTTCTACCCCGTATAGTGAAGAGCATAATTGTGCCAATGACAATGAAAAATTGTGAATGATTTAAACTGGAAAAAAAAGATTTGTAAAAAAAAAAGATCGTACGACGATCCGCTTGGTCTCATTTTAAAGAGCGAAGCTTCTGCTTTGTCGTTGGTCGTTTCTTTTGAAGATGATTTTATATCACACAGTAGGTGAGAAAGAGGAGACACATTTTTCTCGAAAATTTTTGTCGAAACTCAAACGCGCGTAAAAGCAAAAATTTCTTTTCGTTGTTAGATCCACCATCGTTTTGAAGATTCAAGTTTCCCCTTCACAATGATTTCTTAAAACTTATTGTACAACTTTTTCTGTACTATTTTATTGAATGTTGTGGGTTATTAGGGTCAAACGAACAGAAGTTCAAGAAATCCCAATATTTTGTCAGCTTGAAACGTTGAAGTTAGATAAGCTCGACAAAACGGTGAAGAGAAATCATACAGTGTGTTTGAAGAAATCATTGCAAAGAAAAAGTTCCAATCTCTTCAAGACCACGGTGGATTTAGTCGTAAGAAACATTTTCGGATGCGTTTGAATTTCTACAATTTTTCGAGAAAAATTGTGCTTCACTTACTGCGTGATGTAAACTCATCTTTGAAAAGGACAAACTCACGAGTGTAAAAGTAGACCTCACACTTTAAAATGAAACGAAGTGGATCGTTCTACGAAGTTGTATCAATTTATAGTTTATAACGATAGTTTTTCATTGTCACTGATGTACAGTTGTGCTCTTATTATATATATATATATTAATATTATTATTGAAAACTAAATGCAAATAGTATATAAATTTTAAATTAATGTATAATAAAATGCATATAAGAATAATTAAATAATACCGACAAAATGTCGACCGAATTGATAATTCGAAATTAACATGATGAATTAATGAAAAACATGTAAATTATATATATTCGAATAAACGAAATTAATAATATTAATGTTCCAATTAAAACATGAATTCCGTGAAGTCCTGTTGATTAAAAAAAAAAAAAAAAAAAAAGATTCATAAATTCTATCATTAGTAGAGAAATACTGTATACTGGCCAGGCTCTCGTGATCTCGCATCTCACGTGCAATATGTATATTTTTTCCTAACACGTGTTGGAAAGAGCTTCCACTCTAATTCGTGTCAATCCATCGAGGCGCTGAAACATGTACGATCGTATGAAAATGCAAACGCTGGAGGGAGAGAGATCTCTCTCGTTGCGGAAACGTAGCCATGATCGCGGGGCAAAGAAACCGGATACGACCGGACGCGGTCACGTATGTTCAATTAAACGATTAATCGAACCGAAACATTATCTCAGGACACGGTGTAACAACGGGCGAGTAATACCTCGGTGCATGGAATCAATCAGAGACCCTATTCGATTTAATCCGAATGAAAACGATGATCGACGGCTACTCGCGTAGATGTGATGAAAAATGAGCGTGCTAAAAACTACCGAAGTCGTCAAAATGATCACTTTCTAAATGTTTATAGAACATTTTACATGCATAAACTGTTATAGGTATATTTTTAAAGATTTAAACAATTTTTCGTGAAATATATAAAAATAAAAAAAAATATAATAAATATATAAAAATAAAATATATAAAATATATAAAAAAGCTTGTACTAAAATATACAAATGAAAGCTTATACTATAAAGTTTCTTCATTTTTTTTCGACTTCAATGTCTCTGATGGAAATTTTATTATGATTTATAGAGGAATTGAAATTATAGACGTGAAACAGCGTATTTTTAAAGATTTGAATAATCTTTTGTAAAGTATATGAATGAAAGCATGTACTATAAAGTTTTTCTATTTTCTTGACTTCAACGTCATTAGTGGAAATTTTATCCTTTAATCGTCGATGATTCTAGTGTTGAGTCTGTGCGAAGAATCACCAACTAAAGTAAGATAAAGAGAGAGAGAGAGAGAGAGAGAGGAAAAAGAAGAGAAAGGAAAGAAAGAAAGGGTTCGTCCAACTGCAAAAGGGATGCACTTGTTTGCGCCAATCCTTTTCCCACACAGAATGGCTACACGCCGATCCAATTCCACTAAGCAGATAGCCGACAATGGAAAATATGTCAGCAGGAAACGGCAAGATCCGCGGAAATTATTACAGCTCCGAATACCGTGGAAAAATTGATTTGTCCTCGAAAATAGGCCGGCTCCCGCTGAGTCGCCGCGATAAAAACTCGCTGAAATATTCCGGGCGTGTTTCTAAGTACAATAACGAACGTCTGAACGAAACGTTCAATTCCTCTATTTAAAGCAGCCTGCCTTCTGCTAATCCTTTCATTGATCAACACCGATCAATCCCGCCGCGAATCCCACTTTTAAACTGTGAACAACACACAGCTAGGAGGAAATTCGATACCGGCGTGAAAATAATTCCTCGATGGAATTAATTCCAAACCAGTTGACGTCCAAAAAGTCTAAATAGAGGATTTATGCATTCAAAGGAGCGTGAACTTTGAACAACAAAATTACGCTCCAATTGTCGGAAACGACAACAGGGACACGTGTATAATTAATTTCAGATTCTCCTTTGAAAAGTACAAAAAAGAAAAAGAGAGTGAAAGCGGCAAGAGTATAACCGGCAAGACGCATAATCAATTCTCGAAACGGAACGCGACTCACGACGACGGATCAACGTCGAACTCTCGTTTCAAAAACCGAATCACCGTAACTCACGATTCGCTGATAACTTTCACCCGCTTTCGTTCCGGAGCTTCCAACACGATCGACGCCAATTACATTAAAAAAAAAAAAAAAAACTAGAAATTACGAAACGACCCCCACCACCCACCACCCGCCCGATGCAGTTCGTTTCTCGCACGGTTTAGAGAGACTGGTCGCGCGCGTGACGCGTGAAACTCGCTTGAAAATTCGCGCCAACGAGCGAGCGTTTTACCTGCCGGCAATTAACGCGTCCGTGGCTCGTGCCCGCTCGCACGCCTGCTAATTGCGAATTAATACTCGGATATTATCGACAGCCAGAGCCATGTTTTACGACCCGCCTCTCGCCCTTTCTCTGCTCGTCTGTACGTGTGATTCAATTTAACCGTTTATAGTCGCGCGAGAACCTCGCCGCCGCCTCCCCCCTCTGGGACGGGGACGAAACTCGATCAACGACGATAATAATAACGAAACAGCGCCAAGGCGAAGAGGGCGTGCGTTCAATTTTTATTTTCGCCTTTTTCCTCGTCTCCTTTTTCACGGCGTCGATTCTTCCGGCCGGATGCCCTTTGTCGCACGAACGACGCGGACCTCCCTCGCCAGTTGACGACGCCGCAGCCTCCGGTCGAAATTCTCAATCGGCGATACGAATCGATTGCCGCGCGAGTTCCACATCGCCGCGGGCCGCGGAATCGATGATGCTCGTGATCGACGATATTTCGAGCTCCCGTAAACCTTGACGACGAGGTAACTCTGTCAACGTTCCGTAAGCAGAGCTCTCGGGTTGAACGAGACTTGCGCTGGCAACTGATTCGCGGACCATAACGAGTGACCGAACCGTATACGATAATTGGTCGCTTTCTTTTCGAACTCGTCGGTGTGATATCATTGGAGAGAAATTGTTGAGAAGTAACAAATTTATTACTTGTTTTGCTGTGTATTTGATTGTACTTAGATATATTTAAAACTAAGAAAATTATTGCAATTTTGGGACAAAAAATCCTTAACGTGCGTGGCACGTCATTCCAGCGCAAGAGGTTAACCACTTGCGCTGGCAACTGATTGCGGACCATAACGAGCGACCGAACCGTATACGATAATTCGTCGCTTTCTTCTCCTTTTGAACTCGTTGGTACAATATCGCTGGATAGAATTTATTGAGAAGTAATAAATTTATTATTCGTTTTGCCTGGGTTGTACTTAAATGTACTTAAAACTGGGAAAATATTGGGACAATTTTGGGACAAAAAATCCTTGACGTGCGTGACACGTCATTCCAGCGCAAGAGGTTAACCCTTTAACTGCGCGTGACGAGTTCACTCGTCACAATGGACAGTTCAGAGTGCGCTTTTGGAAAGTTATCTTTCCAGTTAAAAGATTTACCCTTTCGCTACCATGGGTGCGATAGAAATTGACAGAAATATGTACATGTAAGGAACCTGTCGCAAAATTGATTTTACGGTCGACAAATTTTTTTCCTTGCATTATATTCTAGTCATTACGAAGGTAAAAGTTTTCCAAACAATCATAAATCGCAATCTAATAGTAAAAAGCTTGAAAAATGGTAAGAAAGTTTCTTGATTATTTAGCACTATGAACGCGTGCGTTCCAACAGCGACTTTATGGTTTTGGACGCGTGGACGTTTATATTTCGAACAATGTTAAACTATGATTGATGCTACAACTATGATAAATCAAACGTTAGCGAAACCTAATTCTGAGCTACAAAGTCGCTGTTAGGACGCGTGCATCCGCCGCGTTAAACGATCATGACACTTTCTTGCCATTTATCAAGAGAACTATTAGGAAATCTATTTGGATAAGTTTTGCCTTCGTGATAAATAAAATGCAATGCAAGAGAAAAAAAAAAATGAAAGTCCAAAGTCAAGATCAATTTTGCAACAGGTTCTTTACATGTATTTCCATCAAATCGGTGTAGAATTCCGCGGGCAAACTTTTCTTTCCACCCTGTACCTTTTGTCTTTCAGCAAAGGTACTTTATGACTGATTCATACCTGACTAATCCCTAACAACAACGTTACCAGCGCGATTGTTCGTCAAAAAACGAAGCTGGACGAAGTTCGAGGAGAAGAACGACCCCCCAGAGAACTAAAATGGGAATGAACGAACGTTTGTGGTGGAGCGTCGATAGCTCGATCGAAGAGAGATTCGGAGAATGCACACGAAGATTTGGCATGCACGGTGTCGCGTGGAGACTTGGCTGCACGCGACGAAAATGCATACTATGCGCGCGGAATTGGAAGAGTCGAATTCATCGAGCATGTGATCGTGCATCGAGTCGGGGGAGGGGAAAGATACGAACGAACACTTGTGGAAGTGGAAACGAGCCATTTGTTTGTTCAATCGCTCCGCGCTCGGATGACGAAAAGCGGAGCTGATCGTTCGATCTTTTGAGAATGAACGAAGACGTTCAGAGATGTTGCGTAATTAATAAACATAGAAAGCACGAGAAATTTTGCCAATATCTCCGATCGACCCTTTCGCTACGGCAGACATTGACACGTAGCATACGACAGTTCAATCACGACCAACGCTAATTGTGAGAAGGAAATTTCGAGCGTGCATTTAAAATATATATTGAAATATTGAAACACTGATTTACGCTACCAATTATTAAATTATTCTGTGTTGAATTGTCAGTGGAACGTTACTGAAAATTTAACAGCGACATTAAGCTTTATTTCATGATACGTCGAATAATCTAATAAAGTGTGGTATAATTCGAAACGTTTACAAAAGAGAAACAATTATTAAAGTTTCGTTTTCAGTGAAAACGAGAAATTGATTTAAAAAAAAAAAAGAAAGAAAGAAAGACTCGCTACAAAAATAAATAAAACTAATTTCAAACGATGAACAAATAATCATCCTACGATGCATAGTGTCGACAACGATATATCTCGGTTGTTTGACACTAAAAGGGTTAAAGGCGCCTTTCAGACGCCAACTTTTGCAGCGAGAGGGTTAATACCAACAACATCCAACGATGGGCTCTTCGTTGCGGAGATAATCGAAAGAACTTGCGAAGAACGGAGTAGCGTGACGCGTCTAAAGCAACAGACGCGCGGATCGCGAACAATCCGTGTCAACAAACGAGTCCTGTTCGTCGAGCGAGTGTTCGAAATTAATACGTAAGGGTTTACGTAGGGGATCGAGGTCAAGTAATAACGGCGAGAGAGCCATTGTTTCCAGCGTTTCAGCGAACGAAACAAGATTTTCTATCCGCAGACGCCCTGTCTGCCGCGTGTTCGACAAAAGGCGACCGATATCGCAATCGGCACGGCGACGGAGGAACGTACCGATACTGTCACTCGCCGTAAATTCGTTCGGTATGCACTTAACCTGTCTCTGATCCGATCCGTACGAAATACCCGCGTATACACACACCGAGAGTCCCTTTGTGACGTCTACCAGACCGATAATTACAATCGGAGTTAAGTGTGTACGCTTGATAATTAGAGTCGGAGAGAGAGAGAGAGAGAGAGAGAGAGAGCCTATTACGCGCTGTACGTCTTCGATCGTGCCACCGAACCGCAATCGAGAAATTACTCCGTAACATTGAGGCGAAGTATCGTGAGAGGTTTGCTCACAAAGTGGCAGCCACACACCGTGCCACCATATTTTCCGTGTGGCAACCTGCTGCAGAGATTTGATTTTTTATTGCACGCAGTAAAACTTGCAGAAAGATACTGTGCCGTGTGCGTGCGTAGAGTCACGGAACTCGCTTAACTATCTAAAAGCTCGAAATAGGTACAACGATGTTGATACGTTATTAAACACGCGCGTTACGAGGGTAAACGAAATTACGCTCTATTTTTGAGATTTCACCGCGTGCTGATATTACTGGAGCTTACGTTTAAAATTAGTGTCGCGTGACTGACATACGCGCGGAGGAAGCGCGAGCGTCAACTGATCGCCTGAAATCTGCGAATGATCTGCTAATAAAGTTGTAGATACAGGGTGTCCCATTTTAATCTACAATTGGCAATTATCTCCAAAATTATTCGTCGTTTAAAAAAGGTATTTTCTTTTTTTTCTGTTTTCAGAGGACAGTAATTGGCACACTTGCGGTTAATTTAGATAATTTAGATAATTTGGACGTGTGTAGGAGATACGAAGATCATTACTATCTTTTTCAAGTATAATTTTTTTTTACGTCAGTCAGTAGATCATTTTCTGTAAAAAAGTACTAACCTGACAAGTGTATATGTACACTTTAACTTGAATTTTATAAAGTGTATCGTATAAAACAATCGCAGTATTCTTGTATTCATACTGATCTTATAAGAAATATCTCCTGAACTTTTAGACTTTTAGATGTAGATTTTGTTAACGTGGAGATCTGCTGCATCGACTGATACATCACTGTTCTTTCAAAACAGAAAAAAAAAAAGAAATGAATTCGACAAGTTTTTTTAAAACGACGAATAGTTTCAAAGACAATTGCATTTATAAATTAAAAATGGGACATTTTGTGCATGAGGTTGCTACGCGAGCTCGTACAAACAAGCTATTAATTTTTTAGCAAGTATAAGATGGCTAACATCGATCGATAGAAGTTACTTCTGAAACACGTGAATCCTTTACAATCGAACATTTGCAGAGATTCACAAGTATTTATCGTCGGCCGTCGAAAGCATTCCGAATCCTTCCCTTGGATTCAAAGGCAGCGACAACATCCATTACACATTAAATTTTCATTAAATTTACCATTAAATTAAATTCTCCACACAAAATCAAGTTTGTTTCGATTTTAACACAACGACGAAATCTCAAGATCCAATTACGGAAAGAGTGGGTAGGTACGTGTACATATCGGCGGAAAAGTCGAGTCTAGCTTGGTCAGTTCGTAACAAGCGATCCTCGAAAACGGAAACGACGTGCGACCGATTTATCCGATTCGGTGGTTTTGCATGATAGGCTCTCACGACTTTGCCGACTCTTACTCTCTCGTCGTCGCTTCGACACCGGCTGATAACAGAAATGTATAAAAGAGCCAGCGAACCGGCGAACAAACGCTCGAGGCGAGAAAAATTCCTCGCGCTCTCTCGTCTGGCTGAGCCGCTCGTGCGAGAAAACTGATCGATCCGATGTCCCTTGTAAATAAGCGGCCGAACGACACAACCTCGAAACCTTCCGTGCCACGACAATTTTCCTCGTGAACCTCGTTCACAATGCAGCACTTTCCCTCGAGCGATGCTTCTCTCTTTTCTTCAGAGAAAAAAGGAGGACTTCTTCTTGTCGCGATCTTTTCGAACAGGTAACAAGTGTCTTCATTTGGTGATTTCGAACCTCCAAAAACGGCAAAGTCGTAGCGATCGAGACGAGACGTAGGCCACGATAACTTGTCTCGTGAACTTTTCCTCGCGACGCTTTTTTTCTCTTTCTTTGCGAAAAGGGAACTCCTTTGTCCGGTGTCGTGATTTCTTCGTAGCTCGTAATAGTTCCTTCATTTGATAATTCGAACCTCGAAAGACGATGAAGTCGCAAAAGATTCTTTACGAATCCATTTCTTTCTCTGCTTCGTTCCCTGGCTGTATTTTCCCAGAGATGTTCGCGACGAAAAACATCGGAGATACACGCGAACTGGACCATCGTGAACAACCACAGAAGCCGGCCAAGATACCAAAAGCCCGCTTCGTTCGGTTGCGAAAGGTTTCCCACAGCCGCGCGCGGAAAATCTAATAAATCGACCACCACCGGACGCAACTGCTCGGAAACAAATCGTCCGTTTCCTCGCCTGTTGATTTCCCGCCCCTCGACGACGAACCGCTCGTGCAACTGACGAGAAGATGGACTTTCACGTTATTACGTCAAAGTACGACGGAGGAAGCGCCAGCAACGTTCGCCCGATTATACTTGTTACGAGGGCGATCCGATGGAACGATCAGGGTACACGTTTTATGGCTGCATTTATCGCGGGGGTGGTTTTCCTCCTCTCCCCCTCCCCCCTCGGACGCGAAAGTGTGTCAAGTACCGGATGCAATAAAAAGAATTTCACTTTGACTCTGCTGTCAATTAATAAACGAAATAATCTCGCGCATCTTCTTTTTCGCGTAGCCGACACCGGGTCACCGTTGGCCCAGAACTCTGTGTGTGTGTGTGTGTGTGTGTGTGTGTGTGTGTGTGTGTGTGTGTGTGTGTGTGTGTGTGTGTGTGTGTGTGTGTGTGTGTGTGTGTGTGTGTGTGTGTGTGTGTGTGTGTGTGTGTGTGTGTGTGTGTGTGTGTGTGTGGACAATGATAATAAATACGGTACCAAATGTGCCAAATGTTTACGATTTATGTGCACAGTATAACGTTGTATGTACGCAGTGGACATAAGTAAAAAATATGTTTATAAAATTTTACATTTTTTAAACAAACTTCTCTTCTCCCCACATTATGAACATTATTAGATAACATCCTGTACCAAAAAGTTAGGTGCAAAGTAAGTATGGTAAAAATTCAGCTATGGGTCAAAAGTGGCCCGATGTCAGCTCATTTACGCCGGCTATTCGAGGGTTAACCTCTTGCGCTGGCAACTGATTCGCGGGCCATAACGAGTGACCAAACCGTATACAATAATTCGTCGCTCTCTTTTTCTTTTCAACTCGTCGGTGTATGATATCGCTGGATAGAAACTTGTCATCTGTTTTCCCTGAGTTACATTTAAATATTGCTTAAAACTGAGAAAATGTTGCAATTCTGGGACAAAAAAATTCGGCACGTCATTCCAGCGCAAGAGTTTGAGCTCGTTATCAAGTTCTTTCGCCGAGAAGTTCCGCAGGTTCTTCGACCTTGAACCTAATTTTTCCAGTACGGTGGAAATTTTCATTTCACCTTCGCGCGAGTGCGAAGACGCTCTTATTATCCAAAGTTAAAAATAAACGTAAAATTTTATTGGTTGACGAAAATCGGCAAACGTCGGACGTTGACTATAGTCACCAATAGTACACAACGAGCATCAAACGTTGGACGACTATAGTCATCGTTAGTAGCGAGAAGATTAATCCGAATGCTCGGGACAGAAAAACTTCCGTCTTTCGAATTTCTCTCCATCGAACTTCGTTTCTTTTCGAGTTGAAACGAGGGACACCTTGACTACTAGCAGTCAGATCGTCTTTGAGTGCGTCCAACACGTTGAAATCGTTAGTCACCGGCGCATCGAATCGAAAATGACGAGCGGAAATTTCCCTGAAAGAGCGGGGAGCATCTGCGACGCCGCGATAATCGATTTCCTTCCCAGCAGTTCTTAAACGCTCCGACGATTCGGCTCTCCGTGAAAAAGTTTAAGAACATACACGCGGCAGGCAGTACGATAATTCGATCGCGATATTAACATCTCCGCGATGCGTCCAGATTATCGGTGTAACGTATACGAAAGTGAACGCGTCGCCGGAAGTTTTAAAAGAAGTTCTGGCACTCGGCCAGAAACCGCTGAATAAGATATTCCCCCGCCAGCAATCGAAGTCGTTGTTCGACGAGCCGCTTCTTCGTCGAGAAAAGTCGGCCAAACAACGGAGAAAAAAAAAAGAGAAGAAAAAAAAGAAAGATTTCGAGGAGAGACAGCGCGTACGTACGTACGTACGTACACGCGGATATTAAAGTCGAAAATCGCGAAAAGAAAGCCGGGCTGAAATCGCATGAACTTTGAAATTTCTAGCGATACGAAACGCGATACAGTACGAAACCTACGCCCCATTTTTTCATACATCGTTCGTACAATTTTTTTTTTCGTTACTATGTTTGCTGATGGTAATTGGTTCTATTAGAGTAAACGAAACAGAAAATCTTTATAACACGATACTCGGTCTCCCCCCGTTCGAGGAGGGACGAAACGTATCGCTTCGATGCGAGAAAAAATATCCACGACGCGTACTTTCATCGTCGCCCGCGTTGCAGGCGTTACGAGGCGTTACGAGGCGTTACAAATGCGACGAATTTGATTCTACAATCTCGAAAAACTTCACAGCTGCGAGAGAGGTTCCGTTGCCAACAATGTACCCGCGCACGTGGCAAAAGATCGAACAAACGAAATGGTGTTCATTCTCGTTCAGATTCTCGGAACGACGAACGCGGAACGCAACATCGCAAGGCTCCGGCATTCGTCGAAAGTCGTCATCCACTCGACGCCGTGAGAAGGAGTCGCGCATTCCAGCATTCACTCGTGACACAGTCAACAATGCCACGAAAGATACCGGACCGGTGAGGTGGAACCAGAGCCACTCGATGACTCGGCTGCACGCGTCTTTCAGAGGCGAGGGTCGTTGACTCCCGCCTAGCAATTAGTCAGTGCGCAAATTGCGTAATTAATCGTGACACGGGGAGGGCTGGGAGGGCAGTACCCCCTCCCCCATCCGGGTCGCGTTCAATTTGCGATAAGACAACGATTTCTGATAAAGACGCCACGCCCTTTATCGTCGGTCACATCGTCGCCTTAACTGATTGCGGACCATAACGAGCGACCAAACCGTATACGACAATTCGTCTCTTTCTTTTCGAACTCGTTGATACGATATCATTGGATAGAAATTATTGAGAAGCAATAAATTTATTATTTGTTTTGCCTGTGTGTTTGGTGATACTTAAATCTATTTAAAACTAAGAAAATTATTGCAATTTTGGGACAAAAAATTCTAGACGTGTGTGGCACGTCACTCTAGCGCAAGAGGTCAACCACTTGCGCTGGTAACTGATGTTGCGGACCATAACGAGTGACCGAACCGTATACAACAATTCGTCGCTTTCTTCTCCTTTTGAACTCGTTAGTATGATATTATCTGGATAGAAATTATTGTGAAGTAATAAATTTATTACCTGTTCTGTCTGGGTTATACTTAAATACAGGGTTGGTCACCACATATTGCCATCTAGGCAATAAACATTGAAATTAAAATATCTCCTAAACTAATGATTTTTTAACATAAGTAGGTTAATACTCTTTTGTAAAGAATATCAAGGTGCATAAACTGATGCAATAAAAAATATATGTTTCCATTTAAAAAAAAAACGTTGATGGCCTTCATATGTCCTCTACACGTCCACCTAGAAGAAAACTAGTACCATCAAAATGTGTGCCCCTCTCGAAACCATTCAACTTCATCCGAAACATTTTTCGCTGCGCGTAATAACAATGACGTAAATCTAGATGGCAATATGTAGTCATCCACCACGTGTATTTAAAACTTAGAAAATATTGCAATTTTGGGACAAAAGGTCCTCGACGTGCGTGATACGTCATCAGCAGCGCCAGAGGTTAAACAGAGGTTAAACAGAGAGATTCTGTCGCTCACCGGCTGTTTCGTGCGTGTGTCGTTGGTTTGTCGCGTGCAACCGAATTAACCCTTTCGATAGGGCTTCACCTTTGGCTTGACGGACAGTTTAATCGCGAATACAGAGGGGCCAGCGAACAGGACTACGATGCAAACGCCACTTCACCGAATAACGAGCATAAATTTTCCCTGATTAGTTAAATTTCGCCGTGCATCGTAACGAAATTATACTGTTTTGTTTCATATACAAAGTATAATTTATAAAACACGGCTAGACGCGTGAACCTACGTACGCAAATGTTACGATTGTGACTTTCTTGTCGTCTGTCATTTTTGGAGAACGCATATTCGATTACGACTACTGATACAAATCGAAGGGAAAGGGTCTAGCAGTTAGCCAAAGAGGATTTTTACTCCAAGACTTGGTAATAATTTTAACGAGATTGTCTATGTGATACTTTTGGCAAATTTGTCTTGTTAACGTTAGGCGAAAGGTTTTCACCGCGATCGAAATTGTCTTCCTCTGTTTTGAATTTATATAAACAATATGAAACTGATACGAAACTGATATGAAAGAGAAACTTTTTACGATGGATATAATTTGATCATCAACGTCTATGAAACATTAACCCTCGCGTAGCCAACACCGGGTCATCGTTGACCCAGAACTTGAATCGCAAAAAAGATCCAGATGCTGTGTATATGTACAGGCAATGATAATAAATATGGTACTAAATGTGCCAAATGTTTACGATTTATATGCAAAGAACATGCAATAAAAATAAAACACAATAACGTTGTATGTACATAAGTAAAAAATATGTTTATAAAATTTTACATTCTTCAAACTCCTCTCCTCCCCATATTGTGAACATTATTAGATAACATCCTGTACCAAAAAGTTAGATGGAAAGCAAGTACAGTAAAAAATTCAGCCATTGGGTCAAAAGTGACCCCGTGCCGCTCATTTACGTCAGCTATTCGATGGTCAATACGTGTAGTAAGCAAATGGTCCTAATGCTCTATGCGGTATTTTCATTCTCGAAACAAATTGTCGTCAAATATCTCCTTCACTTCTTAGATTTAGGAGCAATGTGAAAAAAGATATATGATACAATTAAAAAAGAAAAAAAAAAATAAAGACGACCTCGGAGATTTCGGAAAAAAATTAATGCGTCATATTTTGCCTCCTTTAAATGACCGTGCAACTTTTATACCAAACAATTTTTCATTCACGCGCACGATTTAAAGTCAATTGTTTCAGATGTGCGATTCACGTGAATCAATCATCCCGTATATTGATAAACCTACGAAGGTTTCTCGTAGTTAGATTAGTTGAAGGGTTAAAGGATCGAAAGGGTTAGATTTATTTCAGGGTTGGAACGAAGAACGACAAACGCTAAAGGGAAGATTGAAGCGAAGGACGAGCTGAAAAGTGCGCTTCATTGTGCGCCGTTGATCCATGCGCGTTGTTACTCGGCGGATTAACTGGAGGATGTAACGAGATTGCGGCTCGGCGAGTGGCGAGCACCAAAGCGCCGACTTGACAGCGAAGCATCCGGAAAACCTCGCACACGCGTCACACGCTCGGGAAACCTCGATGAATTGAATCGTCATCGCGCGTTCCGCGAAACGAGCGGGGTTAATTACGAAAGAAACAGAAAGGCATTAGCCAGAGTTCAAGCGCGAGACCCGTTGTTCCTATAAATAATAAGCGATGAAATGGGACGCGTGAAATCAAAGGAGGGAAAAAAGGTCCTCGATTCACGGTCGATCGAGAGAAATTCGCAGCGAGTGCGAGCGGCAAACGTTATTCGACTCGCGTCGAAAGAGAGAACGACAGAAAGTTACCGCGAGGATTTCATCGGGGGCCGTGGGGCACGATGGGTGGACGCAACCTGTCTTACCGGTGCAAACGAGGCTCCGAGACGCGTGGAACAAAAATCGCGGCGACAGGCTGGAAAGAGAATCGAGCCGACGTTGCACGGCCAGCCAGTTTTCTAAAGTAAAGGAGGAGCCAACGGAGCGCTGGTTATTTGCCTGTTTCTCGCTGAAAGAAAAAAAGAAAAAAAAAAAAGAAAAAAAAGGAGAAACAGGACGCAGAACGCGTGTGTAACAGCGAACGATGTAACAGCGGATGCTATCGAGATTATATAAAAGAAAAGGGTGGCCACCGGCGGTGTAAAAGTAGGCCACTGGAGAGTCTAACAGTAGTCGCGTGTACGATTCTCATCCGAAAGGTGTGCGCGCGATGTCCTCGTTAAGGTGGGCAGAGGGTTATGTTCGTTAAATGCGAGAAATATATTCCCGATGCGAGGGACAGGGACAGAAAAGAGAGAAAAGAAGGGAAAGGGAACAATCGAGCGCGAGCAGCAGCAAGTAGTCGAGGCTTTTGATCGAGATTACCTGACTGACTGACTCACTGACTGACTGACTGACTGACTGACTGACTGCCGCTCCATAGAAACGGAAGAGAGCGCCGGCTTGATTTCGAATTTCAAGCTGACCGTGTTCCAGAAAATCGATATCACCAGCCCTCGACGACAGTAATGCTATTTTAAAGCGCAACACGAAAGCGTAATAATAACAACCGGGGAGCTGCGGGGAGGCATCGTGGGGTATGTATATCGCTCGGTTAATATGGCCGATCGAAGAGCCATATGGGGCGGGGTGGAGGGAGAGTAAATTAGGAGAGAAACGAAACGAACGAACATCGAGAGAAGCCGGACGACCGGATCGGAGCGAAACGCCACGCGACGTCGCTGCCGACATGTACGTGCATACACGGAACGTACGTAGCCGATGAAAGGGAAAATTATGCGCTCTGGCGTGACTCGACGCGGTCAGAGCAAAGATGCACGTGTGGGTGAGTTTCGAGGTAGCCGCGAGATACAAGGGGATAGATTCGACGGTAGTCGAACACGTAGGTAGAGGTTACAGAAGTTAGGTGAATTAATAGCGGGATAGGGAGGTGGTGGCGCCAGCGGGGGGAATAAAAAGTGGGCCGCAGCGCGTGTCTCACCTCACATGGAGGAAAGGAAAAGCGTCTCGAGGTCCACGTGCATCGTCGGCAACTCGTACAGCGCGCGGACACTTTTAACCCTCTAACCTAGTCGAGGAGAACCGTGCTTTATAGAAGCCATCAGCCAACCAGCGTACCGACCGGTCGACCGAGCAACCGAGTCGGCCCGGCCTTCCGACGACTAGAAAATCGAAGCAGAACGTACGAGAAGCGGAGGCAACATCGCTCTCATCGATCGTGGCCTACCGAGAGAGAGCCTATGCCACCCTCTGAGCCTCTCTCTTTCACCCTCTTTCCTCGATCCTCACCCTCCTTTCTCCCTTCCCTCCCACTTCTTTTAATCTCATCTATTCCACCCTTACCACCTTCTTTTCGCTACCTGTGTGTGCCTCCATATATATGTATATATATATATATATATATATCTTCTCTCTATCCGACCTCTCTCCCCCTCCCTCTGTCTCTCTGCTATCATCCCTTTGTTTCTGCATCCCTTTTCAACGCGTTTTCGCACGCTCTCCATCGACGTGGCCCCCTCCGTGTTTCGAGTCGCCTCTCTATCGGGCTGCTCCCGCAATAACGACGCACGCGTGCCACACTCCATATCGGACGTTGGTCACACTTCGGACCGTGTGTTGCCTCTGTTTCGCCGACATCCTCTTCTCTTCGCATCGGCTCCTCTCTCCCCCTATTTTTCCCCCCCTAACCCGCTCCCTCGCCCCTTTCTCCGCGCCTTTTCTCCTCCACCACGTCCGCCACGAGCGCGTGCCGTTTATTCCGATGCGTTGTACCACCTAGTTCCCGACCGAACCGCGCCACACCGCGCAAATCCAATTCCCTCTCGACGGTCATCCGACCGTGATCAAATCATCGCCGAAATTTTGCCAACGAAAGCATTTCGTAGAGACGAATAGGAAGAAAAATAAATGAAAAAAAAAAAAGAAACGTTCTTTTCCCTCGACCTCGTAACGGGTTGTAATAACAAAGGGCGTAGCCGAGATACGAAAGTTCAGGAAACGAGTACATCCACACGAATACCACCCGCCGACCGTGACCATTCTCCGTCTCCAGCTGCCTCGAGTAAAGAACAGAGTCGACGTGCTTTCCATTCGCGAATTTCGCTGACTGAGAAAATATCCCGTGACAGATTAATTATTTCGAAGACACACCAACGGGTTGGTCGTTACAGATCCTGATGAAAAGTTTTCTCATTTATTTCAAAATTCGTGTGTGTGTTCTTCTTCTTTTTTCTTTTTCTTTTCTGACAGCTCGTCGCCCGACAAGTGCAAGACGCGATCCTCGCGTGTCATTTTGTACACGAGAGTTTCGCAATGCCACGAGAAACGTTCGCGACTCGCTTGTTATCAGCTATCGATAACGATACATATGTGTGTATATGTATATATTCAAGAGAGTATACATACATATACATATACATATACATATATATATATATATATATATAATATATACTCTCTTGAAGAGTAATCGGAGCCGAGAGAAGCCAGGCGCTGCGTAACGATGCGTACCGAGGCTCGCTTCGAGGCGCGAACGAGTTCTCTCTTTGACGGGGTGACATTACGTCCCCGTAAGAAAGTAACACGATTCCATTCGTCGACTTTTGCCGAGAGTGAAGAAAAATTAACGAGACCTCGGGACGACCCAGAAGTATTCGAATCCTTCCACCGACGTTGCTCGACATTTAAAAAAAAAAAAAAAAAAATAAGGTCGTGGGAGTTTGAGGCGATGTACGTATGTGGCGTATCCCCTGGGCTTTTTCTTGAAAATCGTGGCGAAAGGTTCGTCAATAATTTTTCAGGTGGAATCTCGGGAGAGTCTTTCCGCGAACTGCGTCGTTTAACGCTAGAACTATCGACAATTAACCCCTTGCGGTGGCAACTCGGTTCGCGGACCATAACGAGCGACCGAACCGTATACGATAATTCGTCGTATTCTTTTCGAACTCGTCCGTATGATATAACTGGATAGAAATTATTGAGAAGTAATAAATTTATTATTCGTTTCGCCTGGGTTGTACTTAAATATACTTAAAACTGGGGAAGTATTGCAATTTTGGGACAAAAAATTCTCGACGTGCGTGGCACGTCATTCCAGTGGAAGAAGTTAAGGTACAAAATTTTCATTAGATTAAAGTCCAAAAAAAAAAAAAAAAAAAAAAAAAAAATAGAGAAACTTTACAGTACAATGGACTATACAAGCTTTTATTTGTACATTTTACGAAAAATTAAATCTTTAAAAATACGCTGTTTCGCGTCTGTAAATCATAATGAAATTCCCACCCAGAGACATTAAAGTCCAAAAAAAGCAGAGAAACTTTATAACACAATGGACTATAGAAGCCTTTATTCGTACATTTTGCAAAAAATTACTTAAATCTTTAAAAATACGCTGTTTCGCGTCTGTAAATCATAATGAAATTCCCACCCAGAGACATTAAAGTCCAAAAAAAGCAAGAGAAACTTTATAACACAATGGACTATAGAAGCCTTTATTCGTACATTTTGCAAAAAATTACTTAAATCTTTAAAAATACGCTGTTTCGCGTCTGTAAATCATAATGAAATTCCCACCCAGAGACATTAAAGTCCAAAAAAAGCAGAGAAACTTTATAACACAATGGACTATAGAAGCCTTTATTTGTACATTTTACGAAAAACTATTTGGATCTTTGAAAACACATTGTTTTACGCCCTGCAGAACAAAAATTCAAAAAATGGCCATTTTGATCACTTTGGTGGTTCCAGTGAGTTGAAGAGAGAAATTCTAAACAACCTGATGACGAATCTATCGTACAACCGGATTTCGTTCAGATTTACATTTTGAGCAGCCAGTGAGCACGGGGGGGGGAGGGGGGAGGAGGAGGAAACAAACAAACGACCCGCGACGATCCCATTCGATGGTTGAAAAAACTCGGAAATACGAGCGAAACGAGCTCCTCCGTCATAATCGGAATTGGCAAACGTTGACATGAGCCACGAGACGGGCCGGAGTGCGCGCGAACGAAAGGAAGAAGTTGGAAAGTGCGGCAGCCGACCGAGAAAACCTTGAGAATTCCTCGTCGAGGATCCTTCCGACCGTTACCAGGGGCAGCTGTCCACGAACTCGACGCGGATGGCAACGAATGAACCAACAACGACAAAGAGTGAGCAGGAAGAAGAGAGAAGGCGGAAAGCCGTGCAGGTGTCACGATCGAGAGAGACGAGTTGGTTTGCACTTTGTGCGTTGCGCACACGCTTTTCTCTTCTTTTCTTCTACGTTCACTTACGGCCGCCATCTCTCTTCTTACCTCACGTTCGTTCGTTCGTTCAGTCGTCCCGTCTCGCTTCTGGACGCTATTTTCCCCACTTCTCGTTCGAACGTCTTCTTCCTACACCACGCGAGGCCCTCGGTTCACACGGTGTCTCGACCTCCAGACTTCCTAGGCAGCGCGTTTCCGAGCCAACTGCCACCGGGTCAGGGATGAAAGGAACGTTTCCTCGCGTCCTAATCTCCTGACTGTTCCATTTTTCTTTTTTTTTCTTTTTTTTTTTTTTTTAGAATATTCGTGCATCGAGCAAGTGTTACGAACGCCTTGAAATCGAACGAAGGATGTACCATCATTACTGAAGACGAGACGATCAAAAAACGCTTTGCTCGAATGATTATTTTCTCGGCAGAGGCACGTGCAATTTATGATGCTCTAAAGCACATGGAAACGAACAATATAATTTATATCGATTCTACGAGTCTTGTGAAACGCAACGGAAAAAGGACAAAAATGACATCGCGTAGAAACACTTCATACGTTTTGCACTGACGTTTTACTCTCCAGCTTGAACAAAAAAGATGCAACAATGGCCTGGATACGCTCTCGTCGTTGGAAACGAAATAGCAGGCTTGAATGCCAAGGAAGCATTGACCCTGCCACTAATCGAGTCGCAGACCGCTATCCCATATCAAGAACTTACACACCATGCAAAAACCAACGTCAAGGATGAACGAAACCGACTGTAGAATACAACAACAAATCGAACGATGATCCACAACTTAGTAAATGACTTTTACCGAGAACTTTCTTTTAACGAATTAACCTGATTAAAGAAAGCGGGTAGTAGTACAATAAAATTATAATATAAAGAAAAAAAACGTGGAACAGACACACAAAGGATCGTCGGATCTTTTAGGGCCTACGAAGGAACAAGAGTGCCACCTGAAGACTATGAACGACGCTTGAAAAGACGGGAGTGAGTTGGATTCTACGCGAGTTAACGGACAAATTGCAACGCTTTTGAATAAATGTCGAATTGTACAATTGTACAATATGTATGTTTGTATGTTTTTCAATATATATATAAATAATATATAATATTATTATATAATTATATAAAATTATTATATTATTATATAATTATATATATATTATACAATTTATTATTGAGAATGAATAAAAAAAGCTCGAACGATCAGGCATCAGGTTTGCAGTTTACAACAGATTTAGTTACATTTCAAGATAGAAAAAAAAAAAAGAAGAAGAAATCGCCGAATTATCTTTTTGTCGTCAAGAGGAAATTAGAAATCGTTGGATAATGGCTCGTCGAACCAAAAGAGATGCCAAAACACGTGTCGGCGAAGCCCTAGAACCTCCTCGAACTGAATCCTTAGGATTCTTGTAGTTCAATGCGCCCCCCGGAACGCGTCACGATGTGTTGCGCGTGAATCGCGAAGCTCTCGATCGTGCAAGGGACGCGCGATCTTCGATTCGTCGAGCAACGGCGACGAAATTGTGAAAAGCTTGGTTGTTGACGCTTGACCCGAGTAATTCGGCGCAAATCTGGAAGCTTGTCTTGCTGAGCGACATGAGTTTGCCGAGACTCGCCGGCTGGCCGTCGTCGCGTAAATCTGGAATGCGCAATAACAGCGGAGACGACGCGGTGGTTATCCGTGACGGAGGCGAATTCCATCCGAGTCGCGCGGCGAACCATCGCGAATCGAAGCACCGTATAGAGAAGCAACCGATACACACCGACGACGATAAAATTTCGCCGGGGATATACAGGGTGAGAATGAAACATGAAAAACAAAGCATCGTTCGATCAATAGTCATAGACTGTAAATTTTTCCTGCTTCGGTGTTTAAATTTCGCTGGAAAAATTGGAACAGACTGTTTGAGAGAATAGTAAAAATATATAGAATGAAATGTTTCGTTTTAAATTAACCTCAACATCATTGAAAGATGTTAAAATAATTTAGCCTTAAAATTAAATTTGTTGCTTTGTACTGCGATGCATCTTAAACTCGATAACGATGGCCTCTGCACTATTGTAAATATTGCAAGATATATTTCAAAACTATTAATCGTAATACCGTGAGACGTATATTGTAATTTAGTAATTTAGTAATAGTTTAGTTGTAATGGTAATCTACCATTTGTTAAACACACGAGGTTTAATGCAAATACATTCACGGTGAAGAGAAAAAAGGTTACTTGCCGAAACATGAAAAGAAGGTTCCAATTGAAAAATTAATGTAATAAAAGTTTCAAAGTTGTAAACGATTTTCTGTTTCGATTGAAATTTCCCCCGTGAAAAAGTTCGGACACTTTGAAAGAGTCTGGGAATCTTTGAAAGAGTATACGTAATTCTTTAATAGGAAAAGTGTCGGAAGGAGGACACGTATAAAACCTGCTGTAATCGGAAAAAGAGGAAATTACAAGGTAAGTCACTATTCGCACACAGAGTATGATAACTTTCGGAACAAAGAAATTCGTTTCCTCGACCGAAACAAAAAATAGTTTACAACTTTGAAACTATTAATTTTTCAACTTGTGTTTTTAGGACTTCTTTTCGTGTTAAGCGAGTATTGTCTATCTCAACCACTTGCACTGGCAATTGATTGCGGATCATAACGAGTGACCAAACCGTACACGATAATTCGTCGCTTTCTTTTCGAACTCGACGGTATGATAGCACTGGATAGAAATTGTTGAGAAGTAATAAATAATTTATTATTTGTTTCGCCTGGGTTTATACTTAAATATGATATACTTAAAACTGAGAAAATATTGCAATTTTGGGACAAACAATTCTTGACGTGCGTGGCATTTCAGCGCAAGAGGTTAACCACTGATTGCGGACCATAACGAGAGACCGAACCGTATACAATAACGCGTCGCTTTCTTTTTCTTTTGAACACGTCGGTACGATATCATTGGATAGAAATTATTGAAAAATGCTAAATTTATTATTTGTTTCGCCCGGATCATACTGAAATATACTCAAAACTGAGTATGAAAATATTGCAATTGTTGGACAAAAAATTCTCAACGTGCGTTAAAGGTTAACCACTTGCGCTGGCAACTACTGATTGCGGACCATAACGAGTGACCAAACCGTACACGATAATTCGTCGCTTTCTTTTCGAACTCGCCAGTACGATACGACTGGATAGAAATTATTGACAAGTAATAAATTTATTATTTTGTTTTACTTAAATATACTTAAAACTGAGAAAATGTTGCAAAATTCTCGACGTGCGTGGCACATAATTCCAGCGCAAGAAGTTAAAAGTTACGAACAGTTTTTTTTTCCATTCATCCCGTATGTATATCGCGTCGATAGGATCGGACCACCGGCGTGCGCCCCGCTTCGTTCGGTAACGAACTTAAAAATTTGTTTAACGTCATCCCGCGTCTTAATCGCGTTTCCCATCGGGGCTAACAAGATAACAACGAGCGAAGCTGAGTACAGACATTTTGTTTGTAATCGGTGTAATCTCATTGATGACGAAGCACTCCAGCTCTTTACGAGGCGACTTACTAGTAGCGTGCATTCGACAATTGTCAACAGGGCAATGCTAAATATCACCGCCGTACACCGTGATCGCGGAAAAACAGAAGACCTACAAAGATTTCGTTGCTTTCCCCGGACAAAGTTAGGGAAGCACGGCGAAAACAGCCAAGGCCGGCTCTGCTTCGAAACGAGCTCGAACAATTGAATTACAAATCAAGCTGATGAAGACGGTTTCGGCCGGTTTAACTAGAAACGAATTAATTCGGCCGACCGAATTAAGCGCGCGGGGGTCGTTCGGTCAACTAATTTCCGTAGAAAGTTCCGCGCAGACTTTATCCTGCTAAACAGATATCGGCTGATACCACCACGCCCCGCGTGGTAATTGAAACGTAGCGGTAGGCTATCCCAGCTGGAAAACCGGGCACACGGTCTCGTAGCTTACGAAGCCATTATAAGGATGAAAATACAAAGCGCGCTTTGTGAAACGCGCCGTTAGACAGCGTAGAGAGAATCACCAACACGTGGCCGGTTAATTAAATCGATCCAATTAGCAGTGGTAGTAACTTGTTTATACGAAGGCAATTAGTCGTTGATATCGGGTATTCAACTGCATTTTGCACGCGAGACGTGCAGGACGAACGAAGAGACGAGAGACGAGAGACGAGAGCAAGACGAAATTACAGACTTGACAAGGATGTGAAAAGAGCAGTCCTCCTCCAGAGTTGGGTGTCAATTAATATCGAAACTCGCTGCTCGATCCGGACCAGTCAAGAAGAACCATTTACAAGGGGTATCCCCCGGTAACAAGATGATAAAAACGAGTCGAGAGAAGAAGGAATAAAATTTCCTCGAGTTGACGCTCTTTCTCTGTTCTCGAGAGAGGATCGAGTTTGAAAATTTGTCAGCCGCTCACTTGAATTTTGCTAATTCCCAAGTAATTGGACAGACGCGAATAATCGACACGATCAGAGAATATTCCACGCGCAAAAATCATCGAAATGATAAGACAAAGTGTAGTAATAAAAGTGTAAATCCCGTGAACACCCTCTATATAAGCAGTATAAATTGCCCGATCGACCAAGCTTTTCGCCGCAAATTTTCGTCGGAAACGCGGTTTGCCCGCTAATTTTCCGCGCAACTCCAACAACCGGTAAACTAAATCACCGACGAAACTCGTCAAAGTTACTAGCTATCGATGCGCATCTAACGTACGACTAACCAAATTCCCCGACACATGCACGCATCGTAACGCACGGTAGAAAGGGGACAGAGGCCAATATTTCTTTCTCTTAACCACTTGCGCTGGCAACTGATGTGCGGACCACAATGAGCGACCAAACCGTATACGATAACTCGTCGCTTTCCCTTTGAACTCGTCGGTACATCACTAGACAGAAATTATTGAAAAGTAACAAATTTATTCGTTTTGCCTGAGTTATACTTAAATATACTTAAAACTGAGAAAATATTGCAATTTGGGGCAAAAAATTCTCGACGTGCGTGGCACGTCGTTCTAGCGCAAGAGGTTAACCACTTGAGCTGGCAACTGATTGCGGACCGTAACGAGTGACCGAACCGTACGCAATAATTCGTCGCTTTCTTTTTGAACTCGTCGGTATGGATATCACTGGATAGAAATTATTGAGAAGTAATAAATTTATTATATTATTACAATATTATAATAATATATTATTATATATTATTATTATTATATTATATATAATAATATTATAATAATAATTATTGAGAAATAATAAATTTATTATAATGTTTTGCCGATATACTTAAATATAGTTAAAACTGAGAAAATATTACAAGTTTGGGATGAAAAAATTCTCGATGTGCGAGGTTAACCACTTGCTCTAGCAAAACTGATTGCGGACCGTAACGAGCGACCGAACCGTACACAACAATTCGTCGCTTTCTTTTTGAACTCGTCGGTATGAATATCACTGGACAGAAATTATTGAGAAGTAATAAATTTATTATTCGTTTTGCCTGGGTTACACTTAAATATAATTAAAACTGAGAAAATATTACGATTTTGGGACAAAAGATTCCAGCGCAAGAGGTATTGCACGATTAACGAAATTACGTACAACTGTGTGTGCGAGTGACGCTAGATCGAGTTTATTGCTAATGCGCTTAGAACGTACCTGAGAGTGCTAATAAGACTCGATCTATTTCGACGATACCATTTGTCAAACGTGACGCGTTTGGCGCCACTGACATTCCTCGGATCCCAAATCCTACGTTCACGGTTTTGCAAACTTAACCCTTTACGCCCGCACTGTCCCTTCCACACATCGTACTTATATATAAGCTCAGATTTCCTTTTCTTTTTTATAATATAAATATAATTGCAACGAATGTAGATAAACGACGTGAGAAGAATAAAAGAATTTCAGAAGAAGAAACTCCCGAGGACAAAGGCAGTCGTTAGTCAATTGACACTCGTTTCATTCTTACGGAAATTTACAAAATGACAGAGAAAACCTTTGTTTTTCGAAGGCTGAAAGTATTGTACGTATCATTAACTCTTACGTATCATAGTCGTTCTAGAAAGCTCGCAACGCATATGGACTATTGCCTAAACGACATTACATTACAAAGATACAATCAACGAAATCTCATGGTAAATTATCATGCTTACCATTTCAACAGGATGATTATTCCCAATGCTCTGTCATTTTATTTGAAACGATACTACCTCGTAAATAAATTCCTGATAGATGGTGTAAAAAAAGTTTCCGAGAGCAATGGATTGAAATGTGGCAATGTTGGTTCGAGATTAAAACTAAATAGAGATCAATGTTAGACCGAGATTAGATAAAAGTTACAAACGAGAACAAAAATTTCGGATTTTGTTCTTTACTAGATACTTTAATGAGAATTCAGTCTTTAAATGAACAAACCGCAGACAGAGTTTAATCAAAACTAAGTAAAAATTACGATCGAGAAGGAACAATTTCGAATCTCCTGCTCTTTACTAGATACTTTAATGAGAATTCAGTCTTTAAACTAACAAACCGCAGACAGAGTTTAATCAAAACTAAGTAAAAATTACGACCGAGGAGGAACAATTTCGAATCTCCCTGCTCTTTATTAGATACTTTAACGAATGAGAATTCATTCTTTAAGAACTGTGACAGATAGAGTTCAATCAAGACTAAGTTAAAGTTACAACCGAGAAGGAACAATTTCAAATCTCTTGCTCGTCGTTAGATATTTCAACGAATGAGAATTCAGTCTCTGAACTGACAAACCACGGATAGAGATAAAAATTAATTTTATTAATATTACACTAGAGGGAGGTATATTTGTAGCGAATTCCAAGCAAAATAAAAGTAAAGAACACTTGGACACGTATTATTTACATTATTTCTCTTTTGATCGAGAAAACGAAGAAAGCGAAAAATTAAGTTGATTCGCGTCGTCGGGAAGATAAAAACCCAAAAATAGAGAACGTACGTGGATATATGTATCAGTAAGGAAAAATCATAGCACCGAAACAAACGTCTGTAACATCTCAATGAATACGGACAACATTGTCTTTAATTATTCCATATATTAACAAAAGTTATAACGTGAGGGCTCGACGATACGCCTCGAGGGCTTCTCGAGGTTCGATTTATCGATCTTTCCTGGCCTCTTTTAACATTCAAAAGTCAATTTCAATGTCGCGATGTGACGTTGTCGGGACGACACGGCAGGACCTCTTACCCAAGAATCTTTTCGTCAAACTATCTCATCGACTCGTAATTGCAGAAATTTCAGAGAGCACAAAACAGGGACCAGCAATTAAATTCGACGAAATTACGTTTTCTAAGACACTCCAAGTCAAACCAAAAAAAAAATAACGAAACCCATATTTTAAGTTTTTTAGATCTTTTTTTTATCTCTTTCCTCTAATGTATGCGCGTCTTAGATGCTCGTAGTTTCAACTGGTAAACTTTATTAATCGAAACGGGTAATTTTTAATAATGCCGTTTTATCATCGGCAGACACGAGCAAAGATAAAAGACGACAATCAAGAGAGAGAGAGAGAGAGAGAGAGAGAGAGAGAGAGAGAGAAGAGCCACGCTATCGATTTATCTTCTCCCCTTTTTTTTCTTTACGGTCACTCTTTACGTCGCAAACCTTTGATCTGCACCACGGGTCTGCATTAGCTTGACGTAATTAATGAAAATAATGGTGGAGAAGAGAGGTGCAAACGCAGTTTCCCTTCGTATCGACGATCCGCAATTATTGTACAAGTGTTCTAGACATTTCCAATGAGAGAATTGGAATGTAGATGAGACACCGAGGGGCAACAATTTCCCGAAAAAATGTCGCGTGAAAATGTTCCAAGAAATCAAATCAAATTGATTCTCTCACGTTCGCACGAGTCGAAAAGTTTATACGCGATCTGAATTAATCCGGACAACGGACACGCGAGCGAGGCAACAACGAATCGACCTGGATGTAGGCTCAAGTGTGAAACATACTCCTCCATAAGTGGCTAATGAAACAGTTAATTAAAAAAAGTCGGGACACGTGGCCACGTAGTCTTCTTCCTCTTTCGCGAAGTGTTACTTCGCACGTATCACGAAACGTAACACGAAATCGTCGTAACACTAATTGTAAACGAAAACACGGAAGAAAAAAAAGAAAGAAAATCGCGCAGAGAATACATCGTTTCATCGACATTCGAGCGACGATGACGATTAGCCAAGAAAGTCCGAACGCGGTCGCGAACTCGCGAACTTTTCTACTTTCGGATAATAAAAAAAAGAAAAAAAAAAACAGAAAAGTCGCCGTTATCTCGGCAACTTATCGACGGCGAACGAATCGATCGACAAACAAATCCTTAGTCGTGACGTAGAATGAGTCGGTGATTACGTGCACAGCTTTGGTCGTCAATTGGTTCGATCAATCGCGTACGTGCGCGATTCCAATCGGCCAATTCTCCCATTCTGTTCTCTCTCTCTCTCTCTCTCTCTCTCTCTCTCTCTCTTCTCCCCCCTCTCCATTCTCCACCGATTTTTTATTACTGCTCCTTTTTTTCATTTCCATCCGTCGACATAACAGGAAGCAACAGGTTCGATGCCACGGACCGCGGCGTGAACTTTGCCGACGACAGAAATACATGGCGTGTTCGAAAAAGAGGGGGAGAGAGAGGAAAAGAGAGAGGGGGGAGGGGGGCGAGACGCGTTTGGTTCGCAACGCGTGCCGGCCATGTAGGAGACCGCGAATGTAGGCCAGAGTGCGGAGGTAATTTCGAAAATATTAAATCAGAGCGGCCAGTTGCCAGGCAATCGGCGCGGGACGGTCAAACGATCGACCGGCGTCGTAGACATAGGTTTAGACGTAGGTGTGAATGTAGGTCAGGGTACCAGCATGTGCACAGCCGGCCTTTGCCGCGAGCGAGCAAAAGAATATACGCCCGCGAACGGGGAAGTTACGTTTCGCGAGAGCCTCTTTCCAAGCCCCGTCCTCCTCTGAACCACCCTCTCTCTCCTCCACGACCGCCCTCGAGTGGTTTTCCCTCCGACCTCGGCGAGATTTTTGCGGTGCCGTCCGTGCCGGAACCTTGACGAAATTCACGCTTCATTTCAGAGACCTCCTCACCGACGGCGGCTGCTCTCTTGGATTACAAAACTAATCCCGCCCTTGCGGGACGCCCGACGATCGATAATGGCCGCCAGGGGGGGCAGACGAGAGGGTGAAATCTAGTTCGACGTTTCGATCATCCAACAGCTTGTTTCGTCGCTACGGCCTAAGAGAGCCGTACGTGCGCAAGTTCTAGTCTGTACGAAAATCCATCCACTCGCTCGTCCGTCTCTGCCCGTTTGACTAATCACTCGTGCTGGCAACTGATTGCGGACCGTAACGTCGCTTTCTTTTCGAACTCGTCGATATGATATCATTGGAGAGAAATTATTGAGAAGTAGTAAATTTATTATTTGTTTCGCCTGTCATATTGAAATATACTTAAAACTGAGGAGATATTGCAATTTTGGGGCAAAAAAATCCTTGACGTGGCTGGCACGTCAATCCAGCGCAAGAGGTTAACCACTTGCGCTGGCAACTGATTGCGGACCATAACGAGTGACCAAACCGTACACAACAATTCGTCGCTTTCCTTTTCATTTGAACTCGTCGATATGACATCGCTGGATAGAAATTATTGAAAAGTAACAAATTTATTATTTGTTTCCCTAGGTCACACTTAAATATAATTGAAACGGAGAAAATATTGCAATTTATGGCAAAAGAAATTCACAACGTGCGTGGTACGTCAATCCAGCGCAAGAGGTTAACCACTTGCGCTGGCAACTGATTGCGGACCATAACGAGTGACCAAACCGTACACAACAATTCGTCGCTTTCCTTTTCATTTGAACTCGTCAGTATGACATCGCTGGATAGAAATTATTGAAAAGTAACAAATTTATTATTTGTTTCCCTAGGTCACACTTAAATATAATTGAAACGGAGAAAATATTGTAATTTATGGCAAAAGAAATTCACAACGTACGTGGTACGTCAATCCAGCGCAAGAGGTTAACCACTTGCGCTGGCAACTGATTGCGGACCATAACGAGTGACCAAACCGTACACAACAATTCGTCGCTTTCCTTTTCATTTGAACTCGTCGATATGACATCGCTGGATAGAAATTATTGAAAAGTAACAAATTTATTATTTGTTTCCCTAGGTCACACTTAAATATAATTGAAACGGAGAAAATATTGCAATTTATGGCAAAAGAAATTCACAACGTGCGTGGTACGTCAATCCAGCGCAAGAGGTTAACCACTTGCGCTGGCAACTGATTGCGGACCATAACGAGCGACCAAACCGTATACGATAACTCGTCGCTTTCTTTTCGAACTCGTCGATATGATATCATTGGAGAGAAATTATTGTGAAGTAATAAATTTATTATCTGTTCTGTCTGGGTTAGACTTAAATACAGGGTTGGTCATCACATATTGCCACCTAGGCAATAAACATTAAAATTAAAATATCTCCTAAACTAATGATTTTTTAACATAAATAGGTTAATACTCTTTTGTAAAGAATATCGAGGTGCATAAACTAATGCAATAAAAAATATATGATTCCATTTAAAAAAAAAACGTTGATGGCCTTCATATGTCCTCTACACGTCCACCTAGAAGAAAACTAGTATCATCAAAATGTGTGCCCCTCTCGAAACCATTCAACTTCATCCGAAACATTTTTCGCTACGCGTAATAACAATGACGTAAATCTAGATGGCAATATGTATATTTAAAACTGAGAAAATATTGCAATTTTGGGACAAAAGGTCTCCGACGTGCGTGGCACGTCATTCCAGCGCAAGAGGTTTTTGGCGTTTGCAGAGATTGCTCCGTAGGTGCCAAACACTGGACAAACACTCGATGAATCTAGAAATTCCCTGCCTGTTTTGATTTCGATCTGGCGTGCCAACGAATTTTCACGAAATGATATCGCCGGAGAAGATGAGATCTGGGAAAATATCAGAAATAAAAATTTGCAAATTAATCCCATGTTGTACGTTGAGGATTAGTCCTTCCACTTGGTTCTTCACTCTTCAAGAATAGAATCGACAGGATTTCTCGATTAACCCGATAATTTTTGTTCGACGAAACGTAAAGGCCAAGGAAGATGGCTTGTTGAAATTCGAAATAGCCGTGGCGTAGATGAGCTCGGGGAAACTCGGTCTACATTGGATAAGATCGTTAGGTGAAATTGCGAGTTGTAGACCCGCAGTAAATCTAATCGGCCGCGAGTAATTGAAAAGGATTTGCGGAGATTAAAAGATACGTCTCTGTTCTTGATACGACGATCGACGGGATCTACGACCCCCACAGCTAATCTACGATAATTAGTCTGCCTACGTAAATTCAGTGAAATTTTTTCGACGAATTCTCGATTCTCAAGAGAGCAATAATCGTCGTTAGAACGAAAATTTGTTAGCTATTACGACATACCTAAATTGTCAGACGCCGCTGTAATCCAAGAGCCCGCGGTTCAATTATCAAACGAAATTACCAACTTGGGGCAAACCTTTTTTAAACGAGGCAGCCGCCTGCTTTCGTCAACTTTTTTTTTCTCGTACCAATCTACGACCAAGGCTGATTCGAACATCTCCAACTTCGAAATTTTCAACTTTTATTTTTTATTCTTTCATTTCTGTCTCGAATTTTGTTTTCAAGGATCATCGATCGTTAGTTTTGCTGTTCAATTCTGTAGTTGATCAAATATGACTTCTGAATACCACGGCCGACCAAAGATAGTTCGATCGAGATACTGCGCATGAATCAAAAATCCAGCCACACGAAATTAATTAACACTGAATCGAGGTATTTTGAGATCGAGCGTGCTAAAAGAGTTTCCTAAAACCGGCGTGATTGACACGCAGCTAGACGGGACAACGTCATAATTCACGACGGGAGGGTATCGATCGTTCGACTAAATAGAAATCTATACTAAAAACATTATGTTGGACAGTACGATCGATCCGCCTGAGGGATTTCCAACTTTCCCTCCGCTCCGACCAGTTAAATTTTCATGAACTTCACGGAAGAACAACAACCACGATTATTCTCAATAATCTTCTGCTGACAGTGTGGAATACGTACCTCCTAAAAGCACGTACTGAATTCTATGGGGTTCAAGATCTTCTGATTAATGAGAATCCACAGTCTCCCTTTTAAAATTTCTGCCCGCGGATCCCTGTTTAAATTCTACTTGTTCGCGGAAACAATTTCAATTATATTATTTGCATTTAATTGCACCACGCAATTAAAAGCATAGCTGGTGCTATTCTAACGAGTATCTAACGAAGAGCACAATTATACCAACTTTGTAAGAAAAAGATCGTACAACGATACTTTGACACTTGTGACAGTTCGTCCTTTCTTTCTTTTTTTTCTTTTTTTCTTTTTTCGAAGATGATTTTACGGTTGGAAAAGTGAAAATGTAATTTCTTTTCAAAAATTATAAAAATTCAAACCCGTGTAGAAACGTTGAAAAATTTTTTTTGTAACCCCCTGTAAAACCCACTATCATGACGACTCCTCAAAATTTGATGTTTCTTTTTTTTTCACCATTTTATCAAACATTTCGTCATCCAATCTTAATGTTTCAAGCTCGGTAAAACGGTGAAAAAAATAGTGAAGCGAATTTCAAGAAATTGTCGCAAGGAAAAAATTCCAATCTTCACGACTGTGATAGTTTTTGTCACGGGCAGTCATGCTTTAAAATGAAACCAAGTTATATGATCGTTATATGATCTTTTTTTTACTAGCTTATATTAGTTATATTAGTTACAATTATATCAATAATTTTTCGTTGTCATTCATACAGCTATGATTTTCACTGTATATTTCTCTTTCTTTTTCTACTTGGCAATTGCTTATACGATGGGGGAAGAAGTAAGAGAGAGAGAGAGAGAGAGAGGAAGAGAAATTTGTTATTACGGTCCGCGACTGATACACGATGTTGTGCATCACTGTGTTAGACGATCATATTCAATGGTCGATCATCGTTTGATTGGCATGCCAACGAAATACCTTCGTCGTAGCCTTCGAATGTACGTGAATCAAATTTCGAAAGGACCTTAATCTGCCTTTTCATCTTCTTTCTCGTTGTAGGCCACGACGATTGAAGTCCAGGCAATTTCTGAGATTTTTACACACGAAACACATTGAATTTGGCAGGATAATATCACGTGTCAAACTTGGTCGTATCGCTAATTATCTATCAGTCTAATATAATGAGAAATTTATTGAATATTAAGAAAATTGACAATAAAAATAACAAAGCCTTGGTCGTTGGTCATTGGTGAATATTTCAACGTAAAGTCATTTGAAGAGAACACTTCAATACTTGATGGATACAATGATCTATATTACAAAAAATATATACTACAAAATATAATTATAAATATATATTTAATATTTTAATATTTAATTAATATCTAACATCTTAATATGTATAAATATATAAAAATATATATTTAATTATTTAAATATGTAAATATATATATAAATAATTACCTAGTCACTAAGTACTTCGATACGACTTTAAACCTGCACAAAAAGAGGGGAAAAAAAAAGAAATTTCGCTAAAAGAAACCAAGCTCTCACAATTAGGTTAGATTCGTTAAGTGGCTCTCGAAGTTACGTCCTCGGATAATAGTGAAAATGTCGTGCAGTTTCAACCTTCCGCGCGAAAGTAATCGCTAGGGAGAGATTCTCGCGAAGCTCGCGATCTTTTCGACTTCGAAGGTTCTGGGGTCAAAGTCGCAGTCCTCTCACAAAGCATGAAGTTTCCCCACGTGACCAGATTCTTCTTTTCCTAAACGTTTGCTGGAATTTCCCCAAGATTTATTGGGAACTCGGATCGGTCGTAAATCGCGGAGAGCCAAATATTTCTGCCTTCCAGCAATCTCGAAATCGACTCGTTTCTAACACACGTAATAAAGAAAAATCGCGTACGGGAAGCGAACAATTTTCGAAGCCAGTTTTTATCCAGTTTTGAGATACACCGGCAATACCGCAGTAATCAATAAATTAGGAGGAACGAGCAAGAAGAAAATTGCACGAAGTTTTGTCGTAGTACGGCGCCCTTAACAAATTTTCCATAAAAATTAGTTTCTAAGTGGCAGGGGAAACTTGGCCCTGTCCAACTGACCCTGTTCGATGTCGAAAGCAATGAGACACAAGGAGAAAGAAGGAGCCGAAAGGCACTCGATTCCATTCGATCGGACATTATTGCTTCCCGGTGGAAAAAGAGAGAAAAAAGAAAGAACACTGGGGGAGAGGAGGAAAAAATGAATTTTAGAATTTTAACGAGGTACGAGATGGTTAAACTCGTTTCACTCGAAAACAAGAGAGAAAGAGAGAGAGAAATATGACTCGACTCCGATGAATTTAACGACTGAACGATAGAACGAAAGTAAGAGCAGAGAAAACGAGGGATTTTCAGAATGTTGAATTAACAAAAGAGAAAGTATCAAGCATTAATTCGACGGGCTCCCCCGACTGCCGCTGTTGCGATCTAAGTCGGAAGCGAACGATCGAAACGATCCCGTTTTCTATATACACGCGAACCCAATAGAACTCGAGGGAAATCAAATGCATCGGCCGTCTGGATTTCGTCGCGTGGTTACCAACACGATTTCCAAAGAAGAACGGTAAATGAGAATCCTGCGGGGAAAATTGGAACTGAATCGATAAAATTACCATCGACAAATTCGGCTCGCTCGCTTGGGTGACAGAAAGAGACACAAAGAGGATTCGAGAGGGGACGACGAGACACGGCTCGCCCTGAACAGCGTCGAAGCGAAAAAGGTTCCGTAGCTGAGAGGAAAAACAGGAACGCGACGACGCTGTCCGTAGACAGCGAGATGGTCGAGAGACAAGGGACATTCGTACTCGAACTCGTGAAAATTACAGCTGGCAACAGCTAAATAAAATAGAGTGCTTCAACCTTACGCTAGCAGCACGCTGCGCTACGTCGTTTTAACCAACTTCTCGACCACGTGCGGATACATATCTTCAGCGATCGATACATGGCAGATTCTGCGTTGAATTTGAAAAAGAAAAGCACGATCCACAAGCAACGATCTTTGATCGGTTCTAGTGCCAGGGGCTATTTAAAACACCGTGTTGAGCAGTGCCACGCGGCGCGATAGCGCTTCCTTGACGCGACTGCGAAAAATCCCAAGCAACGCGAGATAAAAGTTAGATAAAGTAACAATTGCCTATTCATGCGCGTGGTTTAGATTTAATTGAAAGGGAAGTAATTAGAAGAGCTACAATCGAAACCGAGAACATTGTACAGGGTGAAAAGGAAAGTTTGTCCGTGGCCGAATCGTAGACGAATTCTACGCTTTTGATTCGACGGAGATACATGTAAGGAATCAGCAAATTGAATTGAATACGCCACTATTTATACTAATTAGGATGCATCTTGGTTTTTCAAGTAACCAAGTGGGCCGGAATCACGTCAGCCATTCGAACCCGGTTTTAAAAACATGCTTTACCTAAGGCTATATAATTTCCACGACTTTCATTAATTTCGTTAAAAAAAAAAAAAAATCGTAAATACTCTTTAAGCATGAATAAATCTGTGTGCGAAAACTGCATACCAAAATGTATCGTGGTTTCCTTAGAAAAAAATCCCCAAAAAGTCGACTTTTTTCACGGATTACCAGAATATCCCCTTAATTTCACTTTATTGGACACATACGATGAACGGAGGAGAATTTAATAATCCCAAGAGGGGGAAGGGATTTTTGTTCGATCGTCGAGTCATCGTCGACGGCTCGTTCGGAATTCATCGAGGATTCCATTTCCATGACATTAATCGAAGGTCGCGAGATGCAAGTAGGAACGACAAGCCTGAATCAACGAAAGGTAAAGTTTACATCGTGTACACTGGCCTGTATATCCTCGTCTCGCATTAACCATCAGCTGGATAGTGTAAACTGCTGCTCGTGTAACGACCAGTGTATGTACAGGCTGTTCCAGTGATTCTGTCACCGACCAGCTGCACTTTTCGCTCTATTTCTAGCAACAGTGACGCGTATTTCTTCTCCTTTTATTCTTTTTTAATTATTTTTCAATTCCATTTCATTGTTCGACGACACGTACAATTGCGGATTATTTCTATACAGATTTTTAAAAAATCTGCCCCCGTGCGAACCATACGCGAAACAATACCAAACGAACTAGACTTGCAGAGCCGAAGCGGTAGCACGGAGTATGAATTTGAAAAAAAAAAAGAGAAAAAAGTGTACCGTCGAGCAGAGCGTACAATCGGCAACTACTCAAATTAACAGCCTCTAACAAACACACGATTCTGCCTGCAATTCCAAAATCGTATTGGCAAAATCAATTTCGTTCTAGATGAGAATCAAAGCTCTCGTGCAATACTCTGCGGGATTATATGTCTATTTTAATAAAATCAATTTATTATTTTTACTCTGACCTTCATCTCGCCATCCATATTGGCCGTTGTGTTTTATTAAATTTAACAAATACCGCGTTACAACTTTTTCCGGGGAAAAATGAAGAGCTTCCATTTTTTTTTCTTTTTTTTGTTTTTTTTGTTTCCACTTTTTTTTTCTTCTTTTCATCGCGGTTTTATCTACACGTAGCAGCACGCGCCGAGAACGCGAATGTATTTTCATCGCCCGTTGGCACACGTAGCGTTAATTGGCAAAGGAAAATAATTTCCATCGTCGTGTAAAAGTGATTAAATAAAAAAAAAAACCTCACGTGTTTTGTTCCACTGCTCCGAAACGTGTGAGAACGTCCTTCTGCACGCACCGCCTCCCACTCGTGCACAGAAGTTTATCGCTCGAAACCCGGAACTACGAATGGCCCTTCGCGTCGCGATAATGTTGGAAAGGGAAACGGTACCAGTGTGTCACGAAAATCAACGAGAAGGAGCGCTTTGTACGCACGCAGTTTGCAATTTCGACGGCGGGAATTCCGTGCGTGCGCGTTTAGATGTCGAGGCCGAACTTTGGCTAAAGAGGCCATCGACGAAGAACCTCGGCATTTATGCGCTCCACGAGACGTGTGCGTGCGCAAAAAGCGATTCGCCGGCTTTGACAAAGCGAATGTACAACGAGGGCCCTCCGACGAAAGAACGAGCAGCGAAACGCTTTGTCCGCTTAGCTTCTCTCTTTCTCTCTCTCTCTCTCTTTCGAAATCTCTACCTTTTCGAGCGAGAGTACGACCAACACACGTGCTTGCTCGTGGTATTTGTTTCGTGAAGGAAAAACAGACAATGGGGGGTTGGTCGTGCGATAAATCAATAAAATTGAAGTTCGATCGAAATTTGAACAAATGACGTTCTTCGACGTTTTACAGGAGAGGAATTTTTGGAAACAAGCGCACCATCGATCGGGCTCCATCTTACAAAAAACTGTCATTTAGGTTATGAGATCGGTGACGAGAGATTGCTATTAATACTTTTGCCTCGACGTCTTGAATATTTAGAAAATATTGATTCTTCTTTGCAAAAGAGATTTATCGCGTGTGTTTAATACGTGGATACCTTTGAACCTAAAGTAAATTAATCACATCGTATGAGAATAATTTTTCGTTTCTTTTTCTTTTTTTTTTTTCTTTTTGACAAAGATTAAAACATTTCTCCCGCTCGGTCTTCAAGTGATCAAGTTCTCTTTTGTCTCGTTTAGTTGAAGTCTTGCCTCGTCGACAACACGAACGACAAAGTAACCGTAAATTAAATGCAAGCTATCTATCCGGAACGAGACAAGAAAGGAAGAATAAATGACAAAGAACGCGAAGATGCGTCTATTATTACGACCCAATAATAGCGGCAGTCGGCTTGCAGTTTCGCGACTCGGAATACGAAAATATTTCAAATCGAGTGGTATTTTCGGACCTGGTGGCTAGCTTCTGCTTACACACCACAGGTGCATCCGGCACAAGTGCAGCAAAAATCAAGATGAAAATCGCTTTCCGTGAGTCAGAGGGATATTAAAAATACCGCTACCCTTTCTCTACCGTTTCTTTTCTCCCGTATTTTCTTCTCTCCCCTCCCACTTTCTTTTCAAACTCCCTATGTTTTGCACCATAGAGAAAGAGAGGGGGAGAGAAACGCGCGGGGCAATTGCGTTGGATTTTTAATTCAAAACACTCGTTTTCAAGGTGCTTCAAGTGCCTGTGGGAATCGTGTAAACAAGCTCGCCAGCGAATAAAAAGGAAAGAAGGAAAAAAAGAAAGGTTTTTGTCCAACCGCGTGCACAGATTTAATGTATCACGTAATAGCCAGCTCTTTGTTGCTAAAGCTTCACAATGAATCCGCCTGGAAATATCTGTAAAAGGATTTCCCATGTATTTGACAGAGGATTAATTAACTAACGGAGGAACAGTTGCAGAGGTGGCTAATCAATATTCGAAACACTTCTTTCCTTCAATACTCTGTCCTATTCTCCTCTACTTCCTCTCTCTCTCTCTCTCTCACTCTCTCTCCCTTCGTTTCTTTCTTTCTTCTTTCATAGCATAGACATTGTCAATGGAAACTTTACGATTACAAGTATGGTTTTACCATGTAAAAACATTTCTCGTGCATATATTCGTTTTAGATCAACCGCGACCGTTCGTGAAATCAAACGAGCGCAGTTACTGCGTAATTGTTTTTTTTTTTTTTTTTTTTTTTTTTTTTTGCCACACTCCTTTTACTTCCCAAGTAATTCGCCAAAGCGCTTGGACTTCCGGTTGTGAAAAAAAAAATCGACTACACCGCAAAGGCTTAAGGATGGCGCCAAAATAACGATCGTTTCACCGCATCATCTTATGAATTATTCTACGCAAATTCCGTGACCCAGACTCACCGATGCCTGACGCTTGACACGCATACACGCGTGTAATCAGAAAAAAAGAGAGAGAGAGAGAGAGAGAGAGAGAGAGAAAATCAAAGGAAAAGGGTCGCGACACATCGAAGCAACAAATGGAAGAACGATGTAGCGGGTGCACAAGCGCAGCGAACATATTCTTTTTTTTTTTTCTACTCTCTTTCTCACTCTATTGCTTCCATTTTTCCCCCTTTTCTTCTTTTTTCTTTCTTTTTTTTTTTTCCTTTTTTCGTCCGGAGCAAACGATAGTCCCGTTAATCAGAGCTCAACGCACGAACGACCCAGTTTCTTTTTTTCCACCGCGATCAGGCGTGTTTCCACCACGGGACTGCCTGGGTAGAAATTTAAACAATAGGAAGAATATCAAGCCAGTGCTGTGTCTGGCAGGCGCAGATAACCGACTCACGTAAGAGGATAAACCTTTTTCGTAACGTAACAAATCCCCCTTAATTGTCCAAGCCTAATTGTCTTCCCATCGCCATGCGGCAATGCATCTCCGCGGTACGCGCTACGACAAAATCTTCTTTTCAAAAATTCGTGCGCAACAATTGGGAAGGCACTGTTAGGACACTTCTCCTTCTCCGTTCTCTTCAAGATTCGGTTCTGTTCCTCTGCGATCGCGATCACGTTCCGCCACTTGCTCCTCGGTACGATTACGGACGTAATCGTTTCTATAATAACGTAACGTTATGTATTTGCAACGACCTCCGCACAATAAATCCACTGTGACCACGCGCGTTCTCCCCGATTATATCATAAAACGGAAGACTCGGTGTGCCAAGTGGTCTGCGGTAATAGCTGAGGATTCTTCGAATGTTATTTAGACGGAGGACGAGCAATTAGTCTTAAAAAAAAAAAAAAAAAAATTTATCCCTTCCGGTGTTGCTATTTGTATAATTTCTCGTTTCTCGTTTTCATCGAGCGAGAAACGAGAGTGAAACTGACAAGCAGTAGTAGTACTCGTACTTGCTCCACTACACGGAATGAAAAGAAATCAAAACGACTGGAATTTTTCGACCGTCCGTTTCATTAAGGGGGTCGGGACAGTTTGAAATTTTCAAAAAAATCGATTTTTTTTGTTTTTGTTTTAAGTGGCAGTTTGAAGTCTTAGAAATAAGATACAAAAGGTCCTGGCCTTTAAAACGACTTGTTTTTGGGGTATAATGATAAATCCGCGGATACAGAATAATTGAATTTGTATCACTGTTTACGACTTTGAGCAGTATTATAAAGTGTAAATCGTGTGATTCAAACATTACTTTTGAATCGGTGAATCGAATATTAGGGGACTTGGATTCAATTTAGTTGTGAATTGTAGAAACCGTGAGCCGCGATATATAAGTAAAAATAGTAAGTAAAGGATACATATGAAAAATATGACGTTTTTTAAACGCGTTTTTCTCAAAACTAGGTTTTTAGAAACGGTGTGCAAGATATCTCGGTATCTAACCAACCGATTACTGTGAAACTTTGTGCGTATCTTTAGTGTAACATTTGCTAGGGATTGACGATCGAACGTTTCTTAATTTTTAGCAATTTTTCGGAAAACAAAAAACGTGGAAATTTTTGACATAAATTCGATACATCAAAAGCAAATAGCTGCTATTTTCACAATTTTCACAGAGATGAAACTGTTGAATCGTCAATCCCTACAGAATATTATTTACTTTTGAACCATTTTTGCCTATTCGTGACAACTAATCCTGTTTGGCTGGAATCATGCACGCCGATAGGCAATGTAAAAAAAAGTTATGTAAAAGAATGCCGTTAAAAAATTAAACAGGAGCCCTCCTTTTTTCATTTTCAACGTTGCTTTTTACAATATCGTCAAAATAAACCACAAAAGCTCGTGTCAATCAAATATGTACTTTTATTTTACTAGCCCCCCCAAAGTATCCGTACTTTTTAGACTCGTCAAACGTCCTGCCCCCATAAGAAACCCGGAACTTAGTAAGGAGTAATTTAGTTCGGCAAATAAACGAAAATTTTGCGGAACAACTTTGAAACAAGTTTCGTGGACGGAGAAACACAAACAGAATCACGTCGAATGTACGATATATCGCCACGGTAGAGACATAGAGCGCTAAACAGACAAATGATACACGGTTCGAGGATGAACACACGGTTTTCCTGTGGAAACGACCTGTCCCGACGAAACCGCGGGATCTCTGCCAATACGCGTGGCCAGAGGTAAATCATCGTCAACGGTATAGCATACTCGACAGAGGAGAGCACAGAGTTAAACATCGACGGAATCAACCAAGACACGACGACGAGCAAAACGGAAAGAAGTGATCGCCGCATTTCTGACGCTGCAAGATGTTCGCTGACATCTTTCGTTTCCCTATTTCTCTTTTCTTCTTTTTTGACGTAAAGTTTTTTTATGTGTCCGCACAGTTGTCAATTCGCAGAAAAGCGAATTATTATTCGAAGAGCAACTTTTATAAAATATATTACTGTTAAAATTGTGCAAAAAGTTTTGAAAGTTGATATATTTTTTTCTCGAACAGCTGTCAAAGGAATGATATATTTATTTTCATTGGACGAATTTAGATGCTGTGGAATTTTGCTGGAAAATTTTTCAAATTATTTATGTATAATTTTCATCAAATTTCTTAACATTTACGAAGAATCTTTCGAAACGAATCAGAGTTTCGGAGCGAAACTTGGAATTACTATCTTCATAAAAAATATTTATTTAAGCGAACAATCGTAGAATTATATTTTCCAACACAAAAGATGATGTAAACCCATTGATGTAAACGACAATAACAAGCTCTTTCTACAAAAATTTTCAAATTCAGAGACAAATTATTTTTTTCAGCATTTTCTTATATAGGGTGGGCCAAAAATCACTTCCTAAAATAAATCCGTAATTTCTTAATTATATATATTAGAGATTAAAATACACGAAAAATTTAAAATTAATAAACTTAAATTTAATTTAAAATTAATAAAGTTAGTTTTTTCTTATATCTTATTAAAAGAAATAGGTAGGAAGAAACTTTCGGCCTATCCTATATATGCACGTTGCAACGGTACGAGTTTCGTTGATACTCGATATTATATTTGAAAGGATTGAGACACTGACCATGAGTCACAAAACCGTGCTACTTAAATGCTACTTAAATAACAGCGAAATTTAGACACCGCCAGTTAAGCTCGCGAGACGGACTTGATTTGTCATTTAACATTTGTCACGTCGCGTTATGTAAATGTCGCAACGGACGAGGTAGTAAAAAAAGAAGATGAACAGACGGTCGGCATATCACGCCGTATGGAAGAAGTAAGGAGGATTAATTATCTCGTGCAACTCTGGTAACGCGTCGATCCTCCCCCGCTGTATACTTCGACTTCTTCGTTCCACTTATATTTACTATTTTGGCTCCGTACGTTTCGTCTTTCCGATTTCGACACGCAGTCTCGAAAGACGAACGTGCTCTCGTCGCCTTTTCAGAAATCGACATGCACGGCAGTAGGTTATCGACGAGCGAGACCGATAATTGCTCGCGGGAAATCCTATTTGCTACGTCGAAGCATTCGTTGACCTGGTAACTACGAAAGAAACGAGAAATCCCAGCGACAGCTGGAACGAAGCGTCACACACAACGAAGTATTAAATCCACTGATTCCACGTGATTCACTCGGCGAGCAACGTCGTTCGCTCGTTCTCGTGGAATTTGTTTCACGATCGAATAGAATATATATATATATATATATATATATATATATATATATATATATATATATATATATATGTATATGTATATATATACAGGGTGTTTCGTAACTTGTGGGACCCACTTCGGGAGCTGATTGTACGCCTAAAAATAATGAGAAAAAGTCATGTAAATATATCTCCTATCTGTCTTCGTTTATGAGATACAATGAATTTTATAAACAGAGCAAACTCTAGCAAGCCAGTTTTACCAGGGATGGTACATTCAATTTTCATAATAATCATAATTGGGATGAAGAAAACCCACATGTTATTGTGCATTCGAGACATCAGCACCAGTTTAGTTTAAACGTATGGGTAGGAATAATTGATAAATTTTTAATTGGACCTTTTTTTCTTGATGGGAAACTAACAGGCACAAAGTACGTTGATTTTTTGAGCACGCGTTTACACGAAATATTAGAGGAAATTCCAGTCGATATTAGACTTCGTATGCATGATGGAGCTCCGCCGCATTTTAGCCGAGTGGCTAGGCAATTTTTAAATCGACACTTTGCAAATAAGTGGATTGGTCGTGGAGGTCCTATTGCATGGCCTGCTCGTTCTCCGGATTTGAATCCATTAGATTTTCATTCGTGGGGACATTTAAAATCTATTGTATACGCGACATCGATTGAAAATGCTGAAATACTACGAAATAGAATAGAGCAAGGCTTCTGACAAATTCGAGAAACACCAGGAATGATAGAGAGAGTAACCAGATGAATGACAAGACGCGTGCAGGCTTGTCTTCAAATGCAAGGTGGTCATTTCGAGCATCTTTTGTAAAAATAATTAAAACAGAAAATTCATTATATCTCATAAACGAAGACAGATAGAACGTGTATTTATATGACTTTTTTTCATTATTTAGGCGTACAATCAGCTCCTGAAGCGGGTCCCACAAGTTACGAAACACCCTGCATATATATATATATATATATATATATATATATATATATATACACGACATGTAAATACATATCGGCAGTATCGTCGCTGTTCTCGTATTGTTCCGACACA
This sequence comes from Tetragonisca angustula, assembly GCA_036937485.2. Lineage (NCBI taxonomy): Eukaryota > Metazoa > Arthropoda > Insecta > Hymenoptera > Apidae > Tetragonisca > Tetragonisca angustula. The sequence goes on along the minus strand of JAWNGG020000349.1, from coordinate 69,144 downwards.
GGTAAAGGGGCAGTTAATTAACAGAGGCTGATCCGCCGCGTCGCAAACGGAGTTTTGAAGTCTGGCCACCAATTAACAGACTGAATCTCCCAAACAATACGATCGAGGAATCACGGTGTAATCACGTCGAATCGCCAGAGATATACCGGGCGGGGTAAATACGAACGCGTTTGGAAAGTACGAAAACGTTAATCTAACTGGTCGAGCAGACCGCGTATGTACGTCGGTGTAGTGCACCGAACAACGCGGTTGTTTGCAAAACCGTCAGCCTCGAAATGCTTCTCCTCCTTCTGTATTTTTCCTCTGCAAATACGTACCGCGAAGCAAAGAGAAGCAAACACACGGCGAAATGGCGCAATGGCAGCGGCGTCGTTGACCAGAATTAAACTGCCGCTTGTTCAACATCCTACATCGTGCGATTCGACGAACGAAAATTGTTCCAACGAAACACGATCGCGGATGGTATTCTCTTGGAAAAATAGTTCGACGAAAAGGGAAAAAACCGGGCAAGCTGAGTCGTGGCAAAGGACGCAGGCAGGGTTAACAATGCAATCGCGACGCAATGCGAATGCAATCCTTCCAGTGGCGCTGGATCCGTCCTGTCGGTTTATGTAACGATCGACTGCAACGAGCGAAGCCTCATCCGACTGCTTCAAACGCTGCTTCAAACGCTTCCTGTCACACCAGCCGATAAATGTCTCGAGCGCGATCACGAGGCAATTAACGAGCTGCAGCGAGGAACAGGTAGACGAGCCGAGCCACGGACACACGCGTGTGACACCGTTAAATACTCCGCGTGGGTCAAGTCCGAGTGGTATCCGAGGAGGTGGCTGTCTAAAAATATATCGCGTTTCCGTTGCCGAGTTGGCGAAGAACACAGCCAGCCAGCCCACACGGGCGCAAGGAGAAGGGAGTGAGAGAGAGAGGGAGAGAGCGAGAGGAGAGCCTGGCCAAGTAAAGAGAGGAGAGGCGGAGAGACAAGCAAGCAAGCAAGCAAGCAGGCAGGCAGGCAGCGACGAGGCGGCGTTAAAAGGACGTTACACGATGTGCGGCTAGTCTAGCCGGATCCGGGGCCCGAGTTCATTTCACTTTGCAGTCATCAGGTTCTCCTGAGTCACTCGAGCCAACGAGTCGGCCGGCCAGACAGGTTGCTACCTGCCCTCCGACGTTTCGTACGACACTGTGCGTGCCGTTCGAGCCTTGCGAGCGTGTGCGCGGTTCGTTTCCCTCGGTGCATGGCTGCACCAGCAAGAATTCACCGGTCGTTCGTGACCGACCGAACACTGGAAAATTGCAACCGTGACGATACGACGCGACACGACACGAAACGACACGAAACGACGAGAGGAAACGCTCACACGACATTCCGCCCGACGACTATAGGGGAAAATTGAGAGGAGTCAGCTGGGTAGCAGGTGTGAATCAGCTGACCGAGAACTTGGGACGTTACCGTGTTCGGAAAGTGGATCGTTCGACGATTCGTTCGCTACCACATCCTCCTCTTCTTCTCTTTCCTCGGCGTCGCTCGAAACTACCGAAAGACACGGCGCCAATCCGTGGCGCGAACTTCAAAGAGAACCGACCCCGAGTTTTCTTTAGCTCCTGTTTACCAGTTTCGAGATGAACGCCCACTCGTCGCCTCGCTCGGGGAAGTTTCAGAAAGTTACGTAATTATGGCGTCACGCGCCGTGGAACGAGAAGGTGTACGTACACAGGATGTACGCGTTATTAAGAAAAGGGACGAAACGTCGTGCTACTATTTTTGGAAATTTGTCGCGAAAATTTATCGAGTCGAATCGAGTTCAATTAGGTACCTCGAGCATCGAGTACGAAAAAAGTAACGATGGTGCACGAATGGATTCGAACGAAATGTTGCAATCTCACGCTTTCAGACGGTCGATCAATTTTTCCAGAACGTGACGACCGTGGGAACGTCATAACAGGCACGATCGACCCCCTCAGGTACGACCGGAAAGTCGGTTTTACGTACGTCGCTCGGTGGCCTACGGTTTGGAATTTCGTACTTCCTGTCCCTCGAACGAGCGCCAAGGTTCCGGCCAAATAAAGAACAACCAGCTTATCCGACGAGCGCGAGAAGCCCGCTCGAAACGTTCTACGCACGCCGTACGAATTCCCGTTCGACCGGTTTCACGCCGCCGACATCTTTCGTGAGGAAAGAAAGAACCGTAAACGCGATTAATCAAGGAAAATTAAAGTCCGACAATCGAAACTAGACACTAGTGTTGGCTCGTTGAAATCGCCTGTATATCGATTGGAGCACATCCGGTGCAATAAAAGTCTAACAAAATGTTTTCAAGAAGAGGTTAGAAAGTTCGACTAAACAGGCATGTTTCGACTTTTTTGGTTTCACGTCGACGTTTTCCATGAAAGAGAAGTCTCGCGATGCATCAATTAAGAAAAAGTAAAATTAGCGTTGAGTTCATTGAAACGCGTGTATATCGATTGGAGCACATCCGGTGCAATAAAAGTCCAACAAAAAGTTCTCAAGAAGAGGTTAGGAAACTCGACTTTGGTTCCACGTCGACTCCTTTTATGAAAGAAAGAATCGCAATGCGTTAATTAGGGAAAATTGAAATCGAATTCGACGATCGAGGCAAGATAGTGTTAGTATATATATATAGTGTTAGTATATATATATCAATATATATATATTGACATATGTCGATATATCTTCGTAAATATATTGAAACGCGTATATATCGATTGAAGCACATTCAGAGTTTAATAAAAAGTTCTCAAGAAAAGGTTAGGAAGCTCGACTTTGGTTTCACGTCGACTTCTTTTATGAAACAAAAAAGAACCGTAAACGTATTAATTAGAAAAAATTAAAATTCAACAATTGAGGCTATATAGCGTTGGTTCGTTGAAATGCGTTTACATCAATTGGAGCACATCCGATGCAATAAAAGTGCAACAATAAAAATTGCCCAAGAAGAGGTTAGGAAACTCGACTTTAGTTTCACGTCGACTCCTTTCGTGAAAGAAAGAATCGTAACGCGTTAATCAAGGAAAATTAAAATTCAAGGCATGATAATGTTGATTCGTATATATATATCGACATATAATAAAAATCTAGTAAAAAATTCTCAAGAACAGGTTAGGAAGCTCGATTGGTTTCACGTCGACATTTTTCATGAAAAAGAAAGAACCGTAAATGGATTAATTAAAAAAAATTAAAATTCGACGATCGAGCCTAGTGTTGGTACATTAATTAAAGCACATCCGGTGCAATAAAAGTCCAACAATAAAAATTGCCCAAGAAGAGGTTAGGAAACTCGACTTTGGTTTCACGTCGACTCCTTTCGTGAAAGAAAGAATCGTAACGCGTTAATCAAGGAAAATTAAAATTCAAGGCATGATAATGTTGATTCGTATATATATATATCGACATATAATAAAAATCTAGTAAAAAATTCTCAAGTAGAGGTTAGGAAGCTCGATTGGTTTCACATCGACTTTTTTCATGAAAAAGAAAGAACCGTAAATGGATTAATTAAAAAAAATTAAAATTCGACGATCGAGGCTAGTGTTGGTACGTCAATTGAAGCACATCCGATGCAATAAAAGTACAACAATAAAAATTGCCCAAGAAGAGGTTAGGAAGCTCTTTAGCTCGGCTTTGGTTGAAATTCCAAAAGCTTCGCGAGATATGCGCCTCGATCGTTTCGGCGACTTTACACCGCAATGACGTCAATGGATCAGCTGATCGAGTTTTCCAACGGCGGACATATTATTACGACAAAAGCACGAAGAAACACAAAGTTGGTTCGTGCGCTTTTCTAAGTTCGAGGCTAAGAGAGAGGGATTGCTCACGAACGTGTTACGACACGTAACACACATGCGGACCCCGCAAATAACTGCCTCTATAGCTGCCCGCCTCTCTGACACGCCGAAAGCGGAAATCAATTCAGCAGTCGAGTTAAAGAGAACCACATGGCGCCTTCAAAAAGTAATAGGACTTCCTCCATTCGAAACGAACCGACTCTTCGAGAATTTAAACTAAAGTAACCAAAGTACGTATTTATCAATTTATTTGTCATCATCTTTTCGCAACATTGTTGATAGTACAGAGTGAAATGAATGAATGAAACGAACGAATGTTTATAACAGAGTATCGTTGGCGAGCGAGGCTACAAGTGACGAGAGTGTGACGATCACGTGCGATAATTTTAATTCCTCAGAGACGGAACGCGAGTACGCGCTCCAACAGCTGTACATCTCAAACTGTTAAAAAACGAGACACACGTGAACCTATTTATAATGTATGAGGAATTTCTCGTCACGAATATATATGTATCTCGTTGTCGCGACGTAACTTTAAAAAAGTTGTGACAACCGAAGCAGTCTTTCTGAAACTTACCTCGGGGATATACATACCAGTCGCGTTTAGTTTAGTCGAAAGTGATAAACACAGCAACGAGAACTATCACAAAGTTGTACGCTCGTTAGAATCACAGCGGACGATCGATCACGCCTATATTTATTCGTTCAAGTTGAGCTTAAGTTTCACTTGCCCAAAATCTACAAATCCCACAATCGTTTTTTTCTTTTTTGTTTTTCAACGTTTAACAAACACGGAGAACATCAGAGGAAAGAGAAATCGCCCGTGCCGGCGAGCACAACAGGGCGAGGGGGCGATCGTTAACAGAAATTTCTTTCCTCGTCGTGCATCGCCTCTTGAATCAATAAACGCCATCCTCGACGTGTTATTCCACGCGAACAGTCCACTGAGCGTTACCGTAACGATATAGAGGAGCCAATGCGGCAGAATATACATCGCGGAAGATAGCTGGAGGCGATTGTGTACCCTTTCTCTCTCTCTCTCTCTCTCTCTCGCGAACAGTTTTCCCAACCATGGCGTAGACAACGTAACTCCTGGATCGCTTTGGGAAACAATTTACCGCCTCTCGCGAGACGAACCTCGTGCTCGGGCCACGAGGATACGAGAAACGCTGAGAAACGCGCAATAACCGCAAACCGATCCAGTTCCTCGCTAATTGCAAGTGTATTTACGGCCTGTCCACACCGATGAGCCCCAACAGCCAGATGATGAACTGATAAACCTAAACTACAGAGAGGACGCGTCAAACACGCCGCGTAGCATTTCGTAGAATTTCCTAAATTCGATTAGGAAAATTGTTGCGCGACACTTCTTCAATCGACTAGATTTGACATCCGTGATAGTGAGCAAGATGGCATATGTATGTAGTAAGTTATTCGCCGATAGTAAGTAAAGATCGCAGCAGTTCATGCATTTTGCGCGGAGTTACGTCTCAGTAAAGTTCGCAAAGACTGAAGACGGCAATGGAAAGGAAGAGACAAAAAAAAATATAATCGATCACGGGAAATTGCTTCGCTCTTGATGTATATCACTTGTAAATTAAAAGTCGTCGTGTGTCAACTGAAATGATTGAACAGCTCTTTCCTCGAGTGAAGAAAGAAATCAATGACTAATGACAAATTGGAAAGATACAATTGCGATCGGGGGAATGTTGCAACGGAGATTATGACGATCGGGCGATAAAAAGGAGCAAAGGTCTGATTAATTATTGTACGAATACAAAATACCGGACGGAGGACTATCGGTGAGAAGTGCAAAACACAAACGATCACAAGCGTCGATAAAATCACAAACGAACTGATATTGGGTCTATTATCGTTTCTATCTCCGAATTACCACCGAATTCGTCGATGAATTCTCGAAAAGAACTCGTGCACGAGTGAACGAAGCAACGAGCAGAGTACTTGAAATAAAAATTAATTAAAATATTCCACTGTCGTCGTCGATCTTGAACAAAGATTTTTCGCGCGAAGGAGACGTGACGCAGCTTTCCGAAAAACTGAAAACGAGACAAAGCAATCCGATCGTTCAAAGAACGAAGGGCGTACGAAATCGAAAATTCGTTCGAGACAACGTGCGAGATTAGCAAACGAATTTTAACAACGAACGCGATAATACTCATTTTGGCGAGATTTTTGCAGTCACGCGACCGTGCGCGTACTTATTAGCTAACTTTGTTCCCGCTGCGATGAAGCGGGCAACGAACGAATCCGCGAAGAATACCTGATGGTATTCGGCGTGTCAATGGAACGCCGGAGCGTGCTGAATTCAAAGTACGAATCTGCAATTAGTATTAATGGAATAGCGGGCAAACTGGCGGCGTGCTTCACCGTTACATTAAGGTAATGAACGATATCGTTAACCGTCTGTGATTCAGTGTGCGACGAAACACGATATTCATCCCGCAAAAAATCGATCAACGTGTCCGGTGGATATTTTACATTAGGAGCGGAGCTATCCTGAGAAAGTAGAAAATGACAAAATACCCAGCGAAAATTTCAACATCGCGAGATGATCTGTCAAAGAGATTTCGTCGTGGGAACAGTTTCGTCTCTTGATCTATGAAAGACGTAAGACGTTTAGATAAGCGGCGAAAGTTGAAACAGATCTATCAGGAAAAAAAAAAAGTAAAAAAAAATATGAAGAGTAGTCGGTACGAAAATCGTACGATCGTTAGCACGACGATACGATTGTAAGACACGTTTCGACAATGTCGACGGGAAAGGAATGCTTCACACTTGGATGACTTAGTCGGACGACGAATGTCCGCGAACAATACAGGCGGCATTAGTGTACCTTTGTCGCTACCTATGAAATCACTCGAATGTAAAGCGACCGTCAACTCCAGACGGTTCCAAACCGATCGATGCAATCGACGATTTTACGATACCGCGAAATATCTTCTGGCCTATCTGGCGGCATTATTCAGGAGAGCTCGAACGAAAAGCCCTTTCGATCGGCCAAGTAAACCCAAAGGCGAATCAACCCGAAACGGCGTTGCGAGCGCGATATTCGCGTCCGCGAGAACGATGATACGTTCCTCGAGACATTATTAAGGTCACCGTTAGGAATCCGCGCAGGACTATAAATTATGGAAGTCCTAAATCACGGATTATTTATACCAGCCACTTGGCCCGTGCACAAATCGATATGAAGTTTCACCCGGCGGAAGAGACGAAACAAATCAGAATCCGGAGACTCTGACAAAAAAAAAAAAAAAAAAAAAAAAAAGAAAAAGAAAAAGAAAAAGAAAAGACCCAACGATATGGAACACACAGGGATACGCAAGTAATTACGATGCGTTCGATAAAGTGCGACCGTCGAACGAGAATGCAATCACGCGACAAACGCTTTAATATTAAGAATGAGTCATACGCCTTCGACGAGCATCGTTTTAAGTGCAACCGAACTGAATATGGTTATATTCTAACGCTAACTTATCAAGAGATAACGTCGCTAGATCGTTGCTGCAACATGGTCGTTGGTGAATTGACATCGCGTCTCGTAATTACACGGTAACGGATATACATACGTAAAGCTTTGATTAATCGCGATACCATGGTTTTTTATTTTTTAATTTCTTTGTCATCGTCTAGAACCAATACGTGATCGAGCGCCAGTATAATCGGTTACGTTGCAGTTATTTGTGAATCGAATTTCTTACGCGTGTGACATAGCGTTATAAGGAACGAATCTATCTCTTGGGACATGGAAAAATACGAAACGCGATTAAAGCAGCCAATGAAATTCCATTTGAAAAAAATAAATTCTTTGAAGGGTATTGGAAGTAACTTGAAAATAATTTTTTGAAGAAGATAAAACGCAAATTGCGTTAAAAAAAAGAGCGCAACATTGAAAGGCTCGGAAGATCAATTTTAAACATTTTTAAAGGTGCAGTTTGCTTCAGCTGCGTGAAACAGTATGTAGCTGGTAAATCGCATCGTCAGTTGATCAGTTGAGAAACAAAAAGAGATTTTTCTTTTTTTAAAGAGGCCGAACGACTGAAAGCTGAAACTTTCGAACAGTAATAATCGCGACAACAGACCGAGGAAGCATTCGAGTACAAGGCGAGGGACTTTGAAAGAACTATCGAGGCAGAAGAACTAAATGGGGAGATTCACACGCGGCTGATCTTTCGGGGACGGTGGTTGAAATTTTTCAACCCCCGACGACACTCTCGCTGCATTGTACTCTCGATACTCGAGACAGTTACGTTAGAGCGTACGTACGTCTGGAAGTTACAATATTCCTCAGGAAACGAAACGTCTCTCTCGATCGAGCCTCGAGTAGTATCTTCAAATAGATGATAATTCGTCAATTCGCACCGGTGACGAAAAAACGTTTACGAATAAACATTCCTGTTTTTTTTTTTCACTCGCAACGTCGACGGTTCGCAAATACAGACTCCGACCACCTCACGCGATCGCGCGTCCTGCTTGAATTACGCTTTGCAATAAAACCTCGCAACGTGCGCTCCGTTTTTCATCTCTTTCTTTATTTCTCCGTTTCGTAAGAACGTGTACTCTGCGCATCGAAAGTACTACGAATTTACAGCGTTCACAACTTTCAAATACGAATCGATCCAGAATCGATCTACTGAAATTACTGAAAATTTATCAAATTTAACGAAACAGAATGTTCCCGAGGGTGATATATCGATCAGGGAAGGACCAGGTAAAATTCAAACGATGGAATTGCAATTCCGTATAGGTTCCGGGCAGCTGTGCGCGATACGGCGATAAGACTGGCACGAGGGGCCACACCACTTGCAGCCCAGGCTGCAATAATTCAGCTGATAGCGCGTAAACAGGTTCTAATGCAACGCGCGGGAAGACGGTACTTGTCGGAACGCTGAGTGATTTCCGAAAGACAACAGGGAAAGAGTCACGGAAGCCGCCCCTTTGTCTGCGTCCCCTAAACGCGTAATACCCTCTCTCTCCTCTTTGAAGCACCGAGAACCGTATGCTTTGATGACACAGACCCCTCCGTTCCTTTTGCAATATTTGCACAGTTGATACCGTCTAAGGCTTCTAGGTGCGAGCTTCTCGTCTCGCGGTTGACAATCAACGCGGATGTTCTTATCGAGGCACGATTGAAAAGAAAAGAAAAAAAAAACTATCTAAATCACGTCTCTATCTACGGTGGCTTACGAAAGTAATTACCGTACGATTACCGCAGAGAGGAACGTTGCGTACGTGTCTGCGTGCACGCGACATTCTTGAAATTTTCATCGACTGAGCATTACGTCGAAAACCGAATTTGATTTGACACAAACGACGAACCTCTCAAACGATGAATCGTTTCAGACGTTTTAACCATTACTCGCGCGATCCAGCAGGATTTCCACCAGCGATCCACCAATTTCGATAGTTGCAGTTTCCGTGGGAGGGTAGCTCAGAGATTCGCCTAATTCGGTCTCTTTGAGGACACAAACCTTTGTAACCGTCCACGCCGGGAGGAGTTTCCATTAGAGCAAAGGATATTCGATTGGCACGTAGAATTTGCGAGGCGCCCGATCCTCCTTCCACTTTCTAAACACTTCCTATCCCTCTTTCCATTGAGAATCAGCGAATCGTACGGGAGAGCGTTGCGAAGAAGAAAGAAGATGTGATTCGTTCGACGAGCTCGTAAAAAATATAAATTCGAACATTCGCCGCAGTTTCGCCAATCAACAATCGGCGTAAGCACTCGGCAAGGAGCACTCTGTTTTTCACGCGGCACCCTGTATACCAGCTTGAACCGTATGAATCTTACGTGTCTGTCCATTATAACAGGATGCAACGTGAGAGCAGCTCTCACGAACACGTACGAAAGACAGCGAGCAAAAAGTTTGTACAAGTTGTTAGACCAGAAGTTGCAAGCATCGCGACGAACGCAGTTGGTTCGTCGCGGGGCTTATACATAAAACATTTGTACCTTGTAAAATTCAATGTTTATCGGTGGAGCTCATTTAACCCGAGTCACGTGGAGGAATAACAAACAAGCCGGAGCGTCGATTGTTTAACTTCGCATTGACGATATAACGCACGATATTTTTTAATAGTTAGAGAGCGTTACGAAGATGCACGCGCATCGTGGAACGTCGAAATCCAATCGTTTTCACGGAGAGAGAGAGAGAGAGAGAGAGAGAATGTGTGTGTGTGTGTACATATATACACGGCGGACGCAAACATCTCTCTATATTCGGTGCACTCTCTTTTAGCATAGATAAAAGATATAAATTTATCGTCGGAAAGTTACGTCACGCAGTAAGAACCGAACTTCGAACGATAACACACGATGCAATTCGAAACGCTGAAATATATAATGTCATTGTTCTTGATCGGTTCGCCGAAATTTTACGTACGTGTGCAAAAATCGCAAGTCCCCGCGAATAAGATAACAGTTATAATGTTTTGCAAGTATTTGTTGTCGGTAAATAATTAATTCATTTATTTTTGTATGCCAGTGACGGTAAAATTTTCTAAATTTACAAGTTACCTTATTCGGTGCAACGTATGTAATGAAATTGTTGAAAAAAGGAGAGAGATTTGTAATTTACCAATTCTGACCGTACTTCAGCCAAAAATATAGTCTGTTAATATTTTAATACTTCTACTGCCGCCGACGATCAAAATGTAAATCTCGTACTAAATATATTAAAATAAGAGTAAATATATTAAAATTAAAATAAAAGCAACAATAAGATTGTATATTTACGAAATTTTTCACTTTGCATTCCTCACTATGGGGTTCTAGTATTAATAATTGTAGTTAATTTGAATTGTGGTGTTACTAAGTATATTAAAATAAAAGTAAATATGTTAAAATTAAAATAAAAGCAACAATAAGATTGTATATTTACGAAATTTTTCACTTTGCATTCCTCACTATGGGGTTCTAGTATTAATAATTGTAGTTAATTTGAATTGTGGTGTTACTAAGTATATTAAAATAAAAGTAAATATGTTAAAATTAAAATAAAAGCAACAATAAGATTGTATATTTACGAAATTTTTCACTTTGCACTCCTCACTATGGGGTTCTAGTATTAATAATTCTAGTTAATTTGAATTGTGGTGTTACTAAATATATTAAAATGAAAGTAAATATGTTAAAATTAAAATAAAAGTAACAATAAGATTGTATATTTACAAAATTTTTCACTTTGTACTCCCTACTTATGGGGTTCTAGTATTAATAATTTTAGTATTAATTTAAATTGTGGTGTTTGCGATTTTTCGACGAACGTGACAAGAATACGCGGTAGAGGACGATAGATCTCACGATCGAGTCGAAATCAGCTGAAATGAATTCCGATTAAGATCGATCGGAATGAAATATGTTGGCTCAAGGTTCCGTTTGTTCCCGCAACGCGGTTCGAAACGCTCCGAAAAGGTTAGGAAGGGTTTCCTGCTTACGAACGACAGTACACGGAGTGTTCTTTCTACATGGCTCCATTTTGCTCGGCCGTCAAAGAAGTCAGAAAAAAGTCACTTTCACGCACAAATGAATAAGACGTTTCAACGCATCGCATACGTGTATTTATCGAGAGAGAAAGAGAATACTGACGATCGTATTTATAATCGTGTCGTTTCTACATCGAGAAAGAAATAAACGAAAAAGAAAGACTCTGTAAGAAATAGCTAAAAAATTGAAGAAAAAAGGGGGAGAGAAAAAAGACAATCAAACTTACCGAGACGAAGTTCCCCAAAGTTGCCGGAGCCAATTTTCTTGCCAACACGAAAGTTGGGACCGACCATGAGTACATTAGAGGAGGAGGTGACACTGTACCTTGAGGAATACGCGTTGAATCTCGTAGCATTACCGCTACCACGAGAGATCCTCTTGGTCGTTTCCTGTTCGCGTTCAGAGCTACGCGCAAGCTGTAGCTGTGTGTCTCTACCGTCCCTTTTCTGCATGGTGCGAGTGTCCTCTCTGTCGTGGCAGAGTGATCCGCGACAGTCTGTTGAAAACGTGATAGAAAGGGTGGATCGTATGGTAAAAAAAAAAGGGAAAAAAAGAGAAAAAGGCTGCCGACGTTAGTCCCTTATGGTGGAATTTAATGACGCAAACGATGCACAGTGTTCTGTCGTCGGGGATCGATCCCCATTCTTGACATATTTTCTTCTTTGGTCTTCCCCGTTGGATAACCACCGAATGGGAAATAACAATGCTCGGCAGCGGCTTTCTAAGGAGTAAATGCACACACAGAAGCACGCACACACAGATGCACACACGACGCGTACACGACGCGAGTCGCAGGTGTCACGGTTCGTCGGTCGATGCCTTCAGGGGATCAATCCCCATGCTATCCTAACCTCGAAGCGGATTTCGGGAAATGTTTACACTTAAAGACGGTAATGAAAGAGGGCAGACGGAGGAGAACACACGCGCGAAACACACAACAGCTCTAACACACACTCTCCCTCTCTCTCTTTCTTTCTATCTATCTCTCTATCTCTCACTCTCTCTCTCTCTCTCTTTCTCTCTCTCTTCTTCTGCTATCTCTTTCTAAACGGCTAGTGGTTATCACAGACGGGAGCGAGTGTTCGTCGTGTCGAGGACCCTGGACGATTCCATACCAATTTCGACCTGCCTCTCTTGCCCGGCCGGCCGGGGTCGTTTATAGTCAACGATAAATATCGCGTCTCAGTCAATACGGCGTGCATCGCCGTGACTGTTCTGTCGCACGGGAATACACTCGGACACCTCCTCCATTACAAGCGACCCTGCCGCGTGCGATCGTGATCGTACTGAATCGTGGCCCGATAGTGCCGCGGCCTCACCACCACCACCACCACCACCGCCGCCACAGGCTCGATCCTGCGGTTGGATTTTGGGAGCGCCGCCGAAGCGGCTCTGAACTCCTTTACAGTGACACGCACACTAGCACATGCACTTTGCGAGCTTCGTATGTTCTTTCTCGCTGAAGGAAAATCCGCAGTCGTGTCACTAGTATGCTCGATCGGCTATTATATGCCCACACACAAGTCCCGTGTTAACCGCAGTCCCCTCCGCAGTCCCTCCGCTCCCCAGGCCTTCCAAAATACTTTTACTCCGTAACTTGCTCGGACGTAATACCACCGTATCCCTGCGCTCTGTCGTCCACCGATTACACGCACGCTATTTGAAAGACCTGTCGAACGCGGACAAACGATCGTGGACAAGCTTACGCTCCTGTCTCTCGCGCTCGACTCGACATGGGTGAGATTTGTTACGAGGCTGACAGTGCTGCCAACGTAAACCGAAGTAACGCCGCGTTCCCAACAGCTTGTCGACGCCTGCGCCCTCTTTTCCCCACCATCTATTTCCACACGTCGACGATCTTTCCACCTTTCTCTCTGCATCTTTCTCAAACACGACGAAAGTTCCCATTTATTTCACGTACTTCCCGCGATTTTCGATAAAACAGCGTGAAAATTAATTCCATTCCGCCATTGGTAGCGAATTTTGTTACCAGACCAGTCCAGACGGCTACGTAATTGCGCGACTGTATATTTATTCAGTGGCAATAAACATGGCGTTTATTTGAATTTTCAAATGTAGTCGAAAGGACTCTAACGAATCTAATTTTATGAGAATTACCGCGTTGTTAATTGTAGAAGTAACATGTTGTATGATATTTTACGATACTTGTAAACCATTTACGAAACTATGATAAATAAAAATGTTATGACATCAAGCACCTACGTATCCATAGTAACCAATTCGAATTTTACGGATTTCTTTGGTATTTGTTAAATGTTCGCCTAATTTATATTAATTATTTTTATATTACGATGCAATGGAGGCATTAACAAATTCTGACGTACGCGTTGTATTAAATGTAAAAGAAGGTAAATTTTGCGATTAATTATTTGCTAATCTTTTGTTTGTAACATTTTCTTGTAATAAAAAAAAGTTTAATATATTTATCTGAGAATGTTTTATAGTAAAATAAAATTCCATATAGAAATATTAATACACTTCTTAATGTCAACTTTGTTTCAATTTAAATTATTCCATAATATCAAACTTTTTTTTAAAATTTGAACTTTAATATTTAATATTAATAATCTTAGGCAAAGGTTTTGAACAAATTTTACTACCTACGATAATTGTTGCAACTCTGAATGGACATTCTTTGGAAACTGAAATAATAGAACCAAGTTCAAATCCTGAGTATGATCATGATTTGGTTTGGGAAGTAGATAAAAACAGACTGCGAAAGTACGTATTATATGTATAATGTTCATAATAAAATATTTTGTAATATTTGTTATTAAAACATAATTTTTAAATTATAGGATGAGATCAGGACAAGTTCCATTAAAATTAGAATGTTTTGCTGTTAAAAGTAATGATAACAAAGAAAAACTAGGATATCTTTTACTTAGTTTGAGATCTGCCCAAGTTTTTACTAAAAGTAACATTAACAATGTGAAAGCTAATTGGCATAAACTATTAGGATTAAAAAGTGAACTCAAAACACACAAACCTGAGTTACTTCTTGCTTTAAGTATTCATGATCTAGATACAACAGTAAATACTCAATTAGAGGTAAATCATTTGTTATTTTCAAAGAAATTTTTAAGAACTAAAAATTATAGTATGTTACATTACAGTTAAAGAATTTGGAGGAATGTCAGCAGGTAAATGTTCAATCTAATAAAGTAGCACCCGTTTTACTACGCGATGAACGTCTTATACAATTAGGTCCGTTAGATGTTTGTCATGAATTATTTCTAATGAATATCACTGCTATATCTGCAACATATATAGATTCCTTACTACCAACGAATTACGCAGACGTAAAAAATGACTTGTATTTTTGGTGTAAGATATTAGAAAACGATGTACATTTCAATCAATCTAAAAATGAATATGGAGATACTTGGGCACTCAATGAAAAAATTGTTATAAGGATCAGAAGTTCATTGAAAGTTTTCAAAGAATATTTACGACTGAAACCATTTCTACTCATATATTTAAAATACAAAGAGAACATATTAAGTCAATCGGAAGTAAATTTGCAATCATTAATCCCTACTGATAATGTAGAAGAATTTCTTAAAATTTCTGAAAACAATAGTAGCATTTTAAATCAACGGTGTTACTTATGTAAAACAGATTTCATTGAAAATGACATAGAATGTAGGAACTCGTATCTTGATTTACAATTAAAATTGCAATATATAGGTAAAACGGATATAACGATGAATACTTCCAATGCAATAATAAATGATTTAATTTTTCCTAATACCATGGAATTAAAAAATATTTTAAAACAAGTAATAAGCTTTGTGTGAAATAAATTGCAAAATAACAACATTTCATTGAGAACTAATTCATTGTATTTATCTATAATTTTCAGAATTACAGCGAAATTGATTGTCATAGAAATCCTGCTGGTGATTTTAGAAAATATGAAACTCAAATTTCCAGTCCCTCAAATGGTTACAATAATATAAATAAATGCACTTTAAATTGTAATGCTGTCAAAGATCAATGTATCAAAGCTATCTGCTCACATTCAGTTGATACATTACTACATCAATCAAATATCAACGCTTCTAAAAGTGTAGAAGCTTATCATTGTTATTATTTGAATATTTTATTGGTAGCAATCAAAGCAACATCTTCAAAGTTAACAGTCCCAAACATGGAAATTCGGTATTAATTATTAATGTAATAGTTAAAATAATGAGGTATGTTTTTTTCACTTAAATATTTTTTCCTTAATATAGATTCCATCATCCAAAAACTGAAGTTACGTCAGCATTTCAACTAAAAACATCACTTTCATTAGGGGAGAAAGTAAAATTACAAAACATAGGATGCAAATTACAATTTATATCAGCAACAGATGAAATCAAACAGTTATTGTTAACTTTTCCACTAAAAGTCAGTATATATAAAATAGAAGGAAATACTAAAACTTGTATATCTGAAAGTAAAATTAATACGAAAGAATTATTTTACCAAAATAAGGTAATATGTCAAAAAATATACCATACACTGATACATATTCATTAAATATATGTATTTTTTAGACTGAGTACCAGTGTGACGTATTATTGTATGATATGGAACGTAATAATATTGGCAACTTGGATATTGTGTTAAATTTACAAGATTATGGTCCATATTATAGGATTAAGAAAACCATTCCTAGTAAGTCTTTAATGTGTATGATCTTTTGTTCATTTGTTTAATCTTTCTAACAGAATGACATTATAAAATATCTAGATGAAAATTTAGGCCCACCAATCTTAGATGATAGTTTAGCATATAAAATAGTAGACGAGTTAGAAACTTGGAAAGAACGACAAATGGAAATATTTAAAGTTGAGGTAAAATTAATAGAATTAAAATTATAGAAAAGAAAAAGTATGATTACTTTAAATGTATCACTTATTCTTCTTCTTAATAATTTAGTTAAAAAGGAAAGAAGATCGTCATTTAAATTTATTAAGTCAGGAATGGCAAAAAAACAAAGAAAATTTAGAAACAAAACTGGCATGTAGCATTGAACAATGTAAAATGTTAGCAAATAGTTTAAACAATGCTACAGAAGATTTAAGAACACGAAGATTGAAAAGTCTCGAAAAAGAGACTAGGTTGATTAAAGCAAATGAAGATTTACAATGGAGATATGAAACAAAATTACGCGAACTTAAAGAATCATTTCAAACAGTTCAAGAAGAACTTACGGCAAAGGTATGTAAAAGTATTTGCATCCTATAAGTAAACATTGAATTTTACGTTCTTTTATAGATTAATGTTCTTGAAAAGAGAAAGACAGCTTTAGAAACGCAAAGTGAACAATTAAATGCTGAAAATGAAAGATTACAGTTGCTTGTATCAAAACAGTCTGAAGAGTTGGAAACTTATCAAAAAGGTTCTTTGACTCAGGATCAAACAGCAAATTTATTGCAAGAATTAAAGACACTCGAAGAAAAATTACAAAATGCACAAGAAAATAAATCTTTTTTCAAAGAACAATGGGCGAAAGCAGTTCGTGAGATACATCGTATGAGAATGGAATATCAACAAACTATGCAAGTTCAAATTAAAAACAGTAAAGAAGAATTACAAAACTTGGAGTATGTGCAATATATTGGTACGATATAGTAACCAATTAATACATTTTAAAAAATACTTTATTATTATTTTTTTTTTAGTCTAGAAGAAATACTATGTGCAGACTCTACTGCTTTGACAAACGATCAAATATTATTAAATGAAATTCAGAAAGAAATTGACATAATTAAGCCAAAAGCATATCTTGTTGAAAAAGATAGTTATTCTCAAGTATTTACACCAAGTTCCATGAACTCCAAAATTTCACAAAATGCTAACAATATATTAAAAAGATCAGAAGAGCAGAATAAAAAGTTGCAAGCATTAGTTGAAGAACGCGATTCCCTTTTAAAAACTGGAAGTTATACAACTGACGATACAGTAATTATGAAATTAAATAATGAAATTAGATCTTTAATGATGAAGTGATTTTTTTATACAAAACTACATCCAATATCATATTATAATATAAAATACTTTATAGCCATTTTTTATATATTATACATATATACATTTATTGAAATAAATGTATTTTACTTAGTCGCCATTTATGTATATACATGTACATAATTAATTATACGATAAAAAAGTTAGACTATAAAACAACTATAATATAAAAAAAACTAGAAAACTATTTATTAGGGAATATCAGATTAAAGAGAACTTTTTTGATCGAACATCTATCGCTTCTACAAGACCTTTTCCAAGAATATAGAAATCTTGAATCATTGCCGAAATATTTAAAATTAATTCATTGTTATTATTACATTTTTGACCACCGATATTTGATACTTTAAACTCCTTAATTGCTAGTGCGGAAGGTTTAAATAAAACCCCAATTATTGTACCACCGTAAGTATCGTGGAAAAACAAGGCAAATTCATCATAACCACTCTAAAGAAAAATGTGAAAGAAAAAATATTAGTAACATATTAAAAAATGAAATAAATATTATATGGATGTTACCAAAAAACTTACCCTAAGTTCTTGTAGGAAAAGTTGTACAGGATCAAAATCCACAATTGGTACCTTTTGGGCCGAGTGTCGTTTATATGGATGCCACTCAACAATTGGTTCTTCATCATTAACATCAACTGCTTGTAATCTTCTAGGAACCATAAGTGGCTTTAAATATATTAAACAATCATATTCTGTAATTGGTGGCCTGAATAAGGTTTTGAAATCTAACAAAACTTTTGTAAAAAGTTGATCTTCATATAATTTTAGAGATTGTTTAGCCAACATTGTAATACGATTTAAAATTAGAATAGATGGTGCTTTTTTAGTCCATAATGATCTCTGTTGATCATAAGGAGTAGAGATAAAGAGAGGTGGTAAAGAATCACGAGATGATCCAAAAAGCGTTTCAACAGCAATTATTTCTTCGTCTATAATGAAAAATATATAAATATATAAAAACAATATAATTAATAATTAACCGTCCATATAATTAATAGTTCCTGATGTATCAACTTACTGTTATAAATACTTACTAGACATTTCATTGTTGAAATTTACTATAACCGGATCAGTATTCCAATGACTCCTAGCAAAACTTTCTAAAAGTCTCAAAAATCCAACTTGTGGCATTTGAGATGGTCTGTACGGTGCAGGCGTTAAATACATTGAAGCTACAAGTAGTTCAACTACTACATCTGGTATGTGAGAGTTATCTAATAATTGAGCAGATAACCAGCGTTTTGCTAAACAACATGTAGGTCCAAATGATGGTTGTTGAGTATGCAAGCTACCAAATACAAATAATACAATATTAAGTAGAGGTATAAGAACTTTTAAGATAAATCAATCTTACCCATGTAAAGCACTGGTTAACTTCGGTAATTCAAACAGCTTATTTTCTAATTTAATTGATTTTTCATTATCCTTATATTGTATAACTCCATTCTCGGTTACTTGATGTTTCAAGTAACCAATTTCTTTTTGATGGGCTACTCTTAATCGAAATACAAATCCATCCTAATAAAAAAAAATACTTTTTGATAAATAGTGTATGTTAAATATTATTTTTATTTTATTGAAAAATATCAATGAAAAATAATAACCTTATATACATCAACATATGGAAAGTGAGCTTTTACTGTCAACTTGTATTGTTTTCTAAGACATTCTGCAATTTGTATATGAAAAGCAGCTTTTGTATGTCTAAAAGCTTCTAATTCATCTGGCCATTTTCCACTAGTTGATAATTGCAAACTTACATCAAGTGGACAAACATATCTAGGTGAAGTAGTTATTTTTTTTGATAAAATCAAATTTTTTTTACGTTCCTTAATAAGTTTATCATCGGGTCGATAAACAGTTGCAAGTGGTGGAAAAACATCTGTATATCGAAAAACGGCGCTAGATCCTTGAACTCCATGTATTGACAAAGGAATGTCCGTAAGAGACATTAAATCTTTCTCGAGACAATTAAATACATTTATTACTCTCAGTGCAGCTTCTTCCCCCGTTCCATAAGCGAAATGTGTTATTTTTACCTAAATATTTTTTTTTTTTACAAAAAAATATTTTTACCTAAACATTTTTTTTTACAAAAAAATATTTTTACAAATAAAAATTGCTAAAACTAGTTACCTTTCGCAATTTTAAAAGTTCTTCCACTTCATCAGCAATGTATATAAATTTATTTTTAAGTAAACTTAATTTTTCTTTGAGCAGAAATGTTGCAATCTTTTTACATATTAATCTTTTTCCTGACAATGTTTTGCCTTTCGACCAAACCACTGCTTCTCGAATAGTCCCATCTTGAAATCGTCGTAATTCTGATTTTTTGCCCCAAAACTTTCTAAATTCAATGGCCTGAAATATATAATAATAATAATAATTTAGTTTCTATAAATTCTATAAATAACTTTTGATCATATCTAAGAAGCTTACATACCTCTGGTAAATTTGCTTCAGGTCCTTTATCAACAATATTAAAGCAATACTCTGGATTTAATTCTAATCCAATAAAAATCTCCCCAATATCATTACAATTATTCTTGGTGTATTTCCATTCTGAACTTTCATTTGGTAATACACAAATTTGATGCACTCTATTTGTCAATCCTTTTTTGAGAATGTTACAAATAATTTTTATCGCTTGAGCTCGATAATTGGGACCATAATCTAACTTATCTTCATCGCTTGAATTAATATTTACTAGAATTTTTAACATTTCAGTATCCTCAAACCTATAAATTTTTAAAATTTTATCATTAATGTTTCTTTATTTTTCTTTTATTAATCAATTAATGTTTCTTTATAAATTGCAAAAATAATTACCGTATAAAGTGATCAAATGCCATATAAAATGGTACTTTTCTCATAAAAAGTGATTGGAAACTGTTCGCATGTGTACTGTCTAAATGACTTAAGCAAAGTTCTGCTTCTTTTTGTAGCCATTTATATGTAGCTTTGGACACATGGGTAGTAATATTGTAATAACTAGTGTTATCCAAAAATACACAATCATAATATTTATGATAACTTAAAACTCTATTTTTACTATCTTCACTTTGATTCATGGTTATTCCAGATTCACACCAGTTAGTCTGTACTGTTAAAATAAGCAATTAATAGTAACAAAAATATCTATCAATCAATCAATATATAAATATATAAATCAAAAATATTACATACTTAAATAGCTCCATACATTCCTAACTATTTGATAGCTGCTCATAAATGTATTTAACTTCTTAATAGACAATAAGTGTAAAACAACCATTGTTATTATATATCCACTAAAAGCTGTATATCCTTTTAACAATTCACGTTGAATTAACCATATCTTTAGTAAAATAATACCATCTCTTAAATTTGGATATTCTTTTATTACTTTCATATTTTCTGCATGTACTTTCATAGTTAAATCATGAAGAATTATAGAATTGTAATGTGGTGTTGGTGGAAAACTTTCTCTAACTGTAATTATAAAAATATCATTATTGTATAATAAAAAATATCATTACATACTATAAGAGAAAAAAATAACATACTACTTTTGATGTCTCCAAAAAACCATTCAGGTCTAACATTATTCTTTTCTGGTAAAAATCTACTTAATTTAAAACTGGCTTCTTCAGCTGATGCATGTATCAATACATTAATTTTAGTACCCAACTTTCCACTTGGTACAATTTTTAAAACTGGTTTTAAAGTATCATTCATAAACGTTTTGCTCTCAGTAATATCATCTGTGATATTAGATGCTATGTATGCCAAATATATCATTTTCTTTTTTATATACCTATAATTTTGATAATCTTGATTTTGGAATATTTTGGCAGGCATTTCCACCATTATATCTACAACAATATTTGCACCAATTGCAGCATCAAACATGTAAGATCCTATAATAGCAATATCTGTTGGCTTAAGAAATTTAAATACTCCTTTTGTTTCTTTTGGTACATCAAACACTGGAATATGTACATTTAACTTTTTCCCTAGTTTATCATCTGAAAGCTAATATAATATAATTTAATATAATTTATTGTAGTTATTATTGTATAAAATTTTTATTTGAAAATTCTTTGTTTAAATTTACATACTTGATATTCTTCTGTTTCTTTTATGGATTCAATAGTCTCCTTCAACTTTTTGAACCAAATGTCAAATAATTTTTTGTATTTATCTTTAAGTCTAACTTCATTTAACATTTCTTCTATTTGTAATCTGAATAAGTTTGAGTGAAATAAATTTTCTGTTTCCCTAAGTTGATTTAATTCATCAACAGTTGGTGGTTTATATAAATCTTTGTCTAATTTCCTTTTCTTCTTCAATGAAGTATCTGTGAGATCATCAGTAACTTTTTTTCTTTTTTTATCAGATATTAAATGAAAATTTTCTCTTATAACAATATTTTCAACTTTTTCTTCTTCTTCACTTCCTTCACTTTCATTTTCTTCACTTTCTTCACTTTCTATATTTTCTTCACTTTCTTCATTTTCTACATTTTCTTCACTTTCTTCATTTTCTTCACTTTCTTCATTTTCTTCATTTTCTACATTTCCTTCACTTTCTTCATTTTCTTCATTTTCTACATTTCCTTCACTTTCTTCATTTTCTACATTTTCTTCACTTTCTTCACTTTCATTTTCTTCACTTTCTTCATTTTCTTCACTTTCTCCACTTTCTTCGCTTTCTTCATTTTCTACATTTTCTTCACTTTCTTCATTTTCTTCACTTCCTTCACTTTTATTTTCTTCACTTCCTTCACTTTCTTCATTTTCTACATTTTCTTCACTTTCTTCACTTTTATTTTCTTCACTTCCTTCACTTTCATTTTCTTCACTTTCTTCATTTTCTACATTTTCTTCACTTTCTGCATTTTCATCTTCATAGTCTTTGCTTTCATCAGTTTCATTAGAAAAGCCATCGTTTTCAAGCGATGAATTGTCAGAATGATTTGAAAAATCATTTATATTTGCCTGAAACGTACAAATTTATATATTTTATTAAATTTAAATTAAGTTTAATCTTGTAACATTAAATGTATAAATGTTTAAGGTTATGTGAATATCAAGCAAATTTCTTTTTATAAATACTTACTCTGTAAGATATTTTCATGCTCATCTTTCTAATTTTTTAATAATTATGAAATATACAAAAATTAATTTAAAATGTTTGATGAAACATTTCATATACTCGTACAATGGTTTCAAACTTCCTTGACCCACGTGAGTTCTTAAGCAGACGCTCGGTGTTGCCAGAACAAAATTTATGTGGTGTTATATAGTAAGGAATAAGGAATAAGGTATGAGTGACAAAATAGGGAATAGTAGAGAGGTGAAGGAGCAGGTTTGTGAATAAATAATATAATGTCTACATATTTATATTTATTCTAGGCTTGACTTCACTTTGTTACAAGAAATATTACAGATTACAGTTGATCTTTTTGTATTTTCTGTTTATCTAAAATATTAAAATTACGTGGTTCATCAATTCATAAAGTCGCGTCACGAAGTAGTACCATTAATCTTCGTATGGTGCGTCTAAGTCAATGGGAGGAATGAGTTGTAACATCACGTATTTGTCTATGGTTCATAATTCTTATCATAAGCGCCATCATCAACTCAACGTACGTACTATAATAATCAGTTCTGTAATATCGATGTTTTTAAATCTTCAGATTGACTATAGACGAAAGAAATATTAAATATATGAAATTTTTGAGACAGAAAAATAAATAATTAAAACATTTTTTCATGAATAGCTAAGTACATTATTCTTCCAGTATTTATTATTGTATACTTATCAAACATATCAAGATATCCTGTAGTACATTTTAAGTCATTAATTACTATTACATTATAGGCAACGCGTACATTGCAAGAAACGAGTGATGCATATTTTAAAAATTATACAAAATAATTAACAACAGAATCAAACTTATATCTGTCGCTGATTACTAAAAATAGAAAAATATATCATATTTGCTATTATTGTACGAATATATATGTATACATGTTCTATAAAATACTTTGAAGAATTTATATAATATACTATCTATCTAATAAGGAAACTATTATCATAAACTGAAATTAACAAAATATAAATTTCTATAAAGTTGTATCTAAATTAGGTGTATATGAGATACTAGTATATACACATGTATATGTATTGTCATTGCAAAAGAGAGAATTTTTGCTATCTATTCTTTTTATATACCAAAAGTTATTCAAATTATAAAGTAAATAATGAAATATTATTCTCGCTTTTGCGAATATAAAATCAAATAACAAAAGATTAGCTTTATATAAAAAATAATGTAGCAGTTTTGTGAAATAACAATGATCTTCACTATGGAAGCCCACTTTTATTTAAAGGAAGAACATGAAAAAAGGTATTCATCTTAAAAGAAGATGTCATGATACTATGCACATGCATCACTATTAGATATTTATAATAACATGTTATTAAAAATTTGTATAATGTAACATATAATTTCGCAACGTAAAAGTTATTTTGCACCATTTTTGGAAGAGTTCATCACACGAAGATTTAACGTCATTATATGCGTGTATACCTATGTGAAAGATATACTGCGGAATTACATTACTTCATATTCTTTCGCATTATAAATTATTTAACATTTTATGATTTTAGAGATAAATGAGATAAAGAATAGAAAACTGAGTGAAATAAATCTTATAATTAGCGCCCTAGTTAGATTATTAAAATAAAATGTACAACAAACAAAGTGCATTTTGACAATGATAATAATGTTAATAAAACTATGGAAACTAATTTTCAATAAAAATAAGTGTTACATTTCATTAAACAATGATTTTCTTGTTCTAAATCAATCATGAACTTTAATATGTTTTACTGCATAATTTTTTAAAAATAATACGCAATTTCTAGAAAATTCTAAATGCCAGCATACATACATACTTTTTAAAATTATTTATTGGATTTTAAGTTTTTAAACAAAAGAAATAAAATTTATTTAAAAAAAATTATGCAGTAAAAATACAATTAATTCTAACTAGAAAAATTACATAAAATTATAAAAATTTGAAATGGCTAGTAAATTTATAACCAAGCAACAAGTTACAAGCAATTAAGTAATATAAACTTTTGAACAAGTACATATTAAAAATTTTCTTAGACGGTATTATCAGTGTACATTAATGAGCTTAATACCATTTCTAGATTATACAGATCAACGTATTGATCACATTAATTTTATTAAGCGAATATGCAAGATATATTTGTTTTAATAATTAGTTTAAATAATCAGCTAGTATATACATAATTAATGCAAACATACAAGTTGATCAATAATAAAACATAATACTTTAATATATACTATTATCTTAAAGCATATTGTGATCACATTAATTGTTGAATTATTGAATGTAAAAATTATAATAATTCATTGCACCTTTTCAGAGCAAATAGTATTTTTTCTTCTTCTTTTTTTTGCATATGTCAATATTTTTGAAACACAAAGAGCTCATATATATTAATGAATAACATATGAAAGTCTTTTTTTATTTTTCGAGCAGTATGAATAATTTTATATTTATCAAAAACTAATAATTTAGCAGTATTTGTAATAATACATGTTGTTTCCAATAATGCATAAAACTTAATTACAATAAACTAGAGAGCACGTAATATCATTGAAAATTATGTTTACAAATTCAATAGGATATTTACTACAATAAAAAATAATTAACATATTGAATCTTAGATGCAAACATATTAATCTTTACAGCGTTATATGATTGGTCCAATTATATATATAATTCTGTTTCTATTTAATATTTATTGTTAGGCCCTAAGATTGGAACTACGATATTTTTCACTACAAATTCCAAAATTTCAACACATTCGTAAATGTTTTCCTCCAAAACACAATATATTCTAGGACATAGTCAAAATTTATATTACAACAAAAAAAATCAAAATATGAGAATGTTTCCACATAAATATTATGCAAATATGCATCAATTTTGTTGAATAGTAATACTTCAACTTAGAATAGTACCAATAGTCATATAGATCTATAGATTCTTAATGTTAAAAGTTGCAAAAAATAGAATTTTTTAATATAGAAAAGATTTTGTTAACATTCTCCTTCAGATCATATAATCTATAATGTATAGAACTATTCATAGAGCAATTTTGTGAGAATGGATTCTCTCTCTTTTAGTCTTTATATACATCAATATAGTTGAAATTTTTATAATTAAGTTCGTTTATATAATATCATTAATGACTTGATCTTTAATAGAGTGCAACTTCATCTGCAGATATAACCAATTCTTCGTCACTACAATCACTAATTCCAAATCCCGATGAGCCATGAAAACTGCGTGATCTTGCAACATTGCTAAAAACAAAATAAATAATGTTATTTCTATTTATAACATATGAAGAAAGAACCAATAAATTATACTGTTATATATATTTAACATGCTGGTGCGTTATACCTATGTAATGTAAGATACTGTAAAAATTGTAATTGTAAATTTCCACAAAAATTTTTATAAAAGTTATTTCATCAATATAATTCTTTCATAGCCTTTTTTCCTCTTAATTTTATCACTCACAAATTATATTTTGATATAAACATTTGATATAAATAAGAAATATTGAAAGAAATATTAGAAGAAATTGTGCACAGACAAAAATGTTTTGATATACTTGGTTCTTTCTTAAATCATGCAAGTAAAACAAAGTAATAATTAACACATTAATCTAGCTGTATATTGCATTAATAAGCCACAACAAACTATTTGGAAATTTCTGACCTGCACACTCATTATAAGAGAAATACATATGTATATATGGCTTACTTTCTAACTAACTTGTATATAAATAATTTCATTTTAGTAAAATTACATTATTTTTGTAATTGTCCACTAAAAAACAATCATGGAATGATGTCATGAAATAAACAGTGAATAATATGGATCTTTGTAATTTTTCTTATAGATTAAAATATTATATTTCTGTATTAAATTATGACATATCCATAGTATTCACAAATTAATGATGCATTGGCGATAGATTAATATAAACAATAAACAATATCAAAAAGCAGCATTATTGCAATAAAATTTTCTTAAGAGGTTACGAAAAAATATGTTGAGGTTACATTTTTTAGTGTATCTCTTAAAAAAATCTACATTGCAAAATCAAACAAGTCATTTTCGTACCACTTGCTTGTACCGATGGTCTCTATCATTAGATTTATCGATCGCTATCGGTCCTACCAACACAATGAAATAATTACTTTTTACATTAACTGAATAACAAAATATTTTCATATGATTTTAGGTTTAAAAAAAGAATAAACAATTGCTTACCTCGGAGAAAGATTGGCGTTTGTATTTTTCTTAGCCAAGCCTGCTTTCCTTCTCCCTTCCATTGCTGCTTTCATAGGATCATAACTTTTACGACGTTTCCAATTTTGCATTTCAACTTCTCTTGCATTCGGCGTGGCGGGCTTTTTCGCTTCTTTTGGTTTTATTTTAGGTCCCTATGATATAGAACACTCAAAATTGTGAAAATTGTCTTACGTGTGTTATATATACGAACATGTCTTATCTAAAAGATACATACAGTAGTCGTAGTTCTATTTGATCTCATACTAAAACGTCCAGAATCAGTCCTACTAATGCTTGTAACAGATTCAGATTTTCGAGTATCCGACGTGCCCGATTTATTTTTATTTATATTTCCTGGTAATTTTGTAGGTTGCACGTCTAATCTTGCTCTACGTAAACTGCAAATGTATTTTTAAAATATGCGTAATGATAATACATATTAATTATATCTATAAACTTTTACCTAAACGCTCGATTATATTTAGTATTTGAAATAGCATTCTGTGCATTAGGATGACGATCATCACTGCTCTCTGTATCGCTAGCTTGGTGTAATGTCTTTGATATACTTTTGTGTAAACTATGACTAGTATCTTCATCGCTATCATTATCCGAATCCATTAAAGCTGAATGACAAACTGTAATACGAGCAGACATAGCTGACATTACATTTTGTGTTGTTTGTAAATAATATGATGTTTCTACATCACTATCACTTTCCTGTATACAAAAAATTAAGTAACTGTTTAGACCAAATACAAATTTCATTAAAAAACTATTTGTATATATTTACCAATTGCGGACTACATGGTGGAGGTACTTGATTGTCATTCTTAACAATACTTAATTCGTTGTCAGACCATTCATTAGCTAATGAAAGAGTACCACCTGTTCCATGAAAACTTGCCGACCGTAATACAGAATTATCATGGCTAAAAATATATTGTTCAAATTAAAATAAAACAAAATTACATTCTGGAAGCATTTGCAACATCATGCTTTCAATAGATACCTACTTTCCAGAACTATCTTCTGTGCTGTGGTGTTTTTTTGAATTGTCTATCAATTTTTTTCTACCTTCAGCAGCTGCTTTCATTGGATCATAACTTTTTCTTCTTTTCCAATTTTGAAATTCCACTTCTTTTGATGTCAATGTTGAATTGCTTCTACCAGATTTTTTCTGATCTTTACTTATTATTTGAGTAGGTCGTTGTGTAGTAGGAACATGCTAAGAAAATATTTTAAATAACTATTAATTATACAATTACATCAAATCAATAATTTTAAAAAATTTTAAAGAACTAAAATAAAATATGAAGAGTAAAATATTTATAACTTTAAAATACTTACATGAGATGATCTCATACTAAGTCTTGTACTATCAGTTCTTGATATAGATGCAGCTCTTGGTTTTATAGATTCTGATTTTTTTAAAGATTCTTTATTATGTACACTCGTATTACTTGTACGACTTCGATGATAATTTTGCTGTTTATTTAAAGTTGCTGATTTCACTTCACTTTGTGCTCTTCTACGTCTTTCTTCAGGAGTTGTATTTGGGGTTGTATCAGAGTCACAATTTAATCTATACATTATGAAGTATAATAATAAATATACATATCAGTATTACTTTCAATATATTATTTCTTAGTACCTTGCTCTTCTTATACTAAAAGCTCGATTTAATTTAATTCCAGAAGAAATTGAACCTAATGAAGATTTTGCTTGTTGTTCACCAGTTTCACTGCTACTATCAGAAGCAGCAAGATATCTTCCTGGTAAAGATGCTTTATCAATATCACTACTATTAAAGCTACTACGACGGGATGACTGGCTTTGTGATTTTATATTTCTAATATTTGCATTGCTACATGATCTTTGGATATTTAAATTACGTTTAACATTTGGACTATTTTGAAGAACACTGTCTGTTATCGTATTAAAGTCAACATTTTCTTCATGATAAGTTGCAGTACTATTCGATTTTCTTAACATATAAGGACTAAAAAACAAGGACAACAATTAGAATAATATAATATATATAAATATATAAATGAAGGCTCTCAATATCTATTCCTTATTTATACCTATTTTCAACGCATGTAAAGTATCCAATATTTTTAGCTTGTGGAGAAGATTTTGTCAAATGTTTAGTTCTTTCCAATACCGGTGAATTTAGAATTTTAGTGGTTGTCTTACGAGTTACAATTGGACTGTTTGTTAATTTTGGTGTAGACGGTCTTAGACGATTTAAAACTGGACTATTTGAGTATTTAATTTCATCATCTTGATATTTCGTACTATTTCTTTTGGACGTATTACATTCCGTTGTATTAGATGTATAGTCTCTCCTATATTATAAAACATCAGACTGTAAAAATAGTTTAAATTATATTTTTTTATATAAATAATTTCTTTACCTGTCCAAGGAACTACTTCGTCTTCCTAAATGAAGGGAAGTAAACTCTTTGGACGGACTACTTAATTCAGCATTTGTGTCTTCAGTCTTTGATTTATTTGGACTTATATATTTACGAATACTTCTCCTATTTTCATTGGTGTTAATTCTCCTAAAAAGAGATTCAGATAAACTTCCTCTCCTGGTCAAAACCCCATGTACTGGTGTTCTTTGTGAACTTTGTGGTGGTGTATTATAACTATTACTGGTATCATCATCTGATTCTCCACCAGAATCAATAAGTGTATGTTGATTTGAAATTAAACCAATCCTTTCTTTTATTCGTAAATATGATTCCACATCTAAACTGCTGTCACTTTGTTCCTAAAAATGTTTGTTACATATATGTATCATTACTGCATGAACACACTTATCACATGTACATTCTAAATATTAATATTAATAAATATTTCATACATTGCGACTACGAGCGAGTCGTTGTGATCTGCTATGAATAGGAGATGGTATTTTGGATGGACTTAATGGAGGCGTACGACCAGTTGATCCACCAATTGCTGGTGGTAACGAATTATGTTCTGCTACTTGAGTGGCCCATTCTGATATCCACGTATTGTTATCTCTTGAAACACTCATCTTTAAAATAAAAAATATTTTAAATAAATAAAAAAATAGAAGTACTTCAAATATATAAAAGAATACTTATAATAATAATAATAAATGAATAATTAACTTACTTTAAAACTATGAATACATGCTTCACTGTTGTCTTCTTCAGTTAAAACACCAACATTAAATACCTTATCAATATCCATTCTTGCTTTTTCCTCATCTGTATAATCTTTATGAATTGTATATGTTCCTGCTTCACTAACTGCTCCATCTGATCCTCCATCAATATTACTTACATTGAAAACATCTATATTTGTTTCATTTAAATCATCTGGATTTACTTCCATTGTATAACTGACACTAGATAAATTGGACTCTTTGATATTTACGGTTTTACTTCTAACATAATTTATGTTAGACACTTTATCAGATATATTATCAGATGAATGTTCATATTCATCTTCTTGATCAATATTCTTTGTATACAGTTTTTCAGCATCATCATCATAATTGTTTAATTGAATTCTACTTAAATCATTTATAGTAGCGGACTTTTGTGGTACCCAATATGATGTTGCATTTGTTTTCTCTGTATAACCAAGTTCTAAAGAAAGATTTTTATAAGGAAGTTTAGGTTGTTTTGATTGTTCAAAAGATTTACTCATTGTGTCTTGTTTATTTTGAAAATTTGATACTTTTATATTAGACTCAGATTTTTGTAAGGTATGCGATGGTTTTAAAAATGATTTTGAACCTAAAAATAGATTACATTCAATGATACATCAAGACTGCAAAATAATGGAAATGTGGAAAACAATATTAATATTAAAATTTATAGATAATTAATATTTTCTAACACGATACAATTTTTTAATATCATAAGTAATATTACAATCGTTAATGTTGCCAACCTACATATTGTGAATATATTGAAAGTACTTGAGAAGAATATATTGAAAGTACTTGAGAAGAATATTAAAAAGCATAGTAAAGATGACTTCATCATGACTCATACATTACAAATATAGTCTTCCAATATATACAGTTTGCTATTCAAAAGGAATTGTTTTTCAATCATTGCAAAACTTTAAACATATTAAACCTTACATAATGAACACATGTTTATATTACACAAAATTATTAAATTGCGCTAATAATTAATAATACTTGTCTTGAATATTATTATTAAAGCAAAAAGTTATAAAGGAAATTATTTATTTCCATAATTAATATAACATATTTAGGAATCATAATTTTCAAAAACATAAAATTTGATAAAAATTTAATTTTTCAATATTTGAACGTAATTTTAAAGAAAAAAGAATTGGATTACCTAGTTGTTTCAGTTTCTCTGATAATTGATCTGTTTTCCGTTTTGTATCATCCTCACTACTAAAATAACCTTCAGAATGTGTACTAGATACTTTTTGTTTTTGTGTGAAATTTGAAGAAATTAAAGTACCAGGCTTTTTTGTATTTATTTCTACCTAAAAATTTAATTTTAGTCTTAATAACATCAATTTTAGTTTATCTATATTATACATTTTTCTTTTATCATCCACAATAATACAATACAAACATTATCCACAATATAAACTTTAATGTAATTGAATCTTACGTGTTTTAAATGTACCTACCTTAGATGTGGACAAATTTCTTTTGTGTCTAGCATTATATCTTTCAAACAAATTTTGATATTTAGTTGTATCAACTTCCTTATTGCCAAAATCAATTGTGAAAGCTAACGGAGCTTGAGACACATAATCATTAGTAGAATTTTCTGATGTTACTTCTGTTTGTTCAGTCTTGCAATCATTCTTTAAAACCTTTTCATCCTGCGATAATTCCTTCTCTTTATCTTCATCGCTTTTTTCTTCTTCCTCGTCGTTCGTCGACACTAGATTATCCTCTGCATCTTTCGCGTAAATCTGAGAATTCTCAAATTGTGCGTATATAATAGTATCGTCACGTTTCTCGTTATCAATCGTAATATTTTTAAAAGAAGACAATGAATCTTCGACGTCTTTGATATCTTCGTTGTCTTTTTGAATATCATCATTAAATTCCATTGAATCGCTGGCCGAAAGTTGAGTGTCAACCTCTTTGGATGTGTTCTTTTCTACTTCCATATTCACAGACATTGAACATTCCAAGTTTAAACATCCGTAATTAGAATGGTCACGTTCTCTACGACACTACTATCTATTACAATTAATTTATAAATGCCACTCCTATAGTTACATCTCACTGTTTAACTATAACGTTATATAAAATCCGATATAGTATAAAATTTATCTGACACATCGACACACTTGCGTCTATTATACGCCATTGACGGCAAAAAGTGTCAACATTCATAATTACCAATGTACAGAAGGAAATGTCACCAAAATGAAATTATCATACGACTCGTTACCAATGGAAAATTAAGCGCGCTGCGTATAAACTACAAGCATTAGAAAATTCGATTTGAAGAAACTTTGTAAAACGAGGAAGAGAAACATCGATCAAATTCATTTCTATATAATGGTATAAAATAATTGAAATTCATTACTAACAAAAAAAATATATTGACATTGAGTATAAATGTCGATCACAATAGAAGAAATTATTCAAAATTTTACAGTTAAAAAATATCGGCACAATTTATAAAATTAAACTATACTTGTTCGTTTAACTTTGAAAAGTTATTCAACTCATTGGTTTATCAAGATTCAATTATTTAGAAGTTTTAATTCATTTTAAATGTTTAGAACATAATTATACGACCATGAACAGCACGTTTTGGCATTGAAGAACGGACAACAACTTCGTTCAAATTTTCGATTGGCTACGCAAAAAAATTTTATTATACTTGCGAAATTATTACAGAAATATGAATGATTGTTTATTACGTAAAAGAAATATTATGGTAACGATCTTTTTTATGTAAATAAACATATAATAATTGCACATGGTATGACACAATATTATTGGTCCAGCGTAAAACTAGGTTGATGAAACGAACGGCGTACCACTGTATTAGCGTTGATGTTTAACGTCTTCGATTCTACGCGGTCTTCCTAGTTTAGTGTATCTTGCATGACGTTAGATTTATCCTTGTTAGGAGGGCGTGCAATTTTCACGATCTCCGTTTACGTATTCTCGTGATAATGCCAAAGAGAAAGAACCAGGCTCTTATAGATTCTGATAGTAGCAACAGTGCATCAGAAAGTGGATCGGATTTGGATAATGTAAATGATATAACCTTACATAAAAATCTCGTATTGTATATCTTTTTATGCTTATAGTTAGCTTCTAACATATCGAAGATTTGACACATTGAATTTCCTAGTAGTATTCTTTGTCTTAAATCACGTTCTACGTTTTTAAAATATAGTTCGAAAGGAGCATACAAGCGAAATTTACATAACCTGCTAAATAGTAGCGTTTAAGTTTGGAGTTTAAATAGTATGCGTTTAAGTTTGAATTTAAGTTGATTCTTAAATCACAGAAATTTGCTACTTTAAATTTGAGTAAGAGAAAATATACGTATATACGTCGGTAATCATAAATATTTTGTGTATCATATATTTGACAAATTTATCCCTCTTAAAAACAATTGAATTCTGATTTTTAATTTATATGTATTTAAATCAGGACTTATTATCTCTTGCCAAGAAAAAGAAAGGCAAAGCCCAAGGTGCCCAATCTCCTTCTAATGAAGAAACCGGCACTACCAAGAAAGACAATAAACATGATTCAGATACATCAGATTCAGATGATGATTGGGGTGCAAAAACTGGGAAAAATAAAAAGAAGAAGGTGCCAAGTAAAAGAAATAAACGTAAGGTGACAAAGTCTAGTAGTGAAGAAAGTGCCAGTGAAAAAGAACCTGAAAAAGTCTCTGAACCAGAAGAAGGTAATTGTACATATAAAATTAATACTAATAATGATATTTTGTAAAATTATTTTATAATTTTATAACAGAATAACTTCTTATTTTTAGGTGAAGTTTCAGACTCAGATGCTAGTGTTTCTGATTCTAGCCAAGAAGAATTTAATGATGGCTATGATGATAAATTAATGGGAGATGCTGAAGATCAAGCAAGACTTGCTCAAATGACAGAAAAAGAACGTGAACAAGAGATCTTCAAACGTATTGAACAACGTGAAATCATGAAAACAAGATTTGAGATTGAAAAGAAATTGAGAATGGCCAAGAAACAAGAATTAAAAAAGCAAAAAGAATCAAGAAAGAAAGAAAAGAGCGCGGAAGAAAAGAAAGTTGATAGAGCACCAGATCCTAAGGAACGAAGTAAAGATCGTAAAAAGACAATAGAAGAAAAACAAGATAAAAAATTCCATGCAATGTCTCTTCTTAAAGCAAGAAGAGAAGAGAAGAAAGAAAGGGGTAAAGTATTGAATACAACGATTAATATAAAATAAATGAATTAAAATGTAATTGGAATTATTAATTATTTTATTTTTCTCTTTTTTTTATTTAGAAGAAAAAGAGAAACAAAGAATAGAACAACAGCAACAGCAGTCAAAAGATATTGAAGAAGAAGAATTAGAAGATGACCACAAAGGAGGGGCAAACAAAACTAAACTTAAAGCATCTGATATTTATTCTGATGATAGTGGTTCATCAGATAGTGGTGAAGAAGAAGAAATTGCTAAACCATCATCTCATCGCAGATCATCTTCAAGTGACAGCAGAGATACTGATTCTGATGCTGATAAAAAGTTAGATTAAAAAACCAAGTTCTTTTCTTTAAAACATTAGATAACATTAGTTAATGATATTAATGCTAATCAAATATATCATTTTGCAGATCTATTACCAGTAATAAAGCTAAACCGAAAAAGCCAATATATGTTAATTCTAAGGATGATCTCAATAAAATTAGATTATCTCGTCATAAGATGGAAAGATTTGTACATCTACCTTTCTTTGATAGAGTGGTACAAGGTTGTTTTGTTAGAATTGGCATTGGAAACAATAATGGAAAACCAGTATACAGGGTAGCTGAAATTAGCGGTGTCTGTGAAACAGGAAAAATCTATCAACTTGGTGGGACAAGAACGAACAAAGGATTGAAACTAAGACACGGAGCTCAAGAACGTGTCTTCAGATTAGAGTTTGTGTCGAATCAAGAGTTTACTGAATCTGAATTTTTTAAATGGAAAGAAACTTGTGCTTTGCAAGGAATATCAATGCCAACTTTTGAAGAAGTTGAACAAAAATTAAAAGACATCAAAGAAGCTTTAGTATATGAATTTAAAGAAGAAGATATAGAAAAAATAGTACGAGAAAAGGAAAGATTTAAACAAAATCCATATAATTATGCAATGAAAAAGGCACAACTTATGCGCGAAAGAGATGCAGCTAATTGTAGAGGAGATGACGAAACTGCTAGTCGGCTTAATCAAGAATTGAGTGAACTTGAGGAACGTGCATCCGAACTTGATAAAATGCGCACTGCAACGATATCTAGCATATCATACATTAATGATCGTAACCGAAAAAAGAATGTTGAAGAAGCTGAAAAAGCAATAATGGTAAATTAATAACATACTATAGAATATAAAAATTATTAAAGTATATTATTAATCTATTATGTGCTTTTTATGTAATAGGAAGAGATTAAAGCCAATAAGGGTAAAAAGGTAGATGATCCATTCACTAGACGAAGTACAAAACCAAGAATGGTTTTCAAACCAGAAGATGAAGAAGTATCATCTACTGTTCCAGTGAATGACAAAGCAAGTCCTCAACAAACTGAAGCAGTAGCAGTATGTGAAAAAGAAAATGGTCAAGAAACAAAAAAGAAACAAAGTACTGAAGATTTATTTAATGCTCATGATTTTGATATCACAATAGACTTAGAAGTACCAATTCCAAGTAAGTTTTTATAAAAATTAATTTTATACTTATTCCGAATAAAAATTTTAAACATTTGTTATATTTTTTATTACATAAACATGGTATTTCTAATTTTTTTAGATAATCCTGTTAGTGTATTGCCGAAACCCATTAGTAACATCAAAGATACTGGACCTCGACGATCTTTAAATTTGGAAGATTATAAGAAAAAACGAGGACTAATCTAACGATTTGTTACTTTTAGAAGTGAAAAAAAAAATCAATCCTTGATGATATCTGATTAATTCTAAAAATAAGGACGAAATCTTGTAACAGTTGACTGAGAAACTAGTTTATATATAGTTCTCATATAATATTCCTTTTTTGTTATAAATAATATTTCCTCGTTGTTAGAAAGGATATAGGTGGTTTCTACCGTATGATTTTATTGTAGAATCAACTTACATGGTATTCTTGACGGATGCACTTTCATTGTTCGTTAAAACATTTTTGTATTTTAAAGAACACAATTAATGAGTACTTAAAAAAGTATTATGATTTGAATCGTTTTAGGATTTCATGATTGTTTCAGTCTTTCAGTGATATCTTTTAATAAATGCAAATTTACCTTTTAGAGAGAAAATAAATACATTATTAAGAATTGCAATACAAATATTAACAGATAACTTTAATAACAAAAATCGATATGGATCATAAATACATTAATCATGACTTGCATGTAGCAATACGTAACATTTTCCTATGTTTAATATGTTAAAATAAACATTAATAAGCAGCCACCTCGTAATAGAAAAAATACAAAAATTTATACAAATTTAAAATGAATGAACATGTGCTTCTATTAATTATGTTTATGATGATTAATTGTTTTGTATGAGGATATTACGAAGACTACCATACGTATAGATATTTTTTTATTCTTTGCAGTGTTTTAACACTGTAATTGCAAACTACTGCCAATATAATTTGGCTACAAAAGCTTCAAAATATGTTTTACTATAAAAATTTGTAAATATTCTCTGAACAATTTGAATAATTTAAATCACTAAATTCTTATATACATACATATAAATATATATATTTCTGTACGAAATAATGATAAAAGAATATTTTTAGATGTATACTTTTCTTATGTCTAGTTAATCTGATTATTGTTAACTTTAATCTAACAAGTATATTATCGTAATTTGATTTTTATTAATGTTCAAAATAATTAGATTTTTTTTGCATCTTCTGCTCACAATATTACTATTTAGTACACAATCATAAACTGGATATCTTGAATAAATAAAAATTTGATACTTCGTAGTAAAAAGTATGCATTTTTTTATAATTATGAATCATTAATTTAGAAAGTAGGTTCATTGAAAGCAATAAATGAATATTTCATTTCAAAATACATCTTAGTATGGAAAATTTGATTTATTCAGGATATCAAAAATTATTTGATATGATTTATGAAATTCATAAATGATTATATAAGCTGATAATCTATAATATATACAAGTATCAAATATGAATTAAAATCATTACTATCCACTATCAAAATAAAGCACGTTTGCTTTTATCCACTTTGCCAAAATTGTACATATGTGTACCTAGACAGTACTATTAAAAAAATTTAGAAAGATTTACATTTTTATTTATGTAATGAAAATCATATAATTTACAGTTTTGAAAAAA
This sequence comes from Tetragonisca angustula, assembly GCA_036937485.2. Classification (NCBI taxonomy): domain Eukaryota; kingdom Metazoa; phylum Arthropoda; class Insecta; order Hymenoptera; family Apidae; genus Tetragonisca; species Tetragonisca angustula. Next base: position 31,807 of record JAWNGG020000349.1, on the reverse strand, counting down.
TAATAATACTTAAATTCTCTGTTAAATACAAGGAATTTTGTTAAAATTATGTTTTTTGTCTTAAAGAATTTTTTAAAAACTAGACTGAAATACTATGTTCATAATACTCAGTTTTTATACTAAACAAATCATAAATTCAGTTTTGATAAACATTTAATAATGTTAGAATATGTTAAGATATATTTCAAGTATTCTTTGACTATTTAATTCAATACAGACTGCTTCAGTATTTTTTTTTATAATTTGTTGTGTTTATATAGTATAATCTTGTTTATTCTTTTAATTATATTATGTATTATAAATTGCAGCAATAATCTAAGACTAATTGTATCCAAAAAAAAAAAAAAAAAAAGAAAAAAGAAAACATCATTAAATGTATTGCATATGCTTTTAAGTTGTATTATTGAGAACAGTATTATAATAATATACATATATACGTATAAATGTACTTATATTTCTTCAATTTTAACATACAGAAATATTATACTTAATTATGTTTTTAACGTATCAAGATATGGTATCTACGAAAAATATATTTATGTGAATATTACAATTCATAAATTTTTGTGCTTCAAATAATCATAATGTTATTTCTCAAACATAAATATAATGTCACATGAATATATCTGACAAACACATTACTTGAAGCATCCTTATCGAATTTAATTTACTTAATAATTTAAAAGAAACAATATATCTTCCTCAAGATAATAATATTTTTAACAAAAAAATTTATCATCGATGATTTAATTTTTACAATATTTTAATCTTTAACGATAAACTTACTCGAAGCCGTCATCTAATTGATATAGTTGATGTTACAGTTCAAATTCTTTTGAAAGTATTAACTACATTGCGCGTCGTGCGCACGCAAAGTAAGCAGCATGCGCACAGAACGACGCGCGACGTCTGTATGCGGTCGCTTGCACGCCGCTGTCCATATAAGGTAATTTCCCCACGTCCCTTATTATGATTGGTTGATATGACCGGCAGGTCACATCGATGATTAATTTCTATCTTTTATCTAATTACTTATCACTGTCTCTTGAATGATCCCTCTAGTTGTTCCGTGACTTTGTTAGAACTCATTAATTGTCCTTATTTGGAGAGTAATTTGAAAAAACATCGTATTCTAGATAAAATTAGATGCTATATAAACGACCGGCACGACCGCATCACACAACGCTTGCGCACTGTGGAGCAATCTTACCGGTTTCAAAATAAAGTTTACGTTTACATGAATTTAATTTGTTGATTTGCCGCAGAAAAGAACAGACTGTTCAGCACATACAATTTGTTAATGGATTTTCTGAAAAAAGTATCCGCCTGATCAATTACGAATTCTTGTTAGCCAGTGATCGGCCAATCAAGACAAAGTTAATCAGAGTGCGCGCGCGCAGGCGTAGGGATACAGGATTCGCAGAAAGCTAGCTAAGAGAGGAGCCTCCCTTCCCGTTCGTTCGTGAGCCGCGACCCCCGCGACTGGACACTGCACCTATCCAGTTCCACCAGATCGAGGCTCTCGTGAAAGTGTAGGTTAAAGTGCTTGTTTACGTGATTCTTCTCACCGGCTACTACATCACGAAATGGTAAATATCACACTGTGCATGCATTCAACTTCCAAAAAATGTCAACAATCTTTTGGAAACCGGTACACGGCTTATTTTGTGGTTATGGCCGAAGCAGACGCGCCGGTCGCCATTTCTGTCCCGGCAATACGCCGCGAGAACGACTGCTTTCTTCTTTTGGCCACACCAATCGACCGATATCATTTATTCTTAACTATTCGCTTGAAATCATTTGTACCATTGATTTTTTTTTTGGTTTCTAGCAACAAACCAAACATCATTAAAACCTCTAACGTATGTGTATTTTTACGTGCCAATCGCGATTCCTTGCTTCCAGGAAACGGATGATTCATTTCCAGTTTCACGATACGATAGTTAAAGACTCGAAGACCAACTGTGATCGGTGACGGAAAAAAAATTGTACATCGTTGACGAGTAAAAACTCACAGTTAGGTTGTAACGTATTGTCGCATGGTAATCATCTTTATAAATTCCTTCTCAGTTCTATTTAATTACAAGGAACGAAGAATTGCTTGCTTCACTAGTAGAAAGATATTTTCTCGTTAATCTAACATTTCTTATGGCTGGTTTTTCTAGTTTGTCTCTACATGCTTCGATTCGGTGCAAATTATTCAAATCTTTTGGACAATTACAATTCTCTCAACGAAAACGAAATATAGTAACGACGCAAAAACAAAATTTTTCACTCGATTTTAATGATACTGAATTAATAAGGACTCGTTCCTTTCTGTGTTTCATATATTTCATACATTTAGTTGATCTCATTGGATGCTATAAAATATATTGAAGTATTGTTATAAACGTGTAATTCGTGTCCTCGGCTTCAATGTTTCTCGAATTTTCGTCGTAATTGCCAAAAATTTATATAACGAATAGGTTATGCCAGACTGAAAATTTGTACAAATTTTCTCATGCGATGTCGAAATATCGAATACTGTTATCGATCAGGAACCGTTCTTTTTTATTGTGTATATTTTATTTTTTTGTATTCATATTATACCACTTTGTTTATTTATTTTGTTACTGTATGTTTGGAAGAAAAAACGCAGTGTAAACTTTCTATTTATATAAATGTCGATTAATATTGTCTATTTATATGAATGTGCTTCATGATTTATTTAAAGATAAATTTCATGTATAGCAAAATAGCTTTAATTTGCTATTTCTATTGAGGTAAAGTTCTATCCGTTGCAATTGCAATTACACATTCTATATACGGAAGTAAAAGCCACAATTTATTAATACTGTCAGTGTCTTTGTAAATATTTTCAAACTTCTGACAACTCAAGATTTATATTATAAATGATTTATCGTGTGCCTGATGCATCTATCGAAGTTCCGGAAGAATTCATTAAGTAGTTGCGTTCCGTTTCCGGCAAATTGGTGACAGAAAATTAACCATGTGAAACTACGCACAAGTACTACCATTCTCCGAATATATTTTAAATATTTATATTAGATACCAATGAACGCTGTATCCTTGGTAATGAAGAGCCGAATTCCTTGCGAAACTAACTCTTCCCCTCTATCTAGCTTTGAAGATGACAGTGAACTACAAGAGTTCTGGTAGAGAGGGAAAAATTCAATGAGCCCGTAAGGAGGTCGGTTCTTGCAGGCCAGTGACTCTCAAAGTTCACTGACGCCTTCGTAAACGTGATGAATAAACTAATTATTTTTAGCAATGCGGTGATTAATTTTACTTTGTGTCTTATTCATAATCGTTTAACCTTTTCTTTTTCGCATCGTTGCTTGAAATGCAGCCATTTATCCTCCTCCATTTAAATTCATTTCATCACACAGTTTCATCGTGCATTTAAAATTTCCACAAAGAAGATCCCTATCATTATAGGATATCAATGGAATTGGGGCAATTAGAATCCAAAATAAGTAAAGATAACTGAATTTGTAAATGAATGCTTTATTCTTGTTAATAAATTTTACGCAACTTACACGTCTTCGAGTAATGTTTCACTTTTCTTATAATAAAACTTGAATATTCTTTTGAATGTTCTTTTAGTATTGCTGAATCGTGAAATAATATAAAGACGTATGTGTAAACGAGTAGTATATTCGACAGTTAAACAACCGACCATGTCGCTCCTCATCGGTGAATCATCTTCCGTTTGACCTTGTGCCACACACAAGAGACGTTTACAACAACGCCCTAGAGGGAGCCAAGTCTGGCCCTAACCGGCATCCCCTGTCGTGCCAGAATATCGACCGAGGAATTGCATCCTCCATCCACTGGCTATCCTCCAACCACGTTACACTTTTCGTCGGACCCTTTTGCACCCCAGTCGACCCTTATTTTCATTATACTGGAATAGACAAACCGCTTTGACCGTTCATACAGAAGGTATTTACAGTGGAACACAGTGAACCAATCGGTAAAAATTAATTTTATAAACATCATTTCTTAGAAATATCTTTATTTCTATTCAATTGTACGCGTGTGTACAGTAATCGTTATAAATAATAATATGAAATAATTTTGGATAAAGTTGGATCATCATTCTATGTGCAATTTAGATTGCTTTGAATTTAAATAAATGATAAAGTTTTAGCAAGTATGTATAGTTGGTCTGGCAAAGTATCTGCTTTATCTTCAAATATCGAATTACGTTTTATCCGACTAATTTTAGCGATCTTGCAATTTCTTGTTTATAGCCGTGAACCTGTTTGTTTTGTCACGATTTCTTACATTAGTTGCAAGGTAACCAAGAATTTTTTTCGCAATTACCATCAAATCAAAAGCATTAAATCCTATCCGATCGAAGGCTGTTCTGTTTCAAAAATAACTATCCCACTTTTTACTCTGCATGTGTCGCCCATTTGTGGCGTTGTTACCTCCCTTTTTCCTCTTTCTCTTTCTCTCCCCTCCTCCCTCTTCCGTTCTCCTTTATCTTCCCCTATTTTGCTCCCTTCGCCAGAATTTCACGTCCGGGTGTCATGGTCGTATTTCACAAATTTCCACAGAGTGGAAGAAACACGCAGTCCAACGGACCTCTATACCGTGTGGCACGTGCCTGAAAGCAAGGGATAACTTTAGAAATGGACGTCGGATCTCTTTTAGCATCGAATTCGTGCGTGGGAAGACTTTATTTCGGTACGTCCCCTACGTTTGCCCGCGAAATAAGCTTAAACGGCCAGACTAACATGACGCACGTAATACTGATAGTACCGATATTGGCACAATCTCATCGTCAGTCAACCACTTCGTTATAACATCACAAATGCAGAAAGATGTCCGACGCTCGTAATCTGTGTTCACACCGACTCCAAAAGAAAAAAATATTACTTATCTGAGTGACTATCATAGAAGAGGTGGGACGGGAGAAGGTTGTCGAATGGTAAATCAACAATAGCTTGATAATCGACGAAATAAATATCGAATGCAATTATCATCAAACTCACATATTTTCTAATTATGGTTGTTTCGATGTATCGTCGAAACATTTAAGTGAAAGAATCTCACAAAGTATTAAATTCAAATGAACTTTCATGTTCTTACGTACGCAGCAAGAATACGTGTCATAAATCGTATAAAGTCTTACAGATCTCTTGTCACCGGTATCAATTTCAACGAGTATGCCTCAGTTTTATAAACAATTTTTTTTTTTTACGCAACCTTACGCAATCTTATGACTCATTATTACGTTTGTTTCACTTATAATATTTATGCGATAATCATGATCGTATGTTACTGTAAATTTCCCCTCTGTGTTGATCAATCACTTGATTATCAATTGTAACTGCAAAAGAGAATTTGTTGCAAACACATTGGGAAACAAATAATGAAATATTTGTTAAATGTTATTAATAGTTGTTTGTCTTTTCTATTTAGGCATCTGGAGTAACAGTGGCCGATGTTTGTAAGACAACATACGAAGAGATTAAAAAAGACAAAAAGCATCGATATGTAATCTTTTACATTAAGGACGAGAAGCAAATTGATGTTGAAGTCATCGGACCTCGCGACGCAGCTTATGACGCTTTCCTTGAAGATTTGCAGAAAGGTGGTAGTGGAGAATGTCGCTATGGCCTCTTTGATTTTGAATACACTCATCAGTGTCAGGGTACTTCCGAGGTAATGTTCTTAATATATAATTGGTATCATTGAAAATTTTATCTGAAATATTCAATTGGATTTTGTTATACTTTTCAGGCTTCCAAGAAACAAAAATTATTCTTGATGTCGTGGTGTCCTGACACGGCTAAAGTTAAGAAGAAGATGTTGTACTCTAGTTCTTTCGATGCTTTGAAAAAATCATTAGTTGGTGTGCAAAAATATATACAGGCAACAGACCTTTCAGAGGCTTCTGAAGAAGCTGTTGAAGAAAAGCTCCGAGCCACTGACAGGAATTAGGAGTATTTCAGCAAATCCAAAATTATTAATATTATTGAGAGAAATCAAGTGAAAAACAGTACGCAAATTCCCTTCCCCAAAATAATGCTCTATACCGTCGTCGCATCGAACGTTCACGTTTTTACACATTTTTCACGTTTAAACGAAAACGATTACTAAGTATTTGTGCTACATATATTAGTCATTGGGGAGCGTAAACATTAGCAGAAAGGAACATAAAAAGAACAAAAAATATATAAAGAAAAAAAAAATCACTTTTCATACTGCGAACGTTGTGTGAATCTGTCTGATATAATATTAATATTATACTATTATAATGATAAGATACTTGTAAAAGAATAACAGTTTACAACCAGTCAGGCAGTAAGAATGAAAGCATTACATTTTTGTCATCGGCTGTATAATGTTTAAATTAAATTCATTTCATAATGACATTTTGTGAAATCCCGTTAGTAAGTCCCATATTTTCCTAATGTTGTGTCAATTGTTTGGTTTGTTATAAAAGTGAAGGTAATAATTAGTAATATCGTTTGTATATGATAAGTCAATTCATCGTTTTATACATGAAATAAAATTTGCTTCTATTATTTTCTATAATTCTTTATATTGAATTATAAAAATCTTGTTTCAAATTTAATATACAACTAATAGTTATAATTTTTGGATTCGTCTATTTATATTTTTCGTTAACCATTAAAATTTAATACGTAGTATATATAGTAATTTTTATTTTTTAGTATACCATATTATGCAATTTGACGAAAAATTTGCTAACTTTTTTTTGTATATATTATTTACGAGAAAGAAAAAAAATAAAGATGTTTTAAGCTTTGATATTTTTTCATTAAATAAATTCTATTATCTTTTATTTTACTCTGCTGACCTTGAAATTTGTTGTACTAACTGGAATAAATTTCTTTTGTAATTGGTATAAAAACAAGAAGAATTTTATAAAATACATATATTAGTATTGTTACATTCTTAACCAAGATATAAATATTGATTTATCGCTTTTCTATGTAGGAACCTTATTTTTTAGTGAATAAAGACATTTGAATATTACAGTTAATCAAATGAATTTTAAATTATTGTTTTCAAAAATTTTATTTTTTAAATAGACATACTAAAATTTAAGAAAATTTGCTTATCTTCCCAATCTATAACATCTCACACTTGATAAACATTGATAATAGAATACACATATCCTGAATTTTCTAGTGTTTGCTTAATAACCATTTACATATATATATACTACATAGTATGTATGTGCTACACAGTTTCTTATAAATATGTGAATTTTTGCTTTAATTAATATTATTTTATATATATATATATATATAGTTTAAATTTGTATGATTAATACGTATATAAAAAATTATTAGTTTTAATATTTATATTTTGGAGGTATGCACTATTAAATTTTCATTTCGAAAATGTTATTCTCTGATCATTTTTTGAATATATTAATACTATATTATAATATTATATAAATATCAATATTTTATGTATTTATTTTTATAGTATAAATGTAACAAATGAATTTTACATATACATTTTTATTTGACAATATTAAATGGGATAAATCTAGAAAATACGAGCTTTAGTGTAATCATAGTCATATGTCTGTTCTATATATGATGTGGTTTATGGTGCTTGAAGGCGTGCACTGTAGTCTTGTTAGAATTTACCGAATTACAAAATATTAGATGAACTATTAAAATGTTTGTGAAAATATTATTTTATGTAATACGATAAAAGAAATGTGATTGAATGTGACTTTAATATTTTTTACGAATCACATTAACTCTATAAGAAGGTAATTTTATGTGTCGTGTACTAAATTTATTATGAATAATGATAAATAATGATTTCATACGTGTCACTTTTAGAGTGACTATAGTGTAGTTTATCATTAATAATTTACGTATATAATATAAAATGTCGCACAAATAAAAATATCAAACTTTATTTACGAATTATCTTAATTTATTATTACTTATGTCGTTTGTAATTTTTTCTTATTAAATATGTAATAAATATAAATTATAATATAATTTATGTAGCATTTACAATGACAACACCTATGTGTGAAGATGGTGGTACTTTACGAGAATGGGCACCTCTTGCTATGCTTCTTCAACAAATACCTGCAAAAATTCAAACTGGACTTTTTACACATAACATTAACTTTACCTGTATTGATGCAGTACCTGAATTTATAGCCATTGGAACTAACTATGGATTAGTATATTGGTTTGATAGAATAAAACAAGATTTGCAAAGGCTTCGATGTGAGGTAATATAAAATATATCCTTAATTTATTTTATAATTCATATTTTTATTTTTTAATTTTTTCAGAATGTCAATTCAAAAATTACATGTATTCAAGTGATATCAACAGTAGACTATATGGTTGCTGCTGGTAATGAACATGGAGTAGTAACTGTATTTCAAATACCTAAAAGTCCACCAGATTCATTACCAGATAGCTTGAAACCAAAGCAGAAAAAACAAGTTGAAAGATATAGCATAAGTGGTTTGCATAATAGTGCAGTAACAACAGTTGAGTGGTCTAAGAATGGTATGAAATTATTTAGCGGAGATCAAGATGGTTTAGTTGTACTTACTGAAATTGATTTTTATATGGTGCGTAATGTAAATTAAATAATAGTGACATTATTCATAAATTTATATATATATATATTTTTTTTTTTGTAGCATCTGTCAAAATCATCAGAATTGTTAAATGAGAAATATGCAGTAGTGCAATTAAGTTATCAGCAAGGTTTATTGTTAGTCTCTACAACATTACGTACAATATTGGTAAATAGAAATGAGAATGGAAAGGTAACGCAAGTTGGTCAAAAAGAACGCAAAACGTCAGTATTTCATTTAATTAATTTTAAGTTTTTGAGAAATACTAATATTATAAATGAAACCGTAATAATGACTATGTGTTCTAGATTGGGAAGATTAGGTGCTGTGTTTGGTTGTAGACAAAATTATATACAAGATTTAGTAATATATGCTAGTAGACCAGGATTACGTTTATGGCAAGCTGATAAAACTGGAACTGTATTAAAAACGCTTATTTTTAAGGACGCCGTTCGATCTGGACATACAGAAGTAGAGCTTTTAAATCCAGCACCAGAGAGTTGTAAAAGGAATCGTGGGGAACCTACATTTGGTGTCATTTTACCTTTTTGTGATGACTTATTAGTTACATACAGTGAAGATATTATATATGTAGTAAATCCACAAACTATTGCTATAACATCCATCATAACAGATTTACGTCGTGTTACTGATGTTGCTTGTACAAAAGATGAAATATTTGTATTAGAAGGGGAAAGAAACATAATACGTATTGCATATTATCCTGAAACTAACATGTTTTCATCAGGTATCTTTATTAAATATTTTTCGGAATATTATTATTAATATTTTTCTAATATTTAAATTTTAAAAACTAATTTTATGTTTAGAAACAAATAATATATCAGATCCATTATTGTCATTTGCTGAAAGTAGTAAACCAGTTACCAATGGTATATTAGAAATAACTTCAAAATTAATGGAAAGTACAATAGTGCCAGCTATTCCTTTCCATAAAATGAATCCAAGTAATATTATTCAGTTTGTAGGGTAAAGTATCCTAGTAAAAAAAAGTATTTATTTTTATTAATAAATAGTATATAAATCGTATAAGAATATATATATATGTATATATATATATATTACTTTTTAGAATTGTACCAATTGTTACTGTTGGTACTGATGTAACATCAGTTACAAATGCAGAAGAAGCTGTAGAAGTTCTAGCAATATCAGAAAATATTAATTCTTCATTAATAACAGACAGTAGTCAAATAACAGAACATAGCGATGTTTCTAAAAAAAAAAGTAGCGAACAAAATGAAAAACATAATGATAGAAGGCAAATATTTGAAAAAATTAGTGAACAAGAATTTGAAGATGTTGTATTTACTCCAGAAAGGAAGATTAAAAAATCACGTAATAGACTAATAAATGGAAATGAAAATTCTTTATCATTGACTGACGCTAATTCGAGCGATTTGTCTGCTTCCAATAAAGACAAAATAAATGCTAATGATGCAAAAACGACACATTCTTCTTCATTAACACTCAGTGTCGATGATGACTTTATATTAAAAACTGAAAGGAATCTCGAATCAATTCAACGTGATGTTGAAAATAAAGAAAAACTTTTATCTGATGTTTTGGACTTTGATTTGTCAAAATATATGACAAATAGTCAAATTAGTACTACTAAATCAAACATGTCCCAATCTATTGATACGTACATAGATTGTACAGTACATTCCAATACTTTCACAGAAGAAAAAAATGAGCAAGGTGAATATAATGAACACAGTGATCATACAGAAACGGAATCTGGTGATGAAGATGTCAGTTACCGTACAGAATTAAGAAAGTTAGAAGATTTAGGTGAATGTAGAAAAAAACTTTTACAAGATAAATTAAATGAACCTTTACAACAAAGTAATTATGTTGATGAGAAATTGCTACATCCAACAGGTATGGATAAACATGAATTAGAAATTGAATTTCATAGTAAGTATATTAAAATTAGTTCTTGATATATATATACGATTATATTTTTGTAATATAAATCGAATACATATATTTCCAGTTGTACCAAATGAGTTTATGATATCAACTACACTTGAGGAAGAAGATTGGGTTTTAGTAAAAAATGATATACCTCCAGTTGCAATATGAAATATAGATAAAGTAAGGGAAAAACTATAGAAATTACTTCAATTTTGATGAATGATTTCTTTTTTAAACTTTATGCTGATGTGCCTTCAATTTTTTCTGCACATCCATCCAAAGAAGTTATTCTCACAGTTAGAGTAAAAATTTACGTGTGGATTTTTTCACACACTTAAATTTAGATTAGACAATATATATTTTCTAGTCTCATTTTAGTGTAATTTATGTTTTAATCATAAACAAAAAAGTTGCAAAATGTCTGGTGAATATTAAGTATTTCAATAACTGTATGCATAATATTTCTGAGATCTATTTTTTTAGTTTTTTTCTAAAATTATTGCAAACAAATTTATAAAAAGAAAAATTATGATAATTAATCTCTTTTTTAAGATTTATTGTTATATAGTATTATATATCTATTGTTACACATTTTAAAACGTATTGTAAAATAATATGCAAGCACATTTTTTTGCGTGATTAATATTATTTACAACATTCCATTTAAAATTTTTATGAAAGGTAGTCAACTGTTTGCCATTTGAGACTATCAATAAACACATTAATTATACTAAAACATAATGTTAATAGAAGTTCTTATGATTGTACATTAATTTATAAAATGTAGTGGCATTTAAAAGTTGAACCTTGTGAACTTCTCTGTAAATGCATATACAGATTCAGAACATTGTAAGTACTTAATTTTTCAAATAAAAATACTTTTTAAATGGCATTTAAATTTTTGTTAGTATAAGAACAAATATAATTATTTTACTATCATATAGTATCATAAAGAATAAGATTTCATTTTTCATCTTGATTGATTTTATTTAAAAAAATGTAATAAAGCTCATTTGTATGTAAATGGTTTAATATAATAAAAAACAGACCTTCTTAATAGGAATAAGTAGATTCTGAATATTTTATTGTTTAATGATATATACAATAAATTGTTCTATGTGAGTACTCATATCACTGAATATTAGAAAAAGTGATCACACTGTGCCGGCAATAATATCAGAGTACTTTTTTACTTTACTGGCAACACTCATGTCTATATATTTGTCACCTATTGATATAATCATACCTCCAATAATAGAAGGATCAGTTTTTGATGTAAGCAGAATAGATTCACCTTTATTTAAAAATCCCTTCAGAGCTGCTTGGAGCTTAGATGTCATTTCATTATCAAGTGGTTTTGCAGTTATTACTTCACAAGGAACCTCACCTCTATTAGCAGCCATAAATAATTTAAATGTATTAATCACACTGTTTAGAAGCGAAAGTCGGCCATTTTCTGCCAGTAGACCCAATACATTTACAGTTTCACTACTGAGACTAACTTTTTTACTAATTGCCTTAAGTGCTTCTACTTTATCTTTTCGTTTTATTGATGGATTCTGCACAAATTCTCCTAATTGTTTATCCTTCTTCAGAAGATCCTAACATCATGTTTTTATTAATGGTATTAATAATAATAATAATTAAGAATCAAATCTAGCATTTATTATACGTACTTGAAGTTTAAGCAGATCTTTTTCAACATTATTTAATGTTTTTTGTTTTGTAGCTGCAGAATAAAGTGCAGTGGCATATCGTCCTTCTATTCCGTATACTTGGATTGGAGGCTGAAAACAAAGAGACAATATAATTTAAATTAATAAAAAAATCTTTAAATGTAATTCATAGAATGCTGAATTACAAATGGCCATATAATTATAAAATACTAGTTAAGTACATATTCTTTAAAGTTATATAATTTTATGTCCAATATGCATTCTAAAAAGTACCTTAATCAATTGTTGAGTAACAGAACTGGTAGAAAGTGACCGCACCTACAAAATGATAATATTTTTTCGTTAATTTTATACAATATTCTTTAGTTTTAGAACGTTTTCATTTAATCAATTCAACAATTAAATTGTCAGAATATTTTACTTTTATTTAAATGTCGGAATGTCACTTTTATACATTTTATTGAAATATTAATGATCGTAATAAGTTGCAGATTATAATATTACTTACAATTACTCTGCTAAAGGACATTGTCATATATTTCAAATAACAGATATCCAAATCCGAGAACTACAAGTGTGGTTCTACAGATCCACCATTATATAACGTGAACTGTTTCACACAGATGTGTAAGTGAATAAATTTTCTATTTTAATAGCGACATCTGTAGAAGCAATTTTAAATTTACAAAATTTTACTTATGCAACAATTAACATAAGATTATTTACCGTTGCTCGTTTATTTATTTACTACAATTCAATTAAACATGCAATATGTTTAAATATATTATTTATTATTTTAGGTCATCATTTTGTAATTACGCGCTATATAGTTTCCCCTGGTCTTCGCAAGAGGGCAATAGCGTATTGTAATTTTGAAGAGACAGACATCTGATCAGTTTGAACAAAAATTCGATAAACACGAGAGGAATTTTGGTAAGCAAAAATTCATTGACTTCAATAATTCATTACTTTCAACTACTTTTAAGGTGTATCATGCGTTTGTTTTATTCTCTCACATTTTTACTTTCATGTATATGTATGTCAGTTGAGTAGCGAAAAAAATTTTGATATCACCAAATAAGTACAAACTTTTAACATACAGTAATTTATTTATTGTTCTTCGAGTATGATACAATGTACGATACAGTGAAACTCTGTCGACAAAGAATTTGAACAGAAGGCTTTTAATAGCTATATACCGCCAAACGAAACAAACATTTAAGGATTTGTCAAACGGATAAAATATCGATAACATGAACATTATTATTCATGTTCCACGTATAGAATGTCATGCAATGTCTTGTTTTCATATGTTTATGTTCTTATGTAGATTTCTACTTAATATCCAGATTTTAAATAAAAGATCAATAACTCGTATCGTACATGAACGCTTTTTCTGTAATATTTCGATTGACGATTGAAATCAAATGCAAAAGATGGCGATGTACCACTAGACAAGAAGAGTCAATTATGTTTAATGAAACGATAATAATCACTACCGTTTATCGATACGTAGTCGGAAAACCAACATTATATTATATTTACTTTTATGCGATTCAATGCAACGTGTATATGTAATAGATGTATGTGTGTGTGTGTATATATATATATATAGAGGGAGAGATTTCACATATACATATATCTTTTTTCAATGTTCATATATCAATATATTTAACATTAAAATGAACCGTTTTACAGGACCGTATCGCTAATTTGCTATAAAAAATGACACGAGTTGAAAGCATGAAACGTTTCCTTTTTATTAACACATGAATTAACAGTGAAAGAATCCAAGCGCGTCACTTTTGTAAGAATTGTAACTAGATAAAAATGGAATACTTTCACAGTCTAGTACGATTAAAGTTTCAAATATATAAATCCTTTTGACTGCGTCACTTTCATTGCATACGAGCGATACGTGGTTCACTATATTGGTCCACTATATGTAATCAACGTTCAATTCAATTTTCCTACTTTCCGACGTGATGCGTAGTTTCTTACACGCTGGCCGATCAGCGATAAATTTGAGCACGTTCATCACAGTTCGGATTTCGATTAATAGTTACGACGAATAAACGACATCTACAATGTGATTGTTCTTACATTGACTTCTCTTTCTTTTTTAAATATCTAGATATCGTTCCATCTGATCGACGAACCGGAGGAATTCTAATAAAAATTCACCGAGAAATCGATTTGCCATCGTCGTTTTCGTGGAACTGATTGGTCAATCAACAATGCAGAACTTGGACGAGATTGCATCGTGAGTTCAGATTTCTTTCAATTTCAATCGTTTTAAACGACTTCGCGGTTAAATGAAACTTCTTTATAAAAATACCGAGTATGTCTCTATATTTGAAGATCAGTACTTACGAACTAAATAAAGCTTTAGCGTCAGGTTTCTTATCGCCTAAGATCGACTAGAGTTGAGACTAGAGTCGTTTTAATTGAAAAGTATAGGGGAAGTTTTCCCTCGACGTTGCGACTCAATCGCAAGGTTTGCCGACAGAAAATCGAAAAGGGCAATTCGAAATTTAAACTGGCAAACATTTCTTGGCGGAGGGGCTTGATGTTTAAACGAAACTTGCTGGCCAAATTATACGGTTAATTCGATTAAACATAGTTGGCTCGTGCGGCGCAACAAAAGAGATTCAAAGCTCCGCGAAAGTAGGACGATTGTCTGGTGGGTCTGCTAGGCCTATCGGTGCTTTGGTTCCATCGATGTATCCGCCTGCCGTTGGTACGGTTACCCCTACTTCCGGCACTCTGTAGGGCTGAATACTTTTCTGCAAATGAAGTGTAGAAAAAATGTTCTTAGCTTTGGATACCAAATAGTCGACGAGCAACTATTTAACGGGAAGGAAAAGGAATTCTTTGGAAAGCATTTTTCGTTACTCCTTTACCCTGTTTATTTTAGAATGTCAAATCTTTTGATCTGCCGGTACATTAATTTTTTTCACGCTAAACGTTGTTGCGTGTGTAGGTCACACTGAAATTCACAGATGTTTCACGATTTCTCCAAGTCCGCAGTTTTCATTTAGAGAGATTTGCAAAGCGTACGAGTTTAGCAAAATGTGATATTTAACTACAACGTCTCAAATCACCTGTCTCAAACCAACCTGTTCAATCGTATCGGTGTTTGTATAATGTATGACTTTCAATGCCATCTTTTAGTATCTGTATTTTTCAAAGGAGCATTCTTCTCTGAGAGTACATCACCTTCAAACGATGAATGCACGTGAAAAAACGATCGGGGAACGAATCCTTTATGCTCTGGGAACGTATTTCAGAGTCGCGGGGAATGAAAACGCGAAAAACGGAAAAAATTGTCGGACAAATTGTAGCGAAATGTGATGTAAGCCTTCTTACGCGAGATATATCGCCGCCATTAGCCCGACAACTTCCTGGGGACGATGCCATTTCACGCGATGCCAGGCAATACGGAAAAATCGTACGAGCTCGTATCGTGCTACGATGAAAAGGCGACTTAACTCCTCCATTGGTACGACGGCAATAAATTGCGTTGCCTGCTCGTTGAGATCCTTTCGCGTTCGACTTTGCATCATCGTAAAATCACGAGTGGTTTCATCGACTCCGGGAATCTTGGCGAATGGAGTGCCGTGAATTCAGCGAGAGAAAAAAAATATTACACGAAACGTGCTCGTTTCGTCATTTCGCGAATTACAACTTCAATTTTCTTTATCGGTCGTTGTAATTCATTCGCATCCTTCTTTTTCTCCTCTGTTTTCATTTTCTTTTTTCTCTCTCCGTTCGACAGACAACGAGACTTACTCTCAATTACCACAGATGGCTTTCCCCTTCTGAAAAGTCGTAATTGCATTACGAATTTCTCGCATCCTTGAAAAACTGCACTTCGTAACAATACGGCGACGATACGCGTACGCATTAATTCCATTCCAATTTTATTCCAATAGAAGATTCTCTGGAAGAGAAAGCAAATAAAGGGTAATCGGCGCTGGCCACATGCATCCTGCTGGCTACACGCAAAAGGTTTGCACGACCTTATCTATCGAAATTGTTTCGCAAATCGTGGCACGAATTGCTTTATCGGCTCGCGGTCGGACATATTTCCCTCTCCACCTTTGATTTTCCCACCCTTTTCCCGCGCCTAGCGAATTCTCGTTTCCGTGGAGAACGGCGGGAACGCAGGGACGAGCTTCCACGTTTCCATCTATCCTTGACCCAACAGCTCTGTTTAATGTTAAATAATGCTCCTCCCCCGTTCTCCGTTGCTTTTATGTATTTCTTCTCCGTTTTGTGTTTCTTGTTTACGCGCCTCCACCGTACTACACAACACATCGACCGGATTCCTGTGGCTCGAACATCTTTCGGAAATTCTCTTCTTCTTTCCGCTTTGGCAAAGCTCCTCCTTGGAGCGAGTGAGTCGCGTAAGTATTTCAACTCGAGAATAAACCGTGCGTTCCTTTTTATTCGCGCTCCGCTTCCTTCCATCTCGTTCCTCTCTCTCTCACTCTCTCTCTCTCTCTCTCTCTCTCTCTCGTGTCGTTTCGCGCCGTTTCCCCGACGAATTTTCTCGACACGCCGTGCGCACACCACTCGACCTGCCCTTTCACGAAATTTTCACCTAGAGCCCCGACGATTTTGCTTGTTTTCTTATTTCATTTCTACGATCCGGCTGCGATCTCTCTCAACCGTGAATTTCCTACTCGTCACACGCGAATAAAGTGTGTTAAAGAGAAACACTATGTGTTTTCGTTCAACCTTGACCTGGATCTTGCTCAATGTCAAATTTTTACCCCCTCTCTCTCTCTCTCTCTCTCTCTGTAGCTGAAATTGTTATTCCCTTAATAACCAAGCGAAGTTTCAAACTGACGTTCAGAGGATCGAAGATCGTGCTACACGGTGATTTCCGTGCCATCCCTCTCGCTCCTGTCTCTAGAGGGCCACAGGGGCGCATCTGAATTCGCTCATTATATCGGCAGATGGGTAATTAAGGCCGTCGTGTACTATCCAGGCCTGAGAAGCGAACCGAGAAGCACTACCGCTTCATAACTGTATACCGAGCTTTATCCTGTTGGGAGGATAATACGTTTGTTCCGTGGGAATCAATGGGAATTGGTAAGAGCAACGAGGTAAGATGCAGTCACAGGGAACGAACAGAGAGAAAGGGAGAATTGTGTTCTCCTTTGAAATCCAGACCTTGGCCTCTGGAGTAACCCGATTAGAGACGGTTGAATAGAGAGGCCGGGGAGAGAGAAAGAGAGAGAGAGAGAGAGAGAGAATAGGAGAAAGGATGGATAGAGAAAGAAAGGTCAACGAAGCAGGAAGAGATATTAGAGTAGCAAATAGAATGGCGAAGTGTTCGCAGGACAACGTAATTGAATTAATGAACGTGGCGCGTTTACGTTTCGAGGTGAATCGAGTGCCGCGGACGTGCCCGTTCAATTCTCGTGCCATTTGCAAAACGGTTCAACTTTCCCCCTTGGAAAATATCCGCTCTGATCGCGGCAAGTGCTTTCATCTTTTCGAAGATACGCCACTTTCGCGCGCGTTTGTTCTTCGATCAGCAATTGATGATTGTGACGATCGTCGTCGCCGATGTGTAAATTTGCCAACCGAAGAGAAATCGAAACACACAGGGAAAAGCGAACAGAGAACGACGAAGATGGAGGGAGAGAATGATGACGGTATACCTATATCGCCACTCGATTGTGGCATAAACTCTTGCAGCTCGTTCATCAAACCTCGAATTTCCTCAGAGTCCTTTTGGATGCTGCACAATTCTTCCTCGTGGAAGTCCGGCGTGATCTGCTTACAGAGAACTATCTGCGAGATCACGTTGCCGATGTTGGATGGCCCGGTTCGAGTTTCTGAAACAGGAGCGGGAAAAAATCCGTGCTGGTCGTTATCGTGAATTGGCCCTTGGGAAAATCGTGCGACACGTAGATAGATGGTGGACATTTATGCGTTCATGGGGAATTCAAAGATGCAAAAAATGCACAGGAACCACACGCACGTAAAAATATGGCGAATATCTAAATTATAATACTCGTCGTAATATCTGTTCAACACTACCGGCCAAAGCATAATGTTTGTGGCAACGAAATTAAAGTGCAAGATACAAGTAGAAATTAATAATACGACAAAGAACGCAAACTTCTGTGTTAAACATAAAGAACACAAACTGCTAATCAAAGATCAATTTTATCAAAAATCACTCGAGTATCTAAAAACACGCTGTTATAAATGGACAAAATTTCCATAGAAAATTGTAAATTGGTCATTTCGATCACTCTGTTCTAGTTCTAGTATTAATAGTCGCATAGATTCTTTCTCTTCAGTTATTAAGACGCCTGAATTTGCATCAGATACAATATTGTGTATTTCACATCTTGAATACCATCATAAGTAACAAAATTGATGAACATTCATTTTTCATGAAAAGTTGAAAATAGACAAGAGTCGTTATTTCCCAAAAGTTCTCCAGACTCTTTTGTTCTGAATTCTTCGTCATTTTGACAACGATGTCGAATGATTGAAGTGTCGTCAAAGTTACCATAATACTCCGTCATGTCCATCGGCACGATGCGGATGAGGTTCTTGCTTTTGCAGAGCTCGCGCAGGAATAATTGCACGATATAAAAGAGCAGCATCAAATTTGGACAGTCAACAGGAATCCCGATATCCGTTGTTCTGGAAGCAGAACCAATTCGCAGACTTATTATACTTTTATCGTCCAAGTTTCCTCGTTAGGGGGATTCGTCACCTAACCACTCCTTTCCCCTTCAATTGTCACTTTCTTTTTCTTTTCGTCCGCCGTTCGCAACTTATTTCGTAGCCAATAACTCCATCGTCCTAAGTTCTATCAAGCTAATTAAATTCCATCAAGCTAAATTCTATCAGACCCTGGAGAAGCACGATTGTTAACGTTTACGGGAAAGAAGGAAAAAAGGGAAAATATAATACAACGCAAAAGCACCAGCTGAAATCAGATGAAATTCAATAAAACGTGGAACGTCGAATAAAACCTTTGGCCCGCGCCATTGTTCCACGCGAAACGAGATAAACGTATTATAAATTAAAAACAGCAATTGCAACGTTTGCTTTGTCACCGCAATATGCTTAATACCGGTCCGGTAAACGAGACATTTCGGTTCATTTGGCAACCGGGTCTTTTCGTGCTAGTTTGTCACCAGATAATTTCACTGCAAAAGAAAGAAAGAAAGAAAAAAGAAATAAAACGAGGCGAAGTACAAGATCGTAGAATTAGGACGAAATGCTTCGTGCTCGCATGTTAAACAAGGCGTTGGATCATGAAGGTTCAACCAAGTTGGCATCGAGGAAGTGTTCCCTGGTTTTTTTGAAATCACCACGACAGAGCTCAGAGTGATAAACAATAAACTTCGAGCTATACCACCGTTCGAAACCACGAGGTTGCAGGTTGAATTAAAAAGATCGCAGAATGGTAGAGAATGATCTCCAAGGTTGACACATTTAACAGCGCGTTCGATATTGTCCGCGCTGATTTCATAAAAATGTCTCATTAATTTGCACGCTTTGATAAAATTCACGTATCCAGCTACTAGGAATTAAAGCGTTCGCAGTTATAAACCCGTTGGCGCTTTTGTTGCCGCGTGTCGCTTTTGTTCCTGCTATTTTCTTTTTTCTTTTTTTTGTTTGTTTTTATAAATAAACCGCGGAGATTTACGCACGTCGAGCTGAAATTCTAAAAGAAGGTAAACAGAATAAAGTGTTGCTTCCAATATCAACGAAGAGGCTTCGTGGAAATCGTCGGGTTCGAACGCTCTTCAGGGGGTGATCTTCTTGCGTGTCGCTTCTTAAAATTGCAAACGATCCCTGCGTGTTCACCGGCTAGCCTCCAGCCGTTAATTATTCGAGGCCCGTAATCTTAGTATCGCAAAAATCTAATAAGCCGGTTTCTTTCATTTCGATGCCTATTTATATCGTGATTTACGTCAGCACGCTACTTATCGCTCAATTCCCCAACGGTTTGGAAGTTTACGCTTATCAACGTACTCTTGCTCGATATTAAGAGTTAATGGCGAACACGACTACCAGAGACGAGTTTTTTTTTACTTTTACTCCGCGATAGTTTGTCACTATCCGTGCAATGGGAACGTATGAGTACGAATGACACGTGATGTAAGTTACACGGAGACAGTGACAGTGGTGGCTTTGATTGCCAAGTCGGATTTTTGCGTGAGCTTTTCAATGTAACATTTCGTATTCACTGTCGCGGAACATACTGTGCGCAATTTTTTTATTAAGAAATTTTTATTAAAAAGAAAAAAGAAAGAAGAACGAAAGAAGATTTAGAGGAAGACGAACGCTCCTGCGTTCCGTCGTGTTTCGCTTAATCGATACGGAAATCGCGTGATTTCGTAAGATACGTTGCGCGAGATAGGCTTATTACAACGCAGGGAGAGCTATTGGGAAAGCTGTTTGCATAATAAATCAAACGTTCGCGACGTTCTTGACCGTTTCATTGCAAATCGACCATTCTTTCAGCCAAACTCGGGATATAATTTTCAATTACCATTGATTTTCTTTTCCTTCTTTTTTCTTTCCTACGTAACGTAACATTGTAATAATTGCACGCACAATTTCCACGAAATAATCATTTGTGCGATATACTTGAATCACAATTAGCGTGCGTTTGACGTTTAAAATGCAGTAGAAATTACGCAGCAATGCGTTACATGAACGGTGGTCGAGTCTTGTGTGTTGCGCCATAATTAAGCAATTACGTAACGAGAGACATACGATAAATGACTATGCAATGTCTGATAATCTAACTGAGGGTGAGGATTTATCGTAGCTAGGTAAAACCATTCAGTACATAAATAAACTGTCCAGCAACAAATGAAATTCTTTTCTATCGAGCAAGTTGCTATAGAATAGACGTCCAGCTTTCGAAACGTTTCGAAATTTCATAAAATTTATTGGGACAAGTCGGGCCATTTCGGCTATCCTCGTTTATCTCGTTGTAAGTCGGAGAAGAGAAGAATTAACGAGAAGGATGGAGCTCATGAAACATTTAACTTTTCATTAAAACGGGCAAACTCGCGAAAGGAAATTGTTCAAAGGTGACGGCCAAGACTGTCTTTAAAGCGTGGACGTTGGCCATCGTTCCCTATGTCTTCTCTTTCTTTCTTCTTCTTTTCCCCAGAAAAGCCAATCCTGCGGAATCGATAACATTCTTTGCAGCACACTTCAAACTAATAGGGTGATACTCTGGTGATACTATTATTTCACCTATCCCCTTATCTGATCCCAGCGCACGGCATGGTGTTTCTTTTGTGATGCGCGGCTTGATTACAAAAACGGAAGGACTTCGATATGAAAATGCCACAAATGGATAGTTTTCGTTTCAACGCGGCGACGTTGGGAATTGAGAATGACTCGGGAACGAGCGATAAGACGATGATCAGGATAGTCGCGCGAGAATACTAACACGATTCGACTTTTTTGAGGAAATCGTCTAAGCGTTGCCGTTCGAGATTTGACGTAATTTGGCGAATAAAACGCGACAAGATAAGACAAACGAATACCGGTAAATGATAGCTTCAATTTCTTTCGAACGGTATGCGTATATTCCGAGTGTCGTCGAGGAAAATTTCCTTCGGTTGGAAGTCGTGCGTTAAACGCATGATATTCATTGGCGACCGGTCGATTTCTGTCATAGCAGTCTATTTATCCTGTTAATTGGAATCTCATTAACCGGAAGCAATTCGAATTCGCTCCCGTGTCCGAGCGTCTTCGTTTAACGCTCGATTCGGAGTAATTGGCATAAACCGGTTAATCAATCGTTCCTGGTTTCCCCCTATTTTTTGCTTCTTTTAATTTCTTTCGAGCCTGCTTTCCAATTTCTGACCCGCTAATTAGCAAGTTTAACGACTCCGCTGACACTGAGAGAATATAAATTCTCCCGTGAGAATTCCCGCGCGATTCTTAATACATACTCGTGTCAAGGGCATAAATTGTGTTACTTTCCCTCCTCGAAGAGATTTCTTTTTCTTTTTTTTTCTTCTTCTTTTCTTTTTCATCACTATCCCCTTGTAAAAGAAGCGAGAGACGAAAACGTATTTACCGTACCTTCGCACTTGTGGCAGTATGAGCTGGGATGTGTTTTTACACGCCTCGACGCAATTTCGCCTCAATCTTCGAATTTTCTCACGGAGTTCCGGACAGTCCCGCGGTTGGCCGATGTTTATCAGCAGATCGCGGAACTGCGCCACTTGGTTGTTGATCTCTTGAATTTGCTGCGAAATGAAACAGCGAGACGCGCGATTAGCCTTAGGAACACGATGTTCGCAAAGTAGCACGAATTGAGCCTTCCAGGCCATCCATGAATCGAGCAATTTGTTACGTGACCGATGACTGTTTCGCGATAAACCACGATAAAACGCGGTTAGCGTTTGTTCGAACGATTCGCCCTTCTCTCGTTGCGGTTCATGCAGAACTCGAAGGGTAAGCGCAACTTTGTGACGAGAGAAAGAGAGAGAGAGAGAGAGAGAGAGAGAGAGAGAAATATTATCGCTGGCTTTTTAATCCAGACGCCATAGTTAAGTAACTTGAGAAACAATAAGTTGCAAGTAGCAATAAATTACCAGAAGAATAACCTTCTCCGTTTTCTCGTTCCTGTCATCTTGCGTTTGCGTTTGAACTTGAGATTGGCTGGCGGCGTGACTGTAAGTCTGAACGTTGCTGACCGACGGTATTGGCGAATCCGTCATTCTGTCTATTCCGTATCTAAGGAATACCGACTGATCGCCACGAGGCAATTAGCAGTGAACGATGTCCTGCGAATGCTGCAAGCTATTTGTCACGCGAATGCACTTCGAGGGGAAGCCAATTCTCCGGAATTAAATACCCAGCGAATTCCACGCTCCTGACCGCACCGATATCAACACGCGTTGTCCGTTTCTAATTCGTCACCGCTACGATTAAATACGTTGCCCATTATTAAAGACAATTAATCATCGCTCGCGGTACGCTCCAACACAGCAAAAATGTCAATTCACACTGGACATTAACATTCGACGAGTTTTTACGAGTATTTCATAGTGCTCGTTGAGCTTTGCATCGAGCATTCGGTTTTCACCTTTACTCTCAAACGGGTGTATCTTTGAATCCGACGTTGGTGTTAAGCAAAGGGATGCGCCGGCGAACGAGCAACATTTTACACTGAATTCTCATGTTTTTCATGCGAGATCTTCTTAATCCTCTCGATCTGAGGAAACGTCGAGCGATTGGTATTCACACGGTATCCGGGGGTAGCCGAGGCGCAATTGCCTCTTCATATTCACGGGCGATTGCTTTTGTCCCGTCGTTTTCGCAAATTATCGCCAACACTGCGACTGCTCGGCCGCGTTCCATCGTGACGCGAATCGCGAACCAGACGACGATAGACAGATGGATCCAAACGATTTACGAAGGAACGAAGCAATCGACGATCGATACTGCGCTTCGAAACATCTCTGCTCGCGACGAAGTGGATTCTAAACCAGAATTTCGCGAATACCCGCGTTGTTGTCCGGTTATCTCGGCTCGATCGTGCGTTCGATCTATTCGCCGCCCTTTCGTTCCCCGATCGCGCGACGACTGTACTTTTCTTTCTCTCGGTGGTGAAGTTCACGTGAAACGGAACGCACGAAACGCGTCCTCGTCGGACGAAACGACCGCGTTGCACGCGTTGTTACTTTTCGCCGAAACGATCGACGTTCTGTTCCGCGACATTGTTTCACCGAGGTTTCGTGGAACGATGTACGCGCTGTGCCAGCACACGCGACAAACTGAAACGTGGGTTTTGCTCTCGAGCTCTTTCACTGCCGCGATTCTCTCTCTTTAAGAGCGCATGTCTGACTTGGTCTGTCAGTCTACTACTGTCGTGTATCTATTGCACACCTCTTTCTCTCTCTCTCTCTCTTTATTACATGCATTACATATACACATACGTGCGTATACATATGTGTTGCATGAAATTTCAGGATATTCAACGTAAAATATTTATACTACGCGTAGAAGGCCCCTCTAACATCGTTTACGCAGAATTTTAGCTTTACGTGATTAACAAGAAACTCTGTGCACCGATGTTCGCCCTCTGTGTACGTTAAACGACAGTTCGATAATGATCAGTCCTCTCTGTACATCCTGGTATCTCGCTTTTGCTCTTATGCAACCGTCGCGTACACATAAAGCGACGGGAGGGAGAAATAAATACGATGCAGCAGGGTATGATAACGCGATGCAAAAGATTATGTCGTAGCTCTAGTGGTATAAAGATAAGAAAGGAGCGGAGAGCCGGCTTTTGTAGAAAAAAGGCGAGGATCCTTGATCAAAGAAAAAGGCTAATACAGCATCCGTTGTGCTCGAACAAAGTCATAAAATGTAAGTAAAAGACAGCAGTAATGCTCTCTCTCTCTCTCTCTCTCTCTCGCTCTCTCACAATCTCTATCTATCTCCCTGTGCAAATACGAATTTTTTAAAAGTATCACTACAATCCGTAGGAATTCGCAATACTCGGAAAACATCCAATTTTCCGCGCCAGCACCTGTAGCAGAGATAAATTTCGAGTGAATTTTTAATTAAAAAAAAAAAAAAAAATACCTGCTCGAAAAACGAATTGCTCATTTAAGTGTTCTGTGTTCTCGGTAGGAAGTAATTACCGAGGGAATTTGTATTATTAGCGAAAGGAGTTTCGCGTACTGTTCTTAGCAGATACAACAGAGGAAACGTCGAGACAAATACAGACATTTGAGCTCCGGCAAACACTGTGCGCTACTGAAATACTGTTGTGAACGCTCTTTATGTTAACAGAGTCCGCGTATAAAATCAGACAGAAAACTCTTTGCGAGGTTACGATATATGAGATAGACTTCCCGTCTATTTCGTCGTTTGAGCAATCACGTGTATTCGATATATTACGTATACACGATGATTATTATCACAATATAGGAACAGCAGGTTGATATAATTTCCAGTTTCGAGATGACCCGTACGTTATTATCCATTTCGTTTCGTGCGTTGAATTTTTCCGATTTCTATTCAGAGAAAACAGAATGAGAATATTGGCCGGCAGTGATGGATGATGGCCATGACGAACGATGAATGATGATTTTAGACGAAAATGCATATACTCTGTGTATTACAAGTTTTTCGTACATTCGTTGGACGCTAGGAATTGACAATTAGACGCTTTGATCATTCCATCAACTCATTTTCCGAGCATCGGAAAACTGTTCGGAGCAATTTACAAACACTGATTTACAAAAACAAATAGGAACGCTCACGCCTCCAGTGTTCTTTATTGGATCACACTTCCCGTACAATATCACGGCGGAAAGTAATTTACATGCTGAAAGTTAATTTTCTCCACGGTATCTTCAATTAGCGAAACGTGCAGCGAAAGTTTGCGAATTCGTTTAAGTTAAATGGGAAACGGACTAAAGAAAGTCCGATGTAAATGTGGAAATTGTGAATCTACTATTGTATAGCATAAATACGACCCGCAGTTTTCGTTGATAAAATGTTACGCTCCAGAAACCGGCGCACGAGCTTTGCTACAGGTTGTTTGTCCGACTCGTTCCGCATTATACTACTGCTGTGCGCTAAAGTCGTTTAATTAGTACATTTATAACTCGTTGCTCTGCTCTCGTATGTAGAGATCATTTTAATGTCCAGATTAGGCCCTCGTAACACTCGTGTGAAACTTTCCGAACGCGAAAAATTGAAAACTTACAAATTGGAGGCACTCCAGTCCCGTTCTATAGAACTTTCGTTTCGTCGAACAAGATGGCCCCGAGTAACGTGCACAACTAACAAGATGTAACATATGGCCAGTGTAACCTATCGATAACTCGACAATGGGATCTTCACCGACGTGTCACGCGGTGAAGGCAGAACGGGACAAGAGCGCTTTCAGCTCTTTCTCGAGGATCGTTTCTCTGCCGGCTGACTTGCTCGGCACTATGCTACTGCGGCTTTTACGTTCGTTGGAGATGCACAGATTACGCGAAAGGGGAGAGACCGCGCGATACAAATGTAGCAAGCAACACAATGAGATAGAAACTGCACGTTATGATCGATATTAAGTTACGACTCCAAGAAATCGATTCTACGAGCTTTTTAACCTCTTGCGCTGAAATGATGTGCCACACACGTCGACAACTTTTTGTCCCAAAATTGCAATATTTTCTCAGTTTTAACTATATTTAAATGTAACCTAGGCAAAACAAATGATAAGTTTATTACTTCTTAATAATTTATATCCAGTGATGTTATACTGACGAGTTCAAAAGAAAAAGAAAGCGACGAATTATTGTATAGGGTTCGGTCACTCGTTATGGTCCGCAGTCGGTTGTCAGTGCAAGTGGTTAATCTCTCGCGCTGAAATGACGTGCCATGCACGTCGACAATTTTTTATTCCAAAATTGCAATATTTTCTCAGTTTTAAGTATATTTAAATGTAACCTAGGCAAAACAAATGATAAGTTTATTACTTCTTAATAATTTATATCCAGTGATGTTATACTGACGAGTTCAAAAGAAAAAGAAAGCGACGAATTATTGTATAAAGTTTGGTCACTCGTTATGGTCCGCAATCAGTTGCCAGCGCAAGTGTTTAATCTCTTGCGCTGGAATGACGTGCCACGCACGTCGACAATTTTTTATTCCAAAATTGTAGTATTTCCTCAGTTTTAAGTAAAACAAAGTAGGCAAAGCAAGTAATAAATTTATTACTTCTCAATAATTTCTATCCAGTGATATACTGACGAGTTCAAAAGGAAAAGAAAGCGACGAATTGTTGTATAAAGTTTGGTCACTCGTTATGGTTCGCAATCGGTTGTCAGTGCAAGTGGTTAACCGTCTTGTATCTATCATATATAAATCTCTGAATTTCCCCCCCTTTCCAATCGGAAAGAAATCCAGTTTTACTGTATCATATATATGTTCTGTGATATCTCTCTGTGCACTCTACAGAACCACGTAACGAATTGATACGATAGATAACACAGATCAGAGATAAATGCTATACATGGTAATTGAGAATGTTTACTTGCGATCGTGTCTTTTCTAAAAACAAAAAACAAGAAAAAGAAAGAAAAAAATACTCTCTGACTCTTCCGATCCAAGACGCTGATCGAAAGCAACTAAACGGTTGCTCTTCCGAGTAACAGGTATACCTACAGAATGGAGGGGGTGAAACTGTGTCGTAGCAACAGGCGCGACGGACTGACAGACAGAATTTCACGTTAGAACATCATCATCGGGTCGCACGAGCGATTAAAGGTACAAATGTCAAATTGTCCTCGTGTTATATCAATAATCTGGAAGATTCTCTCATCGATCAAACGATCATCGGCACGAAACTCGAGCGCTTCGCTGATTCATCCGGTCACAGTGCGACATCGAACGCGATAACGCGCGTTCGCGTGAGATCTTTCGAAAAGTTCAACAACTTTTCAGACATTCTAGATCCCTGAAGTTTTAAAAGTTCCCTTTAACGTAACTCTCAGGGTATAATTCAATTGAGATGGCTGGCCAATCGAATTTCAAGTGGCAATTGATGTCGAGGTTCAAATGTTCAGCAGGACAAGGTTTATAAATTGCGTACACGGCAGCGCGCGGTTAACTCCTGGCAAACTGTACGCAGGACTGGACGATTAGCATGATACGAAATGGTTAAATGTGATGATTGTACAGGAAGATCGGCATTTCCCCATGATTATTTTTCTACAATTAGCACGACGAGTCGAGCGGGCGAATACTTTTTTCGCGAAGCCATTTTCGCGATATTAAGCGTATCGATCGGCGTTCGTCGACGAGGCAATTACGCGAACGTACCGGATGCCCGCTTAACGCAGCAAATTATTCCGAAAACGTTTAATTAATTTATCGGAGTGGAACAATTAACTTTGAAATGCGACGAAACCTGTCCAAGTATTAATCGGGACGGTAATTAATATTTTTCCAACGCTTTCGGGGGCCTACCGTCTGATTTCATTATCGTGGTCTTCTTTTCTTCTTCTGTCTCCCTCTTCGATGCGATATTTGTATCACTTCTTTTTCTGCCCCTGCCCCTCCCTCGTCGTTTAGTCGTACGATGATAAACCACGATGCTTTCTACGGCTGTCGGAACAGCCTCGATAACGAGCGAAATTCGTAACGTGATTCTAGAATTTACGAGAGAGAGAGAGAGAGAGAGAGGGAGGAAGGGAGAGAAGAACCCCTTGACATCAATCGTCGCCAAGTTTTCTCGCGGGCAAAAGGTACGAGCGGGAAGAATTTCCCTTCCTTATTTCCGTCGCCTCGCTCCGCCGACATTAAACGAAACTCCTCGTTTTGCCTTTTGGCCGGAAAAAAAAATTATCTCTTAGAAGTTTTCCCTTCCTCACCCCACCCTCGTTTGAAATATCGTGGTTCACCCAGCGTCGGGATGAGATAAGAAACAGGACATTAGTGGCTCGAGATAGAAACGGGGAATAGATTTTGTCGCATTGTACGTACGTACACGCGTGTTTGCAGGTAAAACGGCGAAACCGGAACGAGCGACGCCAGACATTTCGGTTACGCTCGCGCAATTCGTGAAAAAGCGAGCCCCACGTTTCACATTCTTTCCACCGTTATTAAAACGCTTCCATTTGCCTAGCCTGAGTCGGCGATTTTTAATCATCGAAAGTATAAGAAGAAAAAAAGGAAAAAGAAGAAAAGAAAACGAGACGAAATCTGCGACACGCTGCGAGTCGAAATCCATTTCTGAATTGAGGCTGTCTGAGTTGGTCTTACTTTTCCTTGGTTGTGCTACTTGCTGATCTCAGAGGTAATTGAATCTGTATGAAGGCAGCAAAAACGTCATGAAACTAATTACTGAATCGAGAAGTTTCACTCATAAACATAATATATAGGATCTTTAACAAGTGAAACAAATCTCTGTTTAGATTTTAGTAAAATACAAATGCTGAGATACGTAGCTAAATGTAAAATCCTGAAATACGAATACTGAAATATACAAAGATTTATTTGCGCAAGTGCTTTCGCAAATCTGCCAGTTGTATCTTCTCGTGATTAATTTCTCGCGTTAATTCACGTGCGATCGCACAACAAAGTGGCAGATTTCACGTTCTGTATAAATGCAATGAAGTTTTATTGTTCCATCAATGCGAGATGGCTTTCCATTTCGCGGCCATAGCGATAGATGAAGGCTTAGAGACAAGCGCTGCCATTCTACGACCCTCAGGAAAACGGATATCTGCAGCAAATTTCGTGTCATAAACGTCGAGCGCAGAATAGAGACTCTCAACCTTTAGAGTGCCGGTTGCGGCGCACGGTGTGTACATATATGTATGTATATATATATATATATATATATATATGTATATAGGCGCCTCTTTCAAATATTAATCTGGTCAGGTAGTATCAAGGCGGGCCGTGCATTTTTTGCGGCGTTTCTTTCTTTTATCTCCCGATAACGGGACACACCGGCTCGAGATTAAATTATGAGCTTCAAACGTATATTCCTCCAAGCCGAGGAGAAAGAGTAAAGTAGTACAGGAAAGCAGAAAGGGGACAGAAACGTCGTTTTGTCGTTTACTACCCCCGAAGTCTCGGATAACGACCGTCGGATCGTAAAGTTTCGAATTGTCCGAACTGTTTTTGCATTTCTGCGAAACGTTGCATATCGCGAAATCGTCGATTTCCAGAAATTGAAAGAAGCAGAACCATTTGCTCTGACCCGCCGGCGGATAAAATAAAAATTTCGAGCGTTTCGCGCCGACAGTGACTCGGATGTTTTGCCGAAACACGCGCTTAATTTGCACACAATGCTCGTTTCACACGTGTCTTTTTTATTTTTTTTATTTTTTTAATACACTGTGTTCTGTGATTCAAGGCGTACTCGCCTTCGAACAAATGGCTCAAAGCGAATACGTAGAACGGACAGAGCAATTTTTTTTTTCATCGGTAGGTCGGTAGGAAAGCGCAGTTCCCGACGTGAATTTTCCCCAGAATGAAAATCGATGCCGGATATCGAACGTGCGCTCGAGGCGAGACCCTGCGTAGCGCGTACAACAGGAATAAACGGTACAGTGATAATTCACTCGGTGTCTATTAATACCAGCCCTAATTTTCGGCGTTGGCGTACCGTTGACGCACGATACATCGACGCCAGATGTCAATTTACATTTACATTGCCCCCCTCCCCCTCCCTCCCGACGCGTCTTTGGGGGTAAACGAGCATTTACGACTCCTGACAAGCAGAGACCGACAAAAGTGATCGTCGGTGTCTATCGATTCACCTGCTTCGCCGATACGTCGATAATTATAGTATAAGGAGACAGTAAACGTGGAGAAAGGGAAACGTGAAAAGTCTGATAAAACAGTTTTAGGATCCTTTAAGAAATTTGTTTCTTCCGACGACAGGAAAATCGTCTCGTCAGTTTAACTCGCGTCAGATTTTCACCGAGATATTTTCACCGGGATTTTGTTCTACCTCGATCTGGCCTTTCCTCGTTGGTTCAACTTGCGCGCACACACACATATAGACACAACTGCGTTGTATTCCGCGATTTGCATGCTGCTTTGCATGTATATATGCATTCGTTTTGCATGTATTAAAAATCAGAACGGCGGTCAACGATAATAGAGAGTTGCAGACTACCGCGATGTGAAATGTAAATCCCGGGAACATCTCGACCGATTGTTTCGGCAGCCACGAGCCCGCTTGCCACTTGAATCTGTTATAATTTTAATTTGTAGATTCAACTCGAGGGCGACAGTGAAACGTGGACACCGAATTTCGGCTAGAGCTGTCCCCCTCGAAATAGAAATCGGCACGCGTGTTGAACAAAGTAGGGATGTTCCATTAGTGCCTGGGAGTTGATAACGAGCGAAACACGCGTTACTTTTTATCTTTTTCGGAAACTTTCACCCTCGCGTAATGGAGGAAAAATACTAGTGTGTCGGTACATCGACGAAATTCTTTCGCGGTGAATTCATCGAGCAATAATTAATTACGGATCGATCGTTTCTCTATCGTTTAATAATAAGTTTCGGAAATTCGAATGAATCTCGTGCATTAATGCACTGACACAATTTGGTTGGACATTTATTGCGAGATAAAATTCTTTTTTCTCTCTCTCCCCTTTTTTTCCTTTTTTCCTTTTTCTGTAACGCCGGTACCCGCGTTCTATTTGCATATTTTACCATCGATCATACGTATGCAAACGTGGACGAATTTACACGGCACACGGTATTCGATTATTATTTACGAACACACAGTGACAGATTGTGCTGAGATGCACACGACCGGACACGCGGATGATATTCGCTTCTCGAACTTTCAGGTGGAAATCTGTGATCTATTTATCGCAAACTCTTTTTCAATCGTCAAGAGCACGAGCGAACAGTGAGCGATAGGTAGAATGAGGTTCGTGCCTAAAAACGATAACGTGAGGAGGTTAACGGTTAAGTTAATATAGCTCGTGAAAAGAAACGAGAGAAAAAGTGACGGAAACTGGGCTATGGAATCAGGGTTATGACGCGTAAAGTGCAGAACTGCTAATTCTACTCGTAACTC
>JAWNGG020000348.1:0-184699 GCA_036937485.2 Tetragonisca angustula | reverse complement strand
CGTCTTCTCGCTGTTCCCGTTGTTTTTCCTCACCCTTAGGTCCCACGGCGCCTACGCCGCTGATCAAAACTTTCGGTACATGTACAACCACCGCGACGACCGGCGTATTTCGACACGGGCCAACACGACGCTGAACAGTGTTTCGGATTTGGTTTATTAACTACCTGGTTTTGCGGCTTTTTTTCGAGTGGTTGACCGAGGGCAGAACGAAATCTTTAATTGAGATTTTCGCGCTGTCGGAGATTATAGCGGTTCTGATTTAAAGATTTTTAAAGCGAACGTTAATCCTTTATATATATATGAAATTCCTGCGTTAGTTGTGAAATTAAGTTTTTCTATGATCTAGATCTTTTGGCAATTTAGTTTAGAATTTTCTAGCTAATCCGTATTATTTTTCGCCCCAAAATGGCAATATTTTCTTTTTTTGGTTTCAAGTATATTTAAGTATAGGCAAAACAAGTAATAAATTTACTACTTTTCGATAATTTTTATCGTGTGATTATTGTATACGGTTTGGTCGCTCGTTACGGTAATCAGCTGCCAGCGCAATATTCTTCACTTCTTTAGGATACAAGGTTCGACACCGCCAAAAAATATTTCTAAAATTTTGAAACATGGAATTCGGCAAGAAGAGAAGAAATCACTCCAAGGTAAAGGTACATTGTGTGCAAAGCCTTTGAAATTCCTCTCTCGCCTCTTTTCCAAGGCAAATGATCGAGTTCGAATCTCTCGAGAGCGTAATATATATTTTAAAATCTACGCTTCATCAGAGAGTGGAGTTCAAGTTTCGGGAGGTTGGTTATACAGCGTCGTTTCTTCCTGTTGCTTTTACCCCTTCTCGACAGCCTGTTCCCTCTTCCCCTCGTCCCCTTTTTGGCACCGTATGTCCGTTTTTACGGGCTACCTTCAAAGTTTTACCCCCTCGTCGCGTTCAATGAAACTCGTGAGTCGTTTTTTGAATGGGTGGGGGGGCCTGGTACGTTGTCGTTTGATTTCCAGCAACGTTTTACGGAGCTTTTTGCGATATATACCGTAAAAAAAGAAAAAAGAAGCTGTACAGAGAGAAATACATCTTACGCAAATATCGCGTTCGTATCCTATTTTACGCTGAACTTGAACACACTCGATGGCTCGTCACGAAGTTCTCGTCGCTCTTTAACCTCGTTTGTGTCTCAAGGGGATGTGTTGCACCGAAAAATCCAAAAGTCAGTAAAGTTCTGTTGTAAAAATTTTTTTCGTGGATAGTAACGACAGAGAAAGTCTAGATTTTTTTTCTTTTTAAAGACGTCGTTAGTGTAACTTTTGACTTTATCAAGTCGAAACGGCGAGTTAATACAAGGTTGTAACAGAAATGATATTTCAATCTCAGTAAGATTTTTTCGATTCTACGAAGGAAGAATTTTCTGTAAAGAGCTTCATTTTATATCGCAATATATTACGTGTGAATTACAATAGCGATACATTTGATGAAGCTATATTTCTTTTACGAGAGAAGTGGAAAATTGTCCGGAACATCGCCGTTCCTTTCGACCGCGTGTTCACCGCTGCAATTTCGTCGGATATTTAAATTTTAATGCGCCATTTTCGTACGACGTTCACGTTTCAAGAGTGTTAAAAAAGAATTCTATTTAAAAATTGAATTCCTTAAAAAAGGAAAAAAACCGTTCTGTTTGAAAATTAAATTCTGTAAAAAGAAAAATACTAATTTTTTTTAAGGGTAATTGTAATATTCTTTTCATACATTTTTGTTTCATCGGGAGAAATCATCGTTTTGCACTTTCACAGTAAATCTCTCTCGATTTATTTACGCTTTGCAGAATCTAACTAATAAATTTTAAATTCCTTTCCGAATATTTAAAATTTGCAAATTTCTTTCAAGCACTTTTCGTCAGTATCTATGTCACTGATCTACATCTTCGTGATTAGAGAAAACTTGCATTGCGTTCAAATGTTTATTCGTAATTAACGATGCCAATACACTTCGTCGTGTCGATCCTCTTCTCGCGCACGCCATGAAAATTCTTCGAATAATAAATTATATCTGTAACAAGATGTATTTTTCTAATTCTAGCCTTTAACGGATTAATGTCGTAATCAGATTCCTGACACTCTGAAATACCATTCGAAAGACGTAGCGCGGCGTATGCACGCTCTAAATAAACCCGAACGTTATAAAACACAACGGGCGGACGTTCATTCGTCTCGTGCCAAGTTTTCGCCCGACAGAAAGAAACAATAGCAATGTTGAAACCTCGCTCTTCAATTTTCCCGGATCTCGCCCGAATCTCGCACCGACAGCCTAACATCGACTATTAACCCTGATGCTGAACGTCTCTAAATCGTCAAATCACGCACAATCACATTATTCATTTCTCGAATTATTATTTATTACACTCGCAAAATTATTCGCCAGTCACCATAGAAACTAAAAGATTTTCATGCAAAAGAAAACAAAACAGAAACGAATAATTATTTTGAATATTAAACCCTTGCGCTGGCAAGCTGACTGCGGACCACAACGAGTGACCAAACCGTATACAATAATTCGTCGATACGATATCGCTGGATAGAAATTATTGAGAAGTAATAAATTTATTACTTCCTTCGTCTATCTACACTCTCGTTCAAAAGTCGCGATACGATTTATTTTCAATGTTTGCGTGCAAGAGAAAGGTAATTGCGAATTAATTGTAACCATTTACAATTTGGAACGTGGCAAGTGTAATTATCAAATACAACAATTACGAAACCGGTTTGCTGCAGATTACAACCAAAATTTCTTTTGCCTGCAAGGGATAAGAACTTTTTCTGAATTGATCGTGCCCCAAATACTGTTGATCAAATTACAGTTGCGAGATAACGAGATTGAGTTACAATTTTTCAACACACTTTCAAATTCCTTCCTCCACTAGATACGGCATCCACCAAGATGGCGAAACTGCGAGACAAATTTCGACGACAGACAAACAGACGAGCGAGGAGATTTTCAACTTCGCGGAGGAAGTTCTCACCAGAAGAAAAGTGCGTGGGGGGAGGGTGGGGGGGGGATGTTGGTTCGGCGGACAAATTGGTGGAGTCGAAAAGGTTTCGACATCCGGGCAACCGGATACGCGTTCAAGGCACAATGCCTCGTCAATTTTTGGATCGCACGCGCGTCTCATCGAAGACAAGGCACGATGTTGCGTAAGCACGAGAGAACACCGCCGCTGGCGTTTACACGCACGTGCGACGACGGAATTAGCTAAGGCCTCGTTGTCTCACCCGACACACACAGAAGGTTCTCGCTCTGTCCGTTGTCCCCCTGTACCAAACCGAGCCGCCTTTTCCTCCGCTCGATCTCTCCAGATCCGCTTTCCGCGCCTCGTCTCCTCTTTCTCTATCTCTGGAAATATGCCACGTTGCCCCGGGCCAATTTTAGAAACCGCGCGTTCACCCACCATCGACCGCTGCTCGTCTATCGATCCATCGCTTCGAAATCATTTCTTCTCTTTCCGCGATGACGTTTCAATTGTAAATATTGTAAATATCCTCGCGACTGCGAAATTTATCGAGATTTAAAGCCACGTCTATCAAGGACAATTGTTGGATGTATATTGTTACATCTGAGAACAGAACGTTGAGAGAGTAATTTTTGGTACAGAGTTGAGATGGTGGTGGTACCAGCTACTGTCTATCGATCCATCGTTCCGAAATTATTTCTTCTCTTTCCGCGATGACGTTTCAATTGTAAATATTGTAAATATCCTCGCGACTGCGAAATTTATCGAGATTTAAAGCCACATCTACCAGGGACAATTGTTGGATGTACACTGTTACATCTGAGAACAGAACGTTGAGAAAGTAATTTCTGGTACAGAGTTTGTTAATTTTCGTGCGTGTACAGCGACTCGTGAAAATATTCGAAGGAGTGGCATTGTTATGTAAAATGTTCGACAATTTCATCGATACTCTGACGAAACACTACTTTGTCATAATTATGTTGGTAGAATATGAAATAAATCTGAAAATGTGTATATAAAAATGAACATCTGGCGTGAAGATTCATTTTGAATATATAGTTGTATAGTAGGTGGTTCCACTGGATATTGAAATTCATTTTGAACAAAAAGTGCATAAATACATCAAAAATTGACTAGTAATTAATTAATCAATGAATACATGGAATCACTGATGAGTCTGATTGAATAATAATAGGAAATTAAATAATAATTCGTCTTTCTTAAATATTCGACTATTTTCGCTGAGAAGCTAATCAACACCCAGTATTCATTTCTACGTTTCTTCCACACACGCGTATTCATTCATTCATTTATTTTTAACATTCGGTGTAAAGAACTCGTAATACTCCGGAGACGAAACAAATTCCCAAGTGAATTTTTAAAATGCGAATTTATCGCGACAGAGAGCACCGTCGAAGAATGAAAATCCACATCCGCTCAACTGCTAATCCTTCGCTAACTAACGCTAGAACTATTAAAATATAAAGTGGAACGAAAAAGACATTTATGACACAGTGAGGAACGCAAGCTTCTATTTATATATTTCACTAAAAAAAAAAAAAAAAAATCACTTCTCTAGTCTCTAAAAGTAAACCGCGCGAATACACAAATTGCCCGTGCATAGGTAGAAAAAAAAGAAATTCTATGAAAAATATAAACAGAAAGAGAAGGGAAATTAAAAAATAAAGAAGTACAAAAGAAAAAATCGGAAGATCGAAAAGATACGAAAAACATTCAATGGAAAATTACAAATTGCTCCAGCGTTGAATACCCTCGTTAAAAATCGTTGTCGTTGTTGTCGGGCATTCCGGATATCGGAGAGCGCGATTGAAATAAATCTGGCTTCAGAGTGGACAAAAGGGGGTTGTCAGGAAGACGTGAGACCAAGCGTCGACGCGCACCTGCTACACGTGTTCACGGAAGGCACGTGCCTCTCGCGGGGGCCCCATGTCTTCCTCGTCCGTCGTCTCATGTTCCACCGACACTCGACAGTTCTCCGTTTCGCCTTATCGTTACCGGATCACGCTTGAATTAATTGCGAGATGTATCTTAATTGTCGCTGCTGCGTGGGATCACACCGCTGTCGAGAAGGCTGGAACGGTGGCTTTTCACCAGGAATCTTGACCAAGCGCAACGAGAGCATTCAATCCGACTCGAACCGAGTCAAACTCCCGTCAAACATACAGGCGAACTTGCTACGCAACGTTCACGATTTTACAATTTCTGTGGACAGAATATACTTCACCCAGCTTTTATGAGAGATTTCATCTGGAAATTTTTATCTAGCCATTTGATTATGTAGAAACTCGTTGCGTTTACTTCAATTTGAAGACACGGTATGTCAGCTGTGACATTTTAACGAGGAGATTTTCTTACGGACTTTTGGAATCTCGAATCTCTCGATGACACGAGATCCATATAGAGTTTACGCGATTTTTATATTTTTGCAGGCATAAATAAAGAGATTGATTTCATTATATACAGATGTTCGTTACATTTACTTCGTTTTAGAGACATTGTATATTGCCTGCGATAATTTAATGAAAAAGTATTATTATTTCTATGTACATGTTTGCTGGATTTTTGAAATTTCTCGACGAAACGAGAACTAAATGGAAATTTGGTCTGGTCTAATGAGCATTTCAACGACTGCTCCAAATTCCTCACAAATTGCCTGGCGGTCTCTCAAATCACTAAAAACAAATTGCGACATTCATCGTATTTTTTCTTCACTCTTCGATTCGCGAAATTAATCGATACGATTCACCCATCTAATCCATTCACTTACGTGACTTCTCTCTGAAAAGAAAAAAAAAAAAAAAAACAAAAAGAAAAACGTCCGCTATTACAATTTCAATTCAACTTATTTACTGTCAATTCCCAATGATCGATCACTGCCAATCTCCGTCTAACATCGTTTCAAACGTAAGTTTCCTCCGTTAATCGATCGAGTGTCGAACGATCGTAGATGACGAGAGTCGCAGTATTTCAAGGTCAGGCCGCTATCATCCTCAAATACCTCGAGTTTTCGTTTCGATCGTCACGCTCGTAACACGTGTAATTTTCCGCGCGTTCGATTTTACGATCCTCGCTCTGGATGTCTGTTGCCCGCGCGTGAGCAAACGCGTCGAGGAAACAGTTCACGGCGATGTCGCGGCGCGCGTGCACATCGATCTGATCGAATCGATTGCCCCGGGAGCGCGACAGAGGGAAATCCAGCCGCGTGTTCTGAAAAACGTGAGATCATCCGTGAGAGGGCTGCTTTAGATTATCCGCGGGTAAGCGTGTCGCGGAGGCATGACAAGCGTGAAGAAGCGCGATCCGTTAAGGTGAGACGAGGTGTCGTCTCGCTCGGCAAGCCGAGACCAACATCGTCGCCCGGCGTTACAATATCGCGTGGCGCGTGGCCCGATCCCGCCAACAGCCACGTGGTGCATTCCACCTCGCTCCACCTCCTATCGCTTTCACGTGCGACAGAGGAAACTTCTTTCTTTTTCTTCCTTTCCTTTTTTTTCTCTCTTTTGTTTTCTCGTGAAATTTTCATTGCCAAAGAATCTTGTTTCTCGATTTTTTTTACTTTGGAATTTCGTTTCGTCACACGATAGAGGAGAGTCTACTTCTGTCACTTTTATATACGAGAAAAGTTCTTTCTTTTTTTATTTTTATTTTTTTTTTTTTTTCTTGTAGAATTTTGATCGTTTCTCAGTAGAAAGAGTATTTTTATTTGAATGGGATTTTATTGCGTCGTTAAACGATAGAAAAGAGTCCACTTACTTCGCTACTGTCACTTTTACATAGTTTATTTCATTTTTCTTTTCTTGTAGAATTTCGATAGACGTTGCAATCTCGTTTTTCAACAGAAATAAGAGTATTTTTTTATTTGAATGGGATTTCATTGTGTCGTTACACGATAAAGGAGAATCCACTTACTTCACTAATATCAGTTTTATATAGAGAGAAGTTATTTCATTTTTCTTTTCTTGTAGAATCTCGATAGACGTTGCAACGACTCTTGTTTCTCGATTTTTTTACTTTGGAATGGAATTTTTGTCGTTTTGTTACACGGCAGAGGAGAGTTCACTTACTCCGATTCCAATAACTTTCACATATGACAGAGCAAAGTTCTTTCTTCTCTTTTCTTTTCTTTTCTTTTCTTGTAGAGTTTTGATAGACGTTGCAATGAATCTTGTTTCTCAATTGAAACAGAGATATATTTTATTTGAACGAAATTTTGTTACACGGTAAAGGACAGTCCACTTGTAGAATATTAATCGAAATTTCGTTTCTCGATTGAGACAATAATTGGAGTTCTCGAAGTGATTTTTATAGAATTTTTATATATTTTATAGAATTGCAATGAATTTTCGATTGAAGTATTTTTTATGTAATTGTAGAAAAGAGAGCGATTGTATTTTTGTATTATGCGACAGAGGAAGGTCTTCTCTCTTGTAGATTTTACTTCTTGATTGAAATAACGATTGGAGAACTTTGGAAAAGTTGACGATAGTATTTCATAAAGGGAAGTCTTTTCTTCTTATCGATAAAAATTGCAACGAATTGTGCTTCTCGATTGAAATACTTCAGAATATATTTTACAATATATTTTATGTTTCTGCGCGACACAGAGGACGGTCTTCTTTCTTACAAAAGATCGCAGAATATCGATAACGATTGTAATAAATTTTGTTACTCAATTGCGAGAATCGGAGTATTCCTCGCGGAATTCTGGAACAAACAGCAATGGATTTCTCTTGCTCTTTCCCCGTACGATGGAGGAAAATGCTTCTCGTCGCAGAAGACTGACAGAAATTGCAGCAAACTGTATTCCGCAATTATAAGAAGAAGAAAAGATCGGAGTGGCTGGTCAAAGAATTTCATAAAGAGTTTCATAAAGAGTGGGGAGAAACAGCAACAGATCTTACTCTTTGACTGCAACAACAAAATGGAAAATAAGAAAGAGAGATGAGATCTCGCTGAAATTGAAATTCTAACAAATCTCTCCATCTCTCTTTCTCTCTCCCGTGGGATTCTAATTGCAAGAAAATTACAACAAATTTCATCGTGGATAGAAATCCATCCCAACTGACTCCATGTGTTCGTGCAATTCTGAAAAATTAATAAAATCGGCAAATACGCGCGTAACATGGAAAAATCTAAATCTATTTATAACAAATTTCCACTTCTTTTCAGTTTGATGAACAACGGGACAATGTAAAAAAAAATAAATTTCTCAGATTCACAACAGAAGAAGCGAGAAGCTCGTCTCGGCGGCAAAGGGGCAGTGGCCTTTGATTAATTTATTT
Organism: Tetragonisca angustula; assembly: GCA_036937485.2. NCBI lineage: Eukaryota > Metazoa > Arthropoda > Insecta > Hymenoptera > Apidae > Tetragonisca > Tetragonisca angustula. Next base: position 176,397 of record JAWNGG020000348.1, on the reverse strand, counting down.
CGATCACAACGACGGCGGTTCGAGGGAAAGTTATGATTTACCGAAGAATAATCGGCCGACCGGCCGGTCGAGCCGATCTAAAAATAATCTGTACACGGTTTTCATCGACTCGGGCCAACGCGAGCGCGATGCCAAGATAGGATAGTCCCGCGGTTACTCGCAGAGCTGCCCAGATCTTCACTCTCAGACGAATGTCTAGAACATGAGTCCCCGCTCTTTTTGATCATCTGGGCCTCATTGGCCAACAGAAATTTGTTGAGACCGAAACATAATTCACATATTTTCTCATTCGTTCAACGTAACCTACATATGAGGATATTAAAGCAATATACTGATCAGAAAAATATATTATTTTTCGTTTCTTAGTAAAACGATATACTGATTAGAAAAATATATTTATATTAATTGAACAAATATGAAAATTTTTAATGAGAACACTGAGAACTTGTTTCTTTAAATATCAATACAGTAGCAATACGAGTAAGACGCTCGTCCAAAATTTTTATTCGGGAAAAAATCTGTTAACTTGCTGCGCTGGCAATTGGTTGCGCGAACCATAACGAGTGACCGAACCGTATACAACAATTTGCCGCTTTCTTTTTCTTTTGAGCTCGCTTTCTATGATATCGCTGGATAGAAATTATTAAGAAGTAACAAGCGTATCATTCGTTTTGCCCGGGTTACATTTAAATATACTCGAGACTGAGAAAACGTTTGCAAGTTGGGACAAAAAAATTCTCGGCGTGGCACGTCATTCCAGGGCAGGAGGTTAAATATAAATGCTCCTCGAAAGGGACATGATGAACATTCGTGGTTAAAATTGCTCAAATAGTAAAATTCTTATTCAATTGTTCCAATTTTGGTTGGCAATAACCTCTCGTTTCTCCTTTACTCTACTTTCACGTTCCTCTACAAAGCGACCTCCTAGGTTTTCGGCCGCGTTTCGAAAACCTTCGCGAGTTCTCCAGCGAAGTTGCTCCTCTTTCTACGAATCTGTCTGCGACCGATGCACCGAGAACGCGTGAAATCCACGCGATATTCTGGCGCAAGTACCGTGGAAAGAGCGGTGGATTGTTCGCGTGGAGATTCATCGAAAATTTCTGGACTATGAATCGTGCATTGTTGAACGAAGAGCGAAACACTCAAGCGGGTCCATTAATCTTTGTGTATATAACTACTCGCGTGTATATGACTACTGATTCGTCGTTTTTTCGAACAAAAAACCTTGATTTAGGGAAAGTTACAAAAACATAAAGAGCGCGATTATTTTCCGACCAACCTGACTGAATACACCAAATAAAAGTTCCCCTGTTTCTTCTTCAGGCGTCTGCAATTCGACAGACGATAGATACGTTTCACTTTCGAGCAAAGTTGCTGCGACTGACGACGCGTGCAAACGCGAAGAGAAACGGAGAGAATCAACAAAGAACCGACGCATGTCCCGAATGCAGAACGACGCGAGCGAATCGTTCGCGAGTAAGAAACCGGCGGTGGCAAGTGTTATTGCGGTGGTTCGCGATCAGTGGGCTTCGTACCGATCGCGGAATCACGATTTCCCATCGGTCGTTGTGTCAGCGGTCTGTTGTGTTAGAAACCAGTCAATAAAATACGCAGCTATATTTCACAGTCAGTTAACAGGGGCTGCCGCCGCCGCTGCTGCTTCTGACAGCCTATTGAAAGGATTGAATTTCTTAGGCGAAGCCACGTGGGTGGTCTTATTAAGTTACTGCGTACTTGTTTCGAACGCGACCACCGTCATAAATCGTGGTCGATGATTTTGTAGTAATTACGACGACAGCTTGATCCGACAGAGACAGGCGTAAATGAAAATTATAGAGGGACGTTCTGTCGCGTATTCTGTGCCGTGTAACCGGCGTTCTCAGCGATAGAAATTGACTAGTGCCGATGTAATTGGTGACACGACTATGCTCGGCGAAATAATCAGGTTCTACGGACGCGAGAATTGTAATTAAACCACCTCTTATTATTCGCGAATGAATATTTATTGATATCGCTCGTTTGGAGTATCTTCGGCGGTGAACTTGAATTCTCGCTCGACGAAAGCGATACAATTGTTAGTAACGCAGATTACAAACGTAAATGTAAATTTTTAATCAAACAAGCTTTCGCGTCGCACGACTTAAATCGTAATGGTAATAACACGAAGATAGTCCAGGCAATCATTTTTCTTTTCAAGCACGCGCAATAAAATTTTGGACGATTCAAAACTCCTGTATAGATAAACGATGCATCCACGAAGCAGTTTTGCGAGTGGACGAAGCGTCGTCTAAAATTGATTGTTCATTTCAAAAGTTGAGTGTTCATCTCAAAATTTCAACCAAAACATACCCGTTTCATCAAAGATATTTTCGCAAAGCACTATTCCGCGAGAGATTTCTTCGGAACGTATTCGAGTCAATTTTCAGTCGAACAACTAGACTCGACCAAAAGCAAAAATGGCAGAAAACAAATTCATCGAAAAGAATCGAAGAACGAAAGGAAGGAAGAGTATCGCAACGGAGCTCAAAACTTGCAAGCAGTCCAATACGTGTGCACGTACGTGTAACACTGGCTTGACATACAATACACACGTAACGAGTTAGCAGTTTGCAAGATAATGCGCGTTATAAACGCTGTGGTCGGTCTCGTGCGTTTGTGTGTGCGTGTGTGTTTCCAGCTGATCCACGCGATGGGTGAATTTATGCGTGGAGCGACGCTGGTGCCGCATTCACGCGTTTCGTCTCGTCTCGTCTCGTCTCGTCTCGTCTCGTTTCGTATCGCGCGGCCATGGCAAGCAGAAATTTCGGCAACGTACGAGACGCATAAATTGAGCGGTCCCTCTAATTTCCCTCATGAATATTCCTTCGTTATATCAATTAAAATCGCCGCGACGCCTGAATATTTATCACGGCCACATAAATTTATTAGAAACTGCATAATGAAGTTGGGCAGGGCGATCGGTTCGCCCACAGCCAGCAACTTCAGTCTCTCTCTCTCTCTCTCTCTCTCTCTCTCTCTCTCTCTCTCTCTCTCTCTCTCTGTGTCTTCTCTATTTTCCAGCTAGGAAATATATTACGAAAAATTCCCCCTCTCTCTGCTTTTTGTTCTTTCTTGTACTGGAATCGTTCTGCTTTCGCTCCGGTATTTTAAAACGTCCATTTTTTTTTTTCGTCGCTGCTTATCGCGTGACGCGTACGGTCCTCGTTTTTTCATATTTTATGCCGTTTTTATTTATTTATTTTTTTTTCTTTCTTTCTTTCAGACGTGATCTCGCCACTCGCGGATTAGATACCGAGAGGCTCGACTGACTTTGTCCAACCAACCGAGCGTTCGGTAAATACCCGCTCTTCGAATTAATCCTCCCGCCCTTCGTTGTTGCGCGCGCGAGTGGGTGTGTTGTACTTTGACCTTTCAACTGGGTCACCTGCGAACCAGGAATTCGTACCACGCGCGTGGAATTAGGGACTGACAAAGAAGCATCCATTTCCAGTTGGATTTCGCGAATCTAAACATAGTCGGAAGTTAATGGAACAAAAGAATTATCACGTCCAAGGAATTACGACTGGTTACCATTTTTAATTACGCGCATTGAGTACTTTTTAATTATAAACATTTCCCTTGTCGACGTTGACAAGTTAATAAATGATAATTCTTGACAAAGCCAGTGCTCAATTTTTTTAATGTGTTGCGTTTACCTTTAAGGTAATCGGAAGAATTGCCAGTTTATCAGTGGCGACATAATGGAGCAAGAAAATTTTCCTAGCTTTCTACATTAAATGCAAGCATCATTTCTCAACTCAAATTAACTGCGACGATATGTTATTATCCAATTGAACGGCAAAATGTACGCGTGTCTCTGATAAAAGGAAAACGTGCCTTCAATTTCAGCTTTGTCGTATCTTCTTTACGAAAAGGAAAGAAGGTGATATAGTTCTGCTATCGGTGACGGCCAAGCAAGAAATTTCTTAGCTGCAAAGTTATTACCGAACAGAGCCAGCTGTTATTAAACATTAATAACCAAGCAACAAACGTACGATCTTTTTGATAAAATTTTGACACGTCGCGATATTCTCTGCGGAAATATTCGAAAGAGAATTCTTATTAATAACAAACTTGGCGAGATAATGACAGCCTTCTAACAGCAGAGAATCATTTTAAGAACTCGTCGAAATATTCGACCTGAAATTGAAAAAAAAAAAAAAAAAAAAGAATACGAGAAGAATGTGGGTAATTGAAACACACGTTTCTGGCAAGTATACATCGTTTGGAAGATAGAGTCTCAACAAAGCAAGTAGACACCTAGAATCTCGGTAGACACATTGAACCGTGACGCGTTGAAAAATCCTGATCACGTGTTACGTGGGAACGCCATAAATCAAGCGGTAAAATGTTCAAGCAGAATCTCTCGATACAAATCGTTCCAGCCTTCAGGAGCACGCCATTACTTCGTTGAGCGATGCGCCAGCGCCTGTGAATCCATTTTTCGAAAGAAATTCCGTCGCAGAAGAATTGAAAGATATCCGGAAATCTCGGTCTCTTACTTTGAAGACTAATCTCTGCCTTCGTTTCGGCTCGAAAATTTTAGAATGGTAGCGTCCGTTTCAAAACTGAGAAAATCAAACAGCACTTTATGTAAGAATCTGCGAGGCGTTGATGTATTGGCAATTGTATTATTAATAGGATTAAAAATAGAGGTATTAAGAACGTAGTATTAAAAATACAAATTGTATTGTATTAAAAATTGTATTATTAATTTAAACGTAATTTAAGAATTTTGTTTTTTTTTGTAGTGAATATAATGCTTCTTGTAACATTTCGCAAAAATATGAATTTATATGGAGATCATTTTTATACCGATTAAATTTTTTGATTCTTTTCTTTCAGACGAATACAAGAATATAAACCGTGGGCGGTTGTTGAAAAGTGACACGAGCCCCTCAGACTTGACAAACTGCTTTTCCCAAATTCATTCACGAAAGTACATCAATTCGTAGAAAATACATTTATGCACTCGTTTATTACAAGAGGATGACAGTAAATTCCAAAGTGAATTTGAAAACTGGTGTTCGCCATATTATTTCTTAATTTGTGACTCAGTGTACTGCAGAAAACGTACAATTTAAACAGTGACCACACTAATAATTAAAAAAAAAACAAACCAAATAGCAAAACTTCAAAACTCTCGATCCACATCAATCTACCAGAGTCTCTCGTCTAATAAATCGGCCAAGGATCCGTAGCTCCAAGTAGAAATACACCTTTGAAAATGTTACAAATGCTAGATATCCAGAATACAGAAGACTTTTAAGCAGAAACGTACGCGCGTCTGTCGCGAGAGACGTAACTCGCGTAGATATTTTCCCCACCAATCAAGCAACACCTAACTCAACCTCGGCTAATTACGCAACTGTTCACCTGCACTACCTGTCACGACCAATTCTCTCTCTCTCTCTCTCTCTCCCTCTCTTTCTATGTTTCTCTCTGTTCTACGTATCTAGACAGAAATCGTTATTCTTATCTTCGTCGAAAGAAACGCTCCGCGATATTCAATGACGGAACTTTCGACTGACAGCGATGGCTTGCAATATCGCTTTAACCTGTTCTACTTCGGGCAAAATTGCTAAACAGCCGCCCGCGTCTAATTCGGGATGGTGCTCGTGCCTACTCTGCGAGAGATCCCGTCACACGGTATAACACGGTTTGTGCGGATGTTTGCGCGCCTGTCGCCGAACTCAAGATGCAAAAAAATGGAAAAAAAAGAAAAGGAAAGGAAACAGAAAATTGCACGTAACGCGTGTAATCTACAGGGTGCACCGAGGATATAAACGAGAGAGGGAGCATTACTGGAAAAAATTAGGAATAAGCGTCGCGAGACGAGAATAGCTTATTATGTAAGTTGTACACAACAAGTTAATGAAATACACGCGTCTAAAATGTCTAAAATCTACCCAGTTTAATCGATGAACTGAATTTCATAATCCATGTTATCCGTGTAGTCGTACATTATATTACAAATTATTTCGTAAATTGTTTTATTGATAAAAATAAAAAAATTCTAGAAATTTCTTTCTGGATTATTTCACAGTCAAATGTAAAACTGAACTTTCGATATTTTTCGTCTTTTTCTAGTAAAATTTCGAGACTCGAACCAATTCTAAGAATGAAATTATTTCTATTTTTAACGAACGCCAGCAGTCTACTAATTACTGTCCATGAGAAACCCAAATTCCGCTTCTTCAATTAGAGTGGGCCAAAAGTTTCATCTCACCTATCCTTTTTAACGAAACATCAAAAGATGGATAAGAAAAAGAAAACTAGTTCCATCAAGTTCATTTTTTTTCATTTAAAAATTATTTCTCTCAAATATTGACCGCCAGATGTAATGAAAAACATTTACTTCAACAAGACGCGACTTTTCACCCACCCTGTATTTCCATCCAGCTGCAGTTCTTCGAAATCGAACGAAAGAAACGAGTGGAAAAATGGGCGAGAGAGGCCAACATCGGGATAACCAACGGATCCCAAACTGAAGCCCTCTCCTGATTTCACGAAACGCACAGGCACCCTTGATTTCGTGCAACAAAACGCGGAAAGCCAGGATATATCAGCTGTAAAGCGGAATGCCGGACTCTGGTCTCTGAAACGCAGGTCCACAGAGTGGAGATTCGAATCGAGGATCGTTCAAAGGAAGTGGCCGTTCGACCGATTAAACGCGAATTCCGCGAGCGTGGAATCACACGGCCAGCTTGGTGACTCAAAGTTCACGTTCTATGGAGAAAAAAGGAGAGAGAGAGAGAGAGAGAGAGAGAAAAACAGAGAGAAAAAAGAGAAAAAAGAAAAAAACCATCTCCGCCTCGTCCCCGACGTCATTATCGCGCCTGTTGTTGTCGCCAGAGTCTTTGTCATCGTTATCATTGCGCAACGAAGACCACCGAGGACGAGCACGCGCATAATCTCGCGTGTCACACATTGAAGAACTGTCCACTCGTTGCCTCGAATCTCTCATCTCTTTTCATCTATCGTTTTATCTCTGTGTCCACGTTACCTGTTGGTGCGATTTGAGACACATTCGAGGCACACTGCTCGCGCGTACATACACGTACGAACACACAAACGGCGTGTTAATTATATAAATTTTATCACGCTGTCGTAAGTATCGAGGCATTCGAGATGCTCGAGATCTGACACGCTCGAGAAGTTTTTATAATTTAGGGACTTTTCTCAACCAGCTTGCGCTGGCAACTGATCGCGGACCATAACGAGCGGCCAAACAAACCGTGTATACAATAATTCGTCGCTTTTTTTCTGAGCTCGTCGGTATGACATCGAGAAGTGATAAACTTATTATTTGCTTTGCCTGGGTTCTACTTGCGATATACTTGGAACTGAGACAAAGAATTGCAATCTTGCAATAATTTTCTGCATTTTACTTTCGTGGCGTTTCATTTAATTCGACGGAGTGTTGAGCTTCGACTCATTTGAGGTTCGAAGTCCCTCGAGAGTAATGTATGATTTCGAAGCGACTCGAAGTGTCTCAGATCCCGTCATCCACCTGTCGTAGAAACACGCGCGATTTTCAACTGGATCGAGACCGACCACAAGAGAATGACCACAAAACAAACAAAAAATATATATGTGGGTGTGTGTGTGTGTATTTGTATATATAAATATATACAGAGGACGAGGGGGAGGAGGGTGAAACGGTGTGGTCGAGCTGGTCGTTGACGTTGACGAAGCGACGCTGTTTGACGCGAACAAGCTTTGACAACGATTTTGACGGCGACACGACGGTGTCTTACCGACCGACACGTGCTAGTTTAACAAACCGTTTATCGCTCGTCGTGTTCAACACTTTGCCTGTTACGACGCCGATCAATAAATTCGTACGTTTCATCGACGAGACGTTATCTAGAGATTTCTCTTTCCATCTCTCTTCCCCGAGAGAGAGAGAGAGAGAGAGAAGGGAGGAAAAAATACGAGCATTCTCGATAATAGATACGGACAATTTTATACATCGCGAGCTTTAGTTGAGTAATTTCTAATTTCGAGCACGTTTACTGTGTTTACAGGGTTTTTTGAGTTGGGAGAATTTGATTCAATTATTGGACAAGGGTCTGTCACGTAGACAACGATACTAAATTTTTAAGCTACTAAACTGTTAAACATTGATTCACACAAAGGTGAATAAAAATTTCACGTAGTATCTGATAGTAACTACGAAAATGCTAGATTACATTTCACAGCAACTAGCACGACAATGAAGCAGAATTTTATGTCGTCAGGATTCTTATCGTCGATTGATTCTCGATTTTAAAAATTATAGTTTGAGGGGGCTCTCTTGTTTAGAAAAGTCTGTCTCGTTTATTCAACAAAGATAACTATACAATACTTCTTCTTTACATTATAAATGTAAAGAAATATTTTTCACAGCAACTACGAGTCAATTGATCCTGAATCGCAAAAAGTATAATTTAGAAACTCTCTGGCAACAAACGACTCGTATCTTCTAATCAATCGTGCTGCTTCTGCAATTACTTTGTTATTTCCACAGCATGAAATTTCTCCAATTCAACGAAACGAAATTTAATATATATATATATATATACTGTGACTAGCATCACAATTGTTATATTGTTAAATCGATCGAAACGTTGATAAAATCCAAATTACACGTCGATCGAGGCGACTCGATCCAACGATTTTCTTAATCATTTAGGACATTCATCCGATCGATATATCCCACCGTGTGTGACCGAGATTTGAACGTGGCATTAATTTCCAAGATAGCGAATAATAAAACAAGCACCGAGTGACATTGAGTTATCAGGAAATGAAGCGTTTCGATGTTCGAGTGTTACATCAGAGCTTGGTCTTAATTGATAACGGACGTTTGAGGAAACGGGGAATAAAGGCAGTCATTGTTTCCACACACACGCACACACATACGCACGCGCGCGCGCACATACGCGCACGGTGAAAAGAAACGGAACAGAAAGAAAGAAAAAAACATCATTCGCCGTCCCACTTCCACTGGAAAACACTAGGCGACGATAATCGCCGGTTTTGTACAAAGAGTCGAAGCTACGCTTTGGAAAACCGCGTCCCACCGCGATTTCCGATAAGATTCCACTCTTCGTGCAAAGACACACGTCATTCGCGTTGCATAACAATTACAAAAATTTAACTCGTTCGTTCGCTCATTTTTCTAGAAAATTTACTTGTTCATCGGTGGAGCAGAATCGCTCGACTGGCGGCTGACGTTAATAAAAAATATCACCTTTCCACTTTCAAAGCTTTCAAACTTTTAATTCAAAAATTATAGAAATCTCACGTCGCCTGAAACGAAATCTTCGGCCGATTTTATTCCCCAAGTGGAATCGTCGGGAAGGCTGAAAATTAGCTCTGGAGGAAAAAGCTCGAGAGCGTGGACGATAATCGACGAAAGGGTCGGAAAATAGAATCATGATAGAAAACTGTTTTACCTATCAAAAGCGTTCTAGAAAGCTACGCCGTACTTTCGACGTTTTGTCTATTCTTACACCTTCTATTTTTCACTCTGAAATTTCCCGCAAGTGCGGTCTAGAAAATCCGCAGTCTATGTATTGATATAAAATGAATCGAGAGACGCTAGCAGAGACACTGAGAATTAGAAGAAAGAAAGAAAGAAGGACGATGAAGCCTGCGATTAATCTACTAACAGACGATGCGGCGAGAAAGGGACCGTACGTGTTGCACAGTGATCGATTCAATTATAGGAGATGGGTGTTGAACGCCGCTCCCCTAAAACCTCGACCCGACATCTCGCGTCTTTTGTCGCGGAGACACCGATTTGTATCCGGAATTTACGAGCTCCGCGAGCCCGAGCCAAGATGACTCGGGCCGTTTCGTATATAAATTCGAACGAAGGAAAAAAGACCAGGGAAAAGTCTGACTCATGGTAGGCTCGGAGCTCGGAGCGTACAGCCTAAAACTAACACGTCGATCGTCTCGAATTCCTGCGTGTTTAGATCGTTTCGACCAAACGTGCCGCTGCAACGAACCATTATAAAACACGCGTCTAGCTGCCATACTCGAACGTTGTACAATTGTACAAAATGTAGGGAGCAAATCGCGATCGTCGAATTCTAAACTAACTTCCAGGGGTTTTCGAATCTTTCGTTTGACGTGCATTCGTCGTCGGAATTTTATTTCGTGGAAATTTATAAACGCGTGTCAAATGTTTTCTTATAGATCATTATATTCTTGGAGAGGTGCTGCGACACCAAACGAAAAAATAAAACAAAAACACGGAAACAAAGTCGTAGAGTTTCGATTTGCTAGAGAGAGGCTCGTGCGAAAGTTTTTTGAGGGATGTGATGGATTTTCGAGACGATGGTAGAGAATTCCAAGCGCATTTGGTTCGAAATGAAATTTTATTTCAAGAACTTTAATCGCAATCTCGTGAATAATGAAATTTCTTTCGATTTCGGGAATCTGAGTAAAATGAACGGCGACAGAGAAGATGTTAGTGGAAATCTCTCTCGCGACAAAATGTAGCAACAATAATGTAGATTTAACGGTAAATGTATCAAAAAAATGATTCGTCAATTTCACAAAAGACTCTCGCAAGATTCCGCCAATTTTTCTTAAAATACACAAATAGAATTCTAGCGATCAGTTTCGACTCTTCCAGTTTTAATTCTACAACGATGTTGCCTTCAGGGCACGAAAAATTGAATCAAGACGCGAGCAACGCAGTCTCTCTCTCTCTCTTCTTCTTCTTTTCTTCGCGAAAATGATAAAAATCTGTGATGATAAAGCGTGTTTCGACAGAGGGACGGGCGTCGATTCGCGTGGCGGATTCGCGGTTCGTGGCTCGACAGGCAGGCAAGCAAGAGGGGCAACGTCGTCGGCGTTGGTATAAGTTTAAATCGGGAATGGCGGGCCAGGAGGCCGTCATGCGGGAGGCGCGATGGTATTTTTATCGGGCTAAATATAGGTAAACCTCCTATACGGAACGCCATAGCGAGCCGTGGAGGAACCACAGAGGGTCGGGCCGGTAACTACACGTTAACTACGTACCCCGGGGTGTCCCGCGACCGCAAAAGAGCTTCCGCGAAAAAAAGGACCGACCGCTGCCGGCGCTTGATTAATTTTTAATCGAGGGACACGCGCCCGGTGTCGTGAATCTCGCCCGCTCTCCTTTTACTCCGTCGCCGGCTAGCCGTTTACTCGATTTAAGAGTAAAAAGGAGAGGGAGAGAGAGAGAGAGAGAGAGAGAGAGAGAAAGGAATACCAACCCTCCTCTCTCTGTCGGACACCTTACTCGATCACGGTGAATTTGAACGAGAGATAAGCTGGCGTAGAGCGTTCAAAAACGATCGAAAATCTAAACGTTTAGCACCGAGCGAGGATCAAGAATGTATTCATTTTTGGACAGTATTGTTTTGCGATGTATCATAGTATAGTTTATTCGACATGTCGCGACGTATTATCCGCTTTGGATCTCGACTCTATCGTCGGTTTTAAGATTATATGTTGCAATAATCTAGTATGACTAACGTGTCGGATTTTATGTATTTACGGGGAATTTAGAGGTGTAGAGGTGCGTAGAACACGTAGCGATACACTTGCGTTCAAAAGTTCGGAGCACGTCGTTAACTTCAGACTCGAAAGATAAATGTACAATCGTTTTACATCTACGTCATTTAGGATTATTAGACAATCATCTGTACGTCATTTCATATGTTTCAATCGTAAATATGAGTTGAACAATAGCAACGATTTATAAGTATCAACATCTTTAATGACAGGTGCAATCTACAACCTGATCGAAAGATCATGGTTTTAGCTAGAATTGACGTGATACTCCAAACTGTTTGACAACAGTTTAGAGACGGTTAAAGTGAAATATTTTTTTAGACAAAACCAATATGAATATAACATTAATGGGAATTTTCTCGGTTTGTTGAAGGACCACAGGAAAACGTAGAGGTAGCAGCTGGCTACTCGAATTTCTTTCATTTTCAACAACAAAATTATAAATTTGCGCAAAAACTCGAGATCTACACGCTTCCATTCTCTCAACGATCAAATGTTTCCGAACGAAATCAATTTGTTAATACTATCATACAAGTCGCACTGATAGAAAGGAACCCTTAACAAGATACCTAAAATATATTACGTTCCATGTTCTAGAAATTAAACGCAAACTCGCCCAAAAATCGGCGAAAATGTACCACCATCGCGAAATATCCGAAATGCAGCGCTCCGACGTCCACGAAACAGAACGAACTAAATCTAAACTCGCGTAAAGATTCGAAATCGACACGCTCGCGTTGGAGGAGAACTTGCTTTCGAAGAAAGTCAAAACGCTAGAAGCACGACTATTAAACAAACAAACGCCGAACGATTAATAAAACGGAAACCCTTGCGGAGCAGGGGGAGGGGGGGAGGGGGTGAGCAAGTCATTTGCAGCGCATTACCCATCTCCCCCCTCCCCCCCTCTGGTAAAATCGTGATGGCGATGGTGGCGGCGGTGGTGGTGGGTCTCGTTCTTGTCGTTGACGCTTGGTGCCCGCGGTCGCGATTTTTGGAAACGAGATAGAGGCGACCGTAAACGGGCCATGCTGTGTAATCGCACTACAATAGGGTGGTGTCCCGCGACCGCAGAAGAGCCTCTACAAAGGGTGGACATGTAATTCGAGCGTCGTGCAGTGCGCCACGTGGCGCCACGCAACCATTGAAACTGTAATTTTTTTCCTCTCCCTCTTCCTCTCCTTTCTTTTTCACTTTTTCCCCTCTTTTTTTGTTTATTTCCACCAACATGTGTATTTTGCACTTTGTGCTTCTTTTTTAATCTATTTCCTAGGCGTGTACGCGCGCGTGCGTTTGTTTTTGTTTTTTTTTTTTTGGTTTCTTTTTTTTTCTTGTTTTCTTTTTTTTTTTTTTTTAATACTTCTCATTCTCGTTTCCGTGGACATTTTATTTTTCAACTGGTTCGCAGAGATATTGACACGAGTGTCCCGCGATAAAAATTGATCGACACCGCGTCCACTTCCGCCGATGATTGATAGCAAGGTGTTCGACGCCAGTGCGAATTTTTTTTTCTTCCCTTTTTTTTTTTAATCATTTCGTGTTTCTCTTCCTCTCGTTTTCTTTTTTCTTTTTTTCTTTTCAACGTACGTTGACTGGTTCAGGTAAAGTAATGTATTTCATTAACTCGAGTCGGAAGGGGTCGTGAATTTGAAAGAACGTTTATGGTGCGTTCATTGAAATAGAATTCAATTCTTTGAGGATGAAATATATCGTCAAGCGATATATCAGAGTATTTATTTCAGTAAAACACCATGCTTTGAATGAATTTTTGCACTAGAAAAATAGAAAAATATCGATCGTTTGCGAAAAAATCTAAATCAATTGAATGAAATATTAAGAGTGCCAACGAAAGGGCAGACGAAACATCTCGTTCAAAGCGTATCACGAAATTTTATGTCGAGACAAGCAGTTTATATTACAATTTGAATTGAAGGAAAAATTTTATAACACGAACTGAAAAGATCATTTCAAAAATACCGTTCAATTCTGACCATTGTGAGAATTGTTAAAATGAGAACCTCTACACGAATCAATCGAAACATAAAATATCTACCAAAAACAAGAATGAATAAAAGGAGAGAAGAAAAGCCACGCACAAGGAATAAAAATACAATTAAAAAAAAAAAAAAAAAAAACAAACGAAAGCTATCGTTTGAATCTCCGAAAATCCATCGTTGTAAATCCCCAATACACAAAGATACACACAAAAACTTTTATAAAATTGCGAATTGTTCGTATCCACCTGCTTCTAGCGTGAAATCTCCAAGCCACTTTACCGACACAACGTAAAAAATAGACTCTCTAAAAAGATAAACCGCGTGCAGAGATAATGAGAAAAAGAAAGAAGAAGAAGAAAAAGAGAGAAAGAAATACCGCGACGATGTTGCATCGAAATGTGCGCGAAATTAGTATTAAGCAATCTTCTGATTACCACCGACGATGTATGTCGCGTAGGCGCGCGTTTTCAGCGAAGAAAGAAGCACTTTCTCCTGTCATAGGCTGGACGGCCAGATGGTTTGTCGTGTAGTGACTATCGTGTCGCGGCTCGCCAGGTTAATCGGTTGACAAAAGGTTATGTCACTGCCTGTTCGCGAGTGCGCGCGCGCGCACGCAGGTAACACGCGTGACTTCCTGGTTACACGGTTACCTGCGCGCTTTCGCTCGACTTTGCGTTGCGCGATCGAGAAGTCGATCGTGCAACGCCACGATCACCCGTGAAATCTCCATTCAAACGGGCGCACACACACATGATACACGCTGATTGCGGCTCGCGAAAGTGCCCCAACATTAGCATTTTACCAGATTTCTGATATTGGTTATGTAAAACGTTTTGACATCTCATTGGCGCTGACGTCCGCGTAACCCCGACGTTTTCACGGTTTTGTCACGAACATAATTGTCACTGAAAGTACTTGGGTTCAATCGCAAGGAAAATTGGAAATTTATTTATCACTCGTTCAGCACTTGTGTATTAGAACCTGAAATTTTCGATTTGAAATAAAATCGTGACAGATCGCCTGTCGAGTGTTATATTTTCGATATCTTTGTCTGTAGCTTGTCTGTGTCTTGTAGAAGCGTACATGTATAATGTAATGAGGTTTGTTTGTAAATATCGGGCAAATTTGAAACCAACCTCGATATCTACGTGAAAGTCACGAGATATCCATTGGAAACGTGTCAGATTGTGGAATTGTATACAATTGAAATCGAATTTAAATACAGATTCGTTTGTGTCATAGCAAGCACTCTAACGAGCGTTGAGCACTCCAACGTTAAAATAACTAATTTGCACGTTATATTAATACTCTAATTACACGTTACACTAACAATCGAGCCCCCGGTGGTAATAATATTTTTAATCAATTCGCAGGCCATGGATTTTTACGCAAAATTCACAGTTTCGCGAGTGCAGTTGAAAAATATGAGGTCCCATATAGACAAATTCTTTCGTCCAAACAATCGTGACGAATACTACGTACTTTCGATATTTATTTTAAACGTGTGAAATTACGTTGTTTACCCGCGTAAACGCGTAAAAAGGGAAAACTCGCAAAGTTGGCGAAGATGTTGGAATGCTTTCGCGATGGTTGGCTGGAACTTGGGATCGTCGGGATTCCACGAAATCGTACGGACAAACGGAACAAAATGGTGGGAATCTGAGCGCGGCGGAGGCTCCGAATGGAAATTCCATATTCGGAAATTGCGATATCGGTGGAAAGTTCACGCACAAGCGACTCGATCCACAGGCTGCCAGTTCAGACTCCTTTAGCGGTTTAATCCGCAGCCCTGTGTGCAAGTTGCCGCGAAACTACGCGTAACTTTTGTCCAACTACTATGTTCCGAGGCGAACCTCTCGAATTAAGGGCGTAGACGACGCAACCGAGAAACTTTCACCCGAACGGGCCCGCGCGACACTCCGAACGTTCGACGTTCTACAATTTTACCAAAGGACTGTGGTTTCGCGCCAGACAGAATGAAAGAAAGACAAGACACGATTGACAAGACGATCTTAGGACACACGCGTTAGGATAAATACGAACTATGGCTTCGCAGAGATTATCAAAGATTATCTTTTGTATTGCCGACGTTTCGTTTCAAAAAATCGACTGTAGAAACAAAGTACAGTATTTGACGAGAATTTTTAGTGAGAGATTGTGAACCTGAATTCTCAACTTCTCGATACGTCTCGACTTCTTGACACTCGCTCTCACACTGCTCTCACACTGCTCTCTCACTGCTCTCTCACTGCTCTCTCACTGCTCGGTACGCTCTCCGATTTCTCTATAAGTATTCCGCTTCCTCTGTACAAAATTCGTTAGTCGTAAACACATACACACATACACACATACACGCAAACGAATCCATACTTTTAGCCTTAGACGTTAGGATTGAAGGGCTGGCCATAAACAGTCTCAAGGCCCAGGCCTAACTGTCTTTTTTATTATTTACATACGACTCGGGACATCTGCAGTCGAGCATTTGGAAATGTATGTATGTGTGTGTGTGTGTGTATATATAATAAATGGATAAGAAGTAAAATAAAATAATATTTAATAGGTAAGAGAAGACTCGACCAAGAATTTTAAATTTTATCGAAGAATCGATCGTAGTTTCATGCTGGGAAAGATATTTTATTAGAGGCTCGATTGTGATTCCGCGCTAAATAAAATACAATAGGTGAGAGAATGTTTTCGATGTGGATTCTATGTCTTATCAAAGAATCGGCAATAGTTTCACGTGTGAAGTGGATCTTAATATTTGACGGTGATATTCAATGACAGATTACGAACGTGAACGAATTCTGGAAGTCTGCGTCACGTGACTGAAAAGTGAAGGAACGATGATCTAGCGTTGAAAGTATCTTGACTTTCGATCGAGGCAACGGAGTACTTTCAAAAGTAAAAGTACGCGTGTTTCTACTCGAATTTCTACTCTCGAGCGCGGAGCCTCGAATTTACCATGGGTATCGGCGGATTTTCACGTATCTAAGAAATTGTATATCTCTAAGAAATTTGAAAATGCGAAAATGCACAGAGTATTCGTGGAATTGCAACATTCACCGAACAAAATAAATTTCTTCTAACGCTATACTTGTCAAGCTACAATATGAGTAGAAAAAGAAAAGAATTTCTGGCTACACGAATCCACTCCATAAATTTACAAAAAAAAAAAAAAAATTGTACGAAATTGCTGAAAAATTTATTATCGTTCTCGCGAAACTTTCAAACAAATATACTGACAGAAACACATTTACATTTGCCGTCTGAAAAGTGGAATTTATTAGATCCGAACGAAAGGTTCGAAATAATAAAAATTCACGCACTATAAAAATTCAATGTATCTCAATAGAAATTCATTTGATCCAACTGCCACAGTGAAATTCTATCCCAACAAATAAACATTTTATCCGTCCAGTTACTTGCGATTATCTGCAAACTGTAGGACACGTACATACGTGTTCACCATCACGTGATAATTTATACCAGGCTTTACATTCGATTCTGAATCAGAGGACCTCTCGATCACATCGTGCAAATATCTCAAGCTTGAACAAGAGCGACAGAAAATATCTGCACGGTGTAGAAAACTTGCTGTTCAGTTGGAAACAGATTTCTTCCAGTCAGCCGGCGTTTAACGAGGAAATCCTCCTCCGATCCTCGAGGAAAAGTGGAGCGAATTGGCGCTGGTCAATGCGCTATCAACGCCCACGCGCCGCTCCTATGTCAGATTTTATTGTATTTCATATTCAATCCAACGAAACGGACAGCGGCGAGTAATTGGAGTGGCGGAGGACCTCGGGAGGAGAGAACCCAAGGGAACCAAGAATGGCGAGACCAACTCGGCTTAACCCAGTTCCCTATTTGGTATTCGCGATCAGGCCACCGTTTCCCCGTTTTACAACGAAAAAAAAAAAAAAAAAAAAAACACCGGTTAACGTTCAAGCTGACAGCGATTGAGTTCTCAATCCGCTCCCTGTCGATCTGTCGGGTTGTTCAAATTCTTACGCTTTCGTTCAGAGGTCATTTCAAGTTAGGTTATTTTGATCATCGAAATTATGAATTCCATCCAAATCTGATCGTTATTTCGTAAAAATTTTGTCGTTTGACTGAACACTTCTCCGGCGGGACGTTTGAAACGAGGAACTATCATAGCTCTGTTACTATTTTAATTTAACGATCGTAATTTTATTTATGTAATAGTATATACTGCAACGTCAACATGACTGATTTCAGTTTTTTCATTTTAGATTTTCGGTTTTTACTTAAAAAGATATCCTTGTCAAAATCAATAT
The DNA here is from genome assembly GCA_036937485.2 of Tetragonisca angustula. Lineage (NCBI taxonomy): Eukaryota > Metazoa > Arthropoda > Insecta > Hymenoptera > Apidae > Tetragonisca > Tetragonisca angustula. Next base: position 158,528 of record JAWNGG020000348.1, on the reverse strand, counting down.
CCGTTTGGTTAGAGACATAATTTTATAAATCTATGTATTTTCTATTTTAAGTCATTTAAATTCTAGAATATTTTTGTACAGTTGTTCTACCGTTAACAGATGTTTCACTTATTTATTTATACCAATATTTTTGGTCAAGTATATACACGCTCGGCGTGAAAGTGTTATGAATTTACTATAAATATACAGACTCCCTACTTTCAGGAAGCTTAATTTCACACTAATCAGTTGCACGAATTAAAGGGCAGAGAAAAATTATATTATCCCGAAATTCATCCTAGAGTTACTCAGAACTATCCGTGTCATTTTCTTTCGCTTGTTAAATATTAATCACACTTACTTCCAAACATTCACTCTATCCATCCGAGCCCAGTTTGTTTCACCTCGTATTCTCAAACACTCATACTTTCCTCGGTGTAAATAATTTTGCTCCACGTTAACGAATCGAAGTCACTTTCCCCACCACTGCAAAGTGACACGTGTACCACTTTCAAAATAAACAAATTCGGACCTTGTCGAAGCGACGATTCACACAGAGGCCAGCGATTCGTCATCCAACGAAAACTGAGAGGAACACGACACAAAAGTTTCGGAGTTGATCGATCCGCCTCCGAAAAAAGATTCGTACGTGCAACGCGAGACGCAAACGCTTCTGAAAGCAAGCAAGCAAGCTACGTTTACACGTTTGTTTGTCTCTCGCATCGATCCTGAAGGCACGACCCGGTTACGACCCGAACAAGCGAACCGAGCCGGCACCGAGGCGCGCAGCAAGCATCCTAGCACGAGCCAGCAGCGCGCTCCTTTTCTTCCTCTCGTCGCGTAAAAACGCGGCCTTGCCCGGCACGCGGTACATGCGAACTCGCCCATCCGAGCCACGGCTGATTCATTCCAAGACGCTAGAGCAGCCTCGCCGCGGCAACGAGACAGAGAGAAAGGCGAGAACAGGCGGGAAAAGAAAAAAAAACGAAGAAAAAAGAAGAAAAAAGAAGAAAAGAGATCCCGTGACAAGCTGCGACACCGTGTGTGAGAAGAGGGGGGAAAGAGCTGCGGAAAAAGCAACTGCTTCCCGGAGATTGTGTCGAAACAGAAAAAAAAAAAAAAAAGCGACTGACAGAGTGGAGAGCGATCGATAAGTCGAACGTAATCGAGCTAAAATCTGACAAAACCCGAGTGAATGATCGGAGCAACGCGCAATTTTTGGCCCTTTGCACTTTGACTTTTCGACTGTCCCTTCTGAGGAGACATCGTACTTGAATCTAGCCAATAGGACTTCCTCTTTTTTTTTATAATTACATTACAACGAACATATGTTACATTTGTAAGAAGAGCAAAAGAATTTCGGGGCGAGAAGAAATTTCTCAAGGCTTCTCGACTTTTTATTGGTTCTTACGAAGAAAGTTTAACCCACTTTGCGCTGGCAACTGATTGCGGACCGTAACGAGCGACCAAACCGTACGTACAATAATTCGTCGCTTTCTATTTGAAATAACTGGTCGGTATGATATCACCGGATAGAAATTATCGCAATAAATATAGTATTTGCTTTGCCTGGATTATACCTTATATTTTAAATATACCTGTAAATATACTTTCTATATTTATATATTAATAACTTGTAAATACACTTTATATATTTTAAGTACACTTGCAGTATACTTAGAACTGAGAAAATATTGCAATTTTGTGACAAGAAAAATTCTCAAAGTGCGTGGCGCGTCATTCCAGGGCAAGAGATGTAAAAAATGGCGGAGGATACTTTTCCCCAGAGATTGAGATATAATCAAGAAAATTTCATGTTAAACACCAATTCGAATGACTATTTCCAATGTTACGTCACTTCGTTTGACGACGCTTCGTAAATAAATCGTTGGCAGATGATACGAAAAACAATTCTTTCGATCGATGCCTCGCTTTTAAGAACGCACAGTTCGAAATACACGTTTAACTAAAAAAAAAAAAACAGAAAAACAGAAAAAACTTCAGATTCTAGATTCATTCTGACCAAAAAAAAAAAAAACTCGACATTTTCGATACGTCGTCTCCGCGAGTGACGTTGCTCCCGCGAGTGTGATCGTGATTATCGGGACACCGTGTACCGAGGGCGCACTCTCCCAGAGGCTGAAGGTTGGTGCGACGCGTCGCAGTGAGGAGCGTGTCCCACGTGGGTTCGAGGGAACAGCCAAGGAGAACAGGAAGACGCGTTACTGGTACGTAGCAGCTATTGCTAGCGCACCGCAGGACGACGAACTCGTCGTCGGTGCTATGGCAATGGAAACAACAGTAGCGTTGCTGCCGCTTTCGTCCTTCGTCGACGAGTCGCGGCTGCGCCGTTATAACTGCGGCTTGCGGTCGGAAACACGTGGGAACCTGCGGGAGAGGAACCTCTTCCCTTCGACTGTGTGTATTGGCGTGTTCGCCGGAGTGTTCCCAGTGTGAGATCCGTGAACGAACCTAGCGATGCCCCCGTTTAACCGTACCCGCTTTTTCCCCCGACAGTTTTCATTCTTCCCTCTTCGAAAGAGCGCCGATTTCGCGAATTTCCGACAAAATTGATTCTTATTCCAGCAGTATAGGATTTCAATTAATGACGGCTCGATTGAATGCAATTAATTGTACTTCATTCGTCGAAGAAATAATTTGATAAAACGTCGAACGAGAATCGCTGATAAATTAAATTTAGAATTTTTGAAAAGTTCTTAAAAGCGAACGAGCCCTTTCCAACAGTTCTCGCTCTTCGTTTTTTTTTTCTTCTTAACTCTTTTTCTCTTTCTCCCTTCTTTCCTTTTTTTCGTGAGAGGAATATAAATTTGGGAGAGAATTGGACTCGTCCTCTTGGACATGATCCTTTATTACAGATGTAAAAGGAGCTTCTGCTTTTATTTTCTCGACGGAACTTAGCGAAGGATTTTAAGAAAGAAACTCCAATTATAAAGGAGTACATGCACCGTGTCGTTCAATAAAATAATCGCTCGCACTGAACTCATTTATTTTTCCCTTGGTAGATTTTAACAGACTGTATCACGGACGCGAGAGAAGTATCATTTTCTTGGTAAATTAGAAATTTAGTAAAATAATCACATTCTCGATAAATTTCAACAAACGTAGGAAGAGGCTTCTGCTTTCCTCACGTCGACAGAATTTAGTTCGAAAGGCACTTGGCTCGAGTGTACACGTACTGCATCATTCGATAAAACTTGCGTTGGACTCGCGTTCTATTCTACGTTCTTCCTTGGGTAGATTTCAGTAGGCTTTAGTAGTAATGGGAACGATTTGTGCGGGCAATAGGAACAGCTTGCAGCCATCGCTGACAGAGACAAGAGCCGTGAGACGTTGTGTGCGCAACGTCCCCTGAGAATCCATACCCGACCACACCAAGTGCGACACAAAGACGATCCACCCGCCTGCACAAGGCTGCCCTATGAATCCCTTCCGTGTTTTTCCACCCCAGGACCACGGGCTGTTCCCGATTCTACGAGGAATCGGCGAGACCTTAGCCTGCTACTCCCGACACATGGCGTAGACGCAACTGCCGCACCATTCAGAAGGCCACTCGAGCCCAACGTTTTTCCCTTTTCTTTCCACGCAGTATCCGCCCGCAAAATTTTCTTCTACGTTTCTGCGTTTCGTGGAACATATCATACACTTGTACATTTTTATGAATTTTATAAAATTTACAAATTTTATGAAGATTGCGTTATATTTCATTACGATTGCAGATTATATTATCATTTCTCGATTTTTCCGATTCAACGTTAATAAAATGTTACGTTATTATATTAACGCGTTGACCGCTATGGTGGTGAATATTTTTATAAATAACATAAACTGCCGCACCATTCAGAAGGCCACTCGAGCCCTGCGTGTTTTCCCTTTTCTTTCCACGCAGTATCCGCCCGCAAAGTTTTCTCCTACGTTTCTGCGTTTCGTAGAACATATCATACACTAGTAGTACATGTTTTGAATTTTATAAATTATAAAATTTACAAATTTTATGAAGATTGTGTTATATTTCATTACGATTGCTCGATTCTTCCGATTCAACGTTAATAAAATGTTGACCCTACGCTACGGTGGTGAGTATTTTTATGAATATTTCAGAAGAATCGAAGCGAAACGAATGTTACTAACGATGAATTTCAAACAACTAGATATAAACGAATGTTACGCTTTCGTTGTACTTTGTTGCAACGTAATGTAACATAAAAGCGAAATATCTTGTCTCGTGGACAAAACGTGAGAGTTGGCAAAATCTTGAAAATTTCACTGTAGGAAAACCACTCGACTCTATGCTTCTTCTGCATTAGAAATTAAACTCGAAGAAGAACAACCGAATTTTGTACATACATTTTGCCAACGAGATAGAACGTTTAAATAATTTTTGCAAAATATCATCGCTCGCGGGAGAACGAGAACAGAGTTTCAGAGAGATCACGAGAGAACGGTATTTGACTTGTGAAATCGCACAGGCTTCTACCGTTACAAAGTAGTGAAAGTTCTTGTTCTTGCGATACTTTGGTTCTTATATGTTGGTGTATCTAAGAATTATGAGAGCAATCCCAGAAGCTGAATAGAATCAGATACGTCGTAATCTCCCTTGTCTTTATACATTTAAATGCTACGGACTCTGTGAGACTGGAAGAAATTCAAACTTTATCTTTCATAAATATCAAATCGCCGTACGTGTAATTTTCAGATTGTCGAGATAAATGAATCGACGTGTATCTCTGTAATAATTTCACAGTGACGACACGAAGTGGCTGTCGTGTCATTTTTCATCGCAAGGATTATAGAACGCGAAAATAAGGATGACGAAAGAACATAGACGAAAATAACAAACGTTGCGATACGTTGCAACGTCTCTAAAATACAGCTAATTAAATAAATAGGAATGGCTGAATTAGAAAGATAAATAATTAGGATTTTTCACGTGATCGGTGTGTGTGTGTCTCTCATATTTAATATTTCCACTGAATTTATTTTCATCGTCAATGATTACAAAGCACCAGAAGAAAAAGAATTAAAAATATCCACAGTCATATGTTCACAATTGAGGAACGAGTATCTTTCCAATACTTTGAATATCCCCTAAAAAATATTCTCTAAAAATACTTTAAATACTGTATGATCTTCATTGTAAGAATTGTAGGACACCAGCGGAATAATAATAGCAATAATAAAAAAAATTCCTAGAGCAGCATGGTATCACAAATATCGTAAATTATAAAGTATACACACAGGTACATAATTTCTCTCCGATTATGAAATACGACGATTTTCCGACCGACGCAATTAAAATACTCACGCAACAAAAATTCGAGAAAAAAAAGAAAAGAAAGAACATTCCGAGCTGCGCGTCATTTACATCGGAAGAATCCTGAAACAAGCTAGCGAAACATGGATGAATGAACGAAGACGACGCGAGAGTCCCTAACTCAGCATCGTGATCTCGGGCACGTTAGCGGGATTAGTCCTCGGTAGCTGATCACAGCAACATGCGGTGCTCGTTTGTCTCGTGCGCCGCTCTTGGAAACTGGTTCCCGAAAATGGTCGAGAGGTGTTTCACGTGCGATACCATACAGTCCGAAGACAAAACGGCCCCCACGGAAGCGCGCACTGGCTGCGAATGGTCCCGGACCTCGATTCGTTACCACGTGACTGGGTTACGGTAGCGTGTCTACGTTAGCTCGCGATCATTCCGCGGATAAAAGAGACCCGGTAAATCCGGATTAAGCCCGCGAACCCTTGTGACAAGGATCCGGCCAACGGATTCGGGTGCCCCCTACAGCACGTGGAATAATATTAACCAAGTTATTTTCCTTTCTCTCTCTCTCTTTTTTTCTTTTCTTTTTTTTTTTTTTTTATTCTCCTTTCAGCGAACATCAACGTCCTTTCTACTCCTTCCTTCGTCCTTTCTACTACTTCATTAAAGACAATTTTATTTCCCCATTCGGAAAAGGGAACTCTTCCTTCGACGCGACGCGGGAAGCTGGAAATATGGGACTCACGTTCTGTAATTTTCAACCGTGGAAGACGACTATTTTCCTTGCTAATCTTACACGGTAGTGGCGCGGTAGAAGCGATCAGAACGATCGATCATTTCTCTTTGGGAAATTATAATTTGGGGAATAATAAACAGGTTGAATATGAAATTGTGAGAATTAAGTATTGCCTGTCACGTGCTTTTATGTTGGAAGCTGTTGAAAATATCGAGTAGAAGTTTTGTCAAAAATCTCTATGCTTCTGTGTTTGAGATTTCAGTCTGTCCAACTACGTACGTGGATTTATGGGCCCCATTATATTGGAAATACAAAAGTGACTAATTAATTCTTTTATGTAAGAATTTACATCGTAGTCGCAGTTTTGGAAATTTGAATGATTTTACACTTCAGTTCTGTTGCATTTCCAATAACGTTTATTAGATAATGAAACAAAGCAACGTGTTGCATGTGATCGTTGCTACTTTAATTAAAGGCACAGTTTCTTGCAAAAATAAATGTGGAATTTCAAGAGCGAAGTAACCACATGTTTAACATTCAAAAAGATAATGTATATCTACTGTCTAAAAATTAAATTAACCATTCAAACGTACAAGACAACTCGATTTGCGCTATTTCGCGATCAACAACTTCCCTCCGCAGTTGAAAAATATAACAGAATTGATGCCGATTGAGAATCGATCCGACGTCGTGATATCGCGTATCGATCTACATTAATCGTTTGAATTTCCGCGGAATTTCCGAGAACAGTTCTTGCCGAAGGACAAAGTATATCTGAAAGATATCCGTGTGTGCACGTAGTATGTATATTTAAAGAGAGGAAGGACGTTTCCCTTACAACGAAAGAAAAAAAAAAAAGAAAAAAAAAGAGAGAGAGAGAGAGAGAAATTTCGAAATCTCGTCGATTTGAAAGAGAACGAAAATTTCCAAAACCAGATTTCCTACGATGGCTTTTCAAAGTTTCCTGCGGCACGGAGGGCTTATTCGAGAACTGCTTGACGACGAGCCACGCGACGTACCTTTCAAGGTGAGCGGGATTCGTCTTTCGAAAAAAAAACCTCGGCGAGTAAAGTGGAGGCGCTCTTTCTCTTCTTCTTCTTCTCTTTCCCACTCTTCCTCGTGCATATTCCGAGGGCAGTTGGCGCGCACGTAAGTACGCATCGAGCCGATACGAGGGAAATTCTCGACGAAACTGAGAACTTACGATCCTCTGACACGATCCTGTTCGTCAAAATTAATTTCGATCCGTGGTACACGATCGAACGAAATTAAAAATTACGATAGTCCAACTTAGACGAATCTGACTCGTCGGGAATAATCTTGAAATGTGTTGCAATAAAATTTTACACGAGAAATTGAAAAACGAACTTACGATCGTCTGGCATAATTTTCGAAATTAATTTCAATCTATTTAATACATATAATATATAAAATTCTGTGAGAAAAATACAAAGACGAATTGAAAAGTTACGATACTCGAGACATTATTTTATTCAAGCCGAGATATAATTTTGAAGCGTGCTGCAAAATTCTGCGCGAGAAGTATCAAGACGAACCGAGATCATCAAAATTAACTTCAGTCAGTAGTGCACAATCGAATACGAGAAACATAGAAATTGAAGGTTACGTTAACTGAATTCTCGCATTTGCCGAGAACAGTTTATAAAGTATGCTACAAAATTCTATGTGAAAAGTTTAAAAATGAACGACAACCTTTTGATATAATCCTATTACAATTAGTTTCAATCTACGAGAGCGAAATACAACGAATTGAAGAATTACGATAATGCAATCGAATCTTATCTCGTCAAAAATGATTTCCAACTATGCCACTGTGGATGAAAAGTATAAAGACAAAGTGGAAGCTTACGATACCCCGGCGCAACATTATTTGCGAAAATTAATTTCGAACCAATTCGCGAAATTCTATATTCGAAATATAAAGACAGGCTGGAAAGTTATGCTGCTCCAATTGAATTTCATTCATCGAATTTAATTTCCATCCATTTCGTGAAATTCTATATTATATTCAAAATATAGCGGCAAAACTCAACAATGCTCCAATTCGATCTTACCCGCGAAAAATTAACTTCAAAGACGAACGCGAACCTCGCGATTCTTTAACTCATTGTCAGTCTCGTTTTTCGATGCAAAATTTGACATTGAAAATGTAACAACAAATTAGACATTATGTTACTTGTAATGTTATTTGATACACTGGCTTGAAATTAATTTCTATTCAATTATACTCGATTTACATTCGAAATAATACGTGCAGATGAGAAAATGATGATTAGTCGAGCAACAAGAGCTGTATTTCATTGTTTTTCGAAAAATAGGATTGATTTATCTTAAAAATAAAAGAATTCACTTTCTCGAAATTAAACCTAAAAACTAGTTGTGCCAGATATTCGAGATAGCTGACGTTATAAGTAAAAAATTAGAAGTGATGTTAAGAGTAATGAAACCACTTGAAAACACTCTTTAACTACTTGATTATTTTAGACGAGATATCTCGATACATGGTATTTACCATCGATCGATTCCGCAGATGAAATTAATCTTGTTTCGAGAATAAATTTTGTTCGTTAAAGACACACGTTAATTAATTTGTTCATACGTTCATACGTTCATACGTTCATAGCACATCATACGCCGCGAATTGTAGACTGGCACTGAATTAATACCTCATTCATCAAATTCTTCGCAGTTTAGTCTTCATTCGTCATTTCCTAAGATGTTCACTCGGAGAGTAAGAAATACGATTGTAAGTGATAACAGCGACGATCAAAGAGAGACACGCGAGATATATAAAACATACAGTCTGACGATGAACTTCCAAAGTGCAAAATTCCAACAGCTAGAGAAAATTTTACTTCGAAACTATTTTGCAGACTATTCAGATAATTATAGAGGCATGCAAACGTCATCTCATGATGCATCTACATCCACTTTCACGTCCTTTATGACTGACTTGTCTCGATATAAATATAATTAACTCTGAAAATCGCAACTATTCCTCTGCAATTAGTTGCAAAATATTTCGTCCATAGAAACGAACTATCCCGTCGAAAGTAAAGTGTATCATCATTTGTAATTTATTTTACTCTCGATATGCCTCGGTTCTTACTTCCAAAACGTCTCCACCGTCGTGATAATTATAATAATTGAATTCGGCACACGCGCAAAGACAAGACACAAATCCCCACACAGAAACATACCAATCAGCCCCTTCCTTCCCCCACATTCGTCGAACTTTCGCCGAGATTAGCCAAAACCACTTTGCCATCGCGAACTTGCAACTTAAGTGTCTCGAAATATCGCTTCAAGCCTCAACACCCGTTCTCATTAGTCAAGTCGCCGGAAACTTCAACTCCCTTAAATTCAACCGAACTCGCCCTCGCCCTCCCCTCCCCTCCCAACCGAATAAACGAACGACGTTCGTTTATTCATCAGATCGCAGCGTGTTTCCAAACGCGTCGGCGAAGAATCGTCCAAGTCGGCGTGGCTAGGCGCGACCATAACCTTCCCTCATGTCGTGGCGGTGGAAGAAAACGTCAAGCTGAAGCCGTGGTCTGAATGCCGCGGGGCAAAAAGGTGAAAAAGGGGAAAGAAGACGAAAACGAAGGGAAAGGAGAAGAAGAAAAGGAGGGAGGACACGTCGTTGGAAGTTGGTTGAAGGAACTGGAAACCGGACCTAGAGGCGTTAAGGTAGCCGTTCGTTCGTTCGTTCGTTCGTTTCACCAGGCAAAAGCGACGAAACGAACTGGTCGAACGACATTTTCCGCGTCTCGCGAGGTGCCGACAATTTCTCCACGATTCCCTCGGCTTTCCTCCGCTGGCCGATCTCTGCGGTTTCTCTCGTTCGAGTTCCACTCACGGATCGAGACTCACTTGCAACAGTGACTGCGAGTTCGAAAGTTAACATTCCCTGCCAGCTCGACGGGCGACGAGGATACGCGAGGCTCGCGAAGATGATGTACAGTGCCGTTCATAAATATTTTGGGCATTCGGTGAAGTTGGAAAGGCTGAAGTTGAACGACTACGATCTGTCCCAGAGACTGAAATATTTCGAGGTTTGGGTGTTACACCAAGAGACTGGAACTGAATATTGCGACGTTTAGGTATTACACCGGTATTTGCTCCCATATCATCGTAATATAACCGCTATTTGGGAAATCGGTTTTAAAACGGTCATACCGATATTTTCATACGTGTTTTATCGGTATCTGATGTCCACAATGGTAAAAACATAAATATATACCGGTACGGTGCCGTTTTACTGACGAAAACACATTTTTCAGTTTCTACGTACAGTGACTCTTATAATAGCTAATACCTAAAAATACCGGTATTTTACCAGTATTCGTAATACCGATTCAGTCTCTGGTTTGTTCATTGCGATGTACTGATCACATGGTATCACCCTCGAGTCGTTGGTGATTCGTGGTTGTTTAATCAAAATTTTTAAAATTATTTATTTAATACTAGAACACTAGATGGTTATTTAATACTACCAATAATAATATGAACACGAATCAGTTGATGGGAAATTAGAGTGCAAAGAATGCAAGCTTTATGAAAATTTCTATGAGAAATTATAATTGTTACTTTCGGTAGTTCTAGCGTTCGTTTTTTGGAGTATTTTTACATTTTCTGTTATGAAATATATACGTAAAATGTGATAATCTGAAATCGAACTAAACGAAAGCAGCCACTTGACAAGATGTTAACTGAAGGCGCACGCGTCGCGAGCGACATTTTCGAAATATCCAGCGAGCAAGAGGGGCCATTCGAACGGAACTCGCATTCACAAAAGAAGAATTATCTTCGGCCGATCGTCAGCTGAGAAGTTCGAGGTCTGCTCGATGGGAACACGGGCGAATTTCTACTCGCGTATATTTTGCGAGTTTACAACAATTCGGAGGTGTCGAAACGCTTATGAACGGGAGTGTAGAGCAATGGAGAAAGGTGAGGCGAGAGAGACAGAGAGAGAGAGAATGAGAGAGTCGAAGAAGAGAGGAAGGAGAGTGAGTCTTGAGGTAAGATGCCGTGGCCGTTCAAGGGGGTGAAGAGACGAGGAAAGGAGGCAGCGAGAGTTGAAGGCGGTGGGGGTGGCAGAAGAGGCAGAGAAGCAGAGGCAGGGAGCAGAAGGAAGAAGAGAGAGCAGAGAGAGAGAGAGAGAGATTTCGAGGAGGCGGCCTTGAGAACGTGGAGAGAGCAGAGCGTGAGTCTCGGAAGAAGAAGAAGAAGAAGAAGAAGTAGAAGAAGAAGAAGACGACGATGATGATGACGACAACGACGACGACGACGACGACGACGACGACGACGACGACGAACGAACGAACGAACGACGAATAAAAAGAAGAGAGAGAGGAGAGACCAGCCGAGCCAACTCCAACGCCAACGAACTGCTTCACTGGCAAATCACTCGCGGTTCTCATTCCAACGTTCGATTCTTCATCCGTGAATTAATGAACCGAGGAAACGTAGGAGCGCCGGCCTCTGCAGGCGCGGCGCGCTAGTCTCCTCGGTCTCTGAAGAACGTATCCAAAGCTGCTACACCTAAGGACACCTCGAAAGGGCATCATCTCGAAACAAAATCGATCCTACAAATTGATCGATCGCCGTTTGGAAGATGAATCGCGTACCGTGGAATTTCGACGATCCGTCTCTGGATTGATGCACGAGCGCGCGTAGATTTGACGTGTGGCGTGGCGCAGCACGCGGCCCCGAGATGCGAGATTACGCAACCTAACCGTGACGTAAGAATCGCGACGCAAAGGTGCCGAAGAGACGAAGAAGAGGCGAGATTCGCGCAGAGTTTCCCCTCTGCGACCGTTTCGTCTGATAAAATATCAACCCTTCGGAGAATCGCGTCGTTCGATCGATAGATGGCGAAGATGATTTATTACGAAATTACTCAGCACTTTGGTACCTGGTGTTTTCCAAGAGCGTTTCGCTCGTTCGTTTATTTCAGGCAGCGTGTGCACGTGTTCGTTTGTTAATTTCATTTGATCTCGTCTCGTTTCAAGAATGAAACGTTCGATCGAGTCGACGATTTCCAAAGTTACGTAATGTGATTCTGAATTGCCACGGTTCTCCCGATGGGCCAACACGACTGGGTCCAGTCGAAAGTCGAAACGGGCACGCTGATGTCGAACGTTTCCTTTAAAATGTGACAGTTGCTAATGAAACGAAGGAGGGAATGATTTTACGTCGAGGGCGGGCGATCGTATATTGGAATACACGACCTTGGTCGCACCCGTGGATCGAACCGAGAAACCCGCCGAGATTTCCGGAATAATCTGGCAACAATTGCAACGCGTGCAAAGAAACAGAGATCCAAATTTGGATCCTCTGGCAGACCTAGCACTCTCTCACGGTCGCTGCTAGAACGTTCGCGAGATCGCTGGAAGGAAATCTTACGTCGTCGTACAAATTCTACAAGCGTTGCTCCGTTTTCGTTCTCTCTCTCTCTCTCTCTCTCTTTTCTGTTTTCTTCTCTACGAACGATTACGTCGAAAAGCCAAGCCAGACGATAGAGAAACGGTACTGACGATGGCTGGCGCGATCATCGCATGACTGAGATCAGCGGAACACCATTTTACGTAACGAATAGGAAATATTTCGAAGAATACATTTCCTCCAATTACGCGACGTCTCGATGCACCATTATTTCCAGTAATTCCTCGTCCAACGAGACTATTAATCCATCGAAATTATAAACCGGCAGACACGAGTTCCTTGAGAACATAAAAGTTACTTTAAAGGAACAACTCGAAAGCAAGAGTTAAAATCGAGATGTGTGTGTGTGTGTGTGTGTGTGTGTGTGTGTGTGTGTGTGTGTGTGTGTGTGAGTTATCTCATAAATAATGTATAATTGCATGAATATTATCTACTGTCTGTGAATATTTTGTATTCGTATTGCTTCATATTTTCTACGATATTCTTTTTTATTGATTCTTTTAGCAATTTTACATTGCTCACGGAACGCGTGACTATTGCTTGCCTTTGATAGGCATGATTCGCAAAAATGTAAAATACTTGAGAAAATAGAATGAAAAAGACTCGAAGACTATAACGGGATCAAACCTTTTATTACTGACGAAAAAAATAATCTTCAGCGAACAGTATCAAATCAAAGTCGATTATAGCCAATATTTTGATAAAATTTGAAAAAACTGAAAAAGGGAAATTGGTGAGGAATAAAGAAAAAATTTCAAGATGCACAGCATTCGACGAACGGAGACTCGTCTGCTTTTCAAGCATAATGACTCGTATATATCACGATACATCATACGAAGATCGTAATCCTAGTCTAAAATATGTGATTTTCTTTTCAATTAATGCCAAATTTATGAAAAAAAAACCACAAATTAATTTATATACCCAATAATACAATAACAGACACGATTATCAAGTTTCTCTACTCGAAACGATCATTTCTTTTTGAAGAGGGAATTTAAAGATTACTCGGCAGATGAAACAAATATGTATAAAACAAAGATTATTCTCCAGACTAGAATGTACTATATTTCGTTCCTCTCTAACCGAGTATCAAATTTACGAAAAAATAAGTCTCCTTGTTGAGTGACAATTCCAAAAAAATTAAGATCGACGAAATAAACATAAACAAACTTTCCCGTCAAACTTATAAAAAAAGAGGCCAAAAATGCACACGAACAATTGCTGAATCGTTTCAACTCGAAATCTACGTCCCTTCTTTTCCCGAAATTCGAAAATTAACGCGTACGTGACGGCGATGAAAATTTATTATACTTTGCTCCCCTGTTAATTAAACTTATCGAGAGTATCGTTCAGCTGTTCAACGCAGAAGCAAAAAAAAAAAAAAAAATCATCGAACGAAACGAAACGAAAGAAAAGGAAAGGAAAGGAGCGCGACGCGGCGCGACAATTGAGAACCACTGGCAGGCGCGAGTGTTGCGCCGCGCAGGTAGAGATCGGTTGAACCCACGGCTCTCTACGGAATACACAGACACTTGGCAAGATTCGCGAGGTCACGTGCCGCATTTGGACAGGCAGCGCTAATTTCATTATTTATAGCCGAAGCTTTCGATTTGCCGATCGGCCATTATTTCCCCGCGCGCGCGCGCGCGTCGGTAGCTGGTTTTCGTTTGGGAATGAAACGAAAGAGAGAGGATTCATCACACGGTTGGTTCTTCTCTTCCTCCTTAGCCACCCTCCTTGGCCATAGGTTCGAAACGAATTCGAAACGCATCGGCTGAAATAGACGGGCCGCGATAAAAATAAAATGCCCGAGGAGCCCACGAGGAAGCCCACCGCGCTCGCGTTAAAATAATCGTAAACTTTCGATTCCATTCGACACAGTCCCGATCGAGAGAGGGGGGGGGGGGCAATTCTCTTCGATAACCTTCGAGAACTCGCGCAAACACCTTGGCGGTGGTTGTTGTTTCGAAATTTCCAAGTTCGATGGGCTGAAAGAAACTCGGACGTGCTTGTGGCGTTTTCCGATTTCCGGAGCTAAAGGTATGTCCGATTATTACTCGAGTATTACCAGTTGTCTAGTTTTCTTGAAAATTTTCAAAACACGCGTCACCGTTCTTACGTAACAATTTTATCTTTCGATTTCGCTCTCAACTCTGCCAGTTTATCGGCTACTCGGCTGCCTACCTCTCAGCGTCTAACCTTCGGCGTAAGATTAGAAATTGAAAAATGAAGTAAAAAGAGAAAAAAAAAAAAAACGAATCGAAAAATTAAGAATCGAGGTAAGCAGTCAAAGCGTACAAAGTTACATGCGTGGAACCATATTCGTTATGTCGACTGCGAGTTTCGTTCGAGGAAAAATCGCGGGGACTACGGTCGAGCCGAGATTTAACCACTTGGCGCTGGCCAACTGATTGCGGACCATAACGAGTGACCAAACACCGTATACGATAACTCGTCCGCTTTCCTTTCGAACTCGTCGACACGACATCGCTCGACATAGAAATTACTAAGGAGTAATAAGAAACTTATTATTGGTTTTGCCCGAGTTACACCTAAAATATACACCTAAAACCGAGAAAAATATTGCTAAATAATTTTTGGATAAAAGGCGTGCGTGGCACGTCATTCCAGCGCAAGAGGTTTAAAGGAAAGGGATAACGTCGATAAACGGAAAGACGTCGGTGGGAAAGCGCGCGCGGCAGTTGCAAGGAACTCTAAATTGGCCGCGGTACAGGTGATATTTCATGCGAGAATCGGGCAAAGTTTCTTCTTATCGTTGTTTTCAAGAGCGGCAGGTGTGCTCCGCAGTTAAACGTTAGTCCGCGTTACGTTCCCTCCCCCCTCTCCCCCTAGTTTTTCCTAGTCTAGGAAACGCTCCCTCCCCACCCACTGGTCGCTGAATTATTACAGGTGACTCACTCCGATCGATCGATCGTTCGAGATTCCTCGATTCGCGAACGCGCGGAAATCGGCTCGTGGTTAGATATATACCGCGCGAACGGCAAAAGCCGAACGGGACTACTTCGTCCATTTATCAGACCGCGAAGATCCTTATCGGGCAAGCTGGCTGTTAACACTTCCACAACAGCACCAGCCGCAGTGTCTGCAACTTTTCGAGTGGGTACGTACACAACAACGACGGCGAAATCCACTTTCAATTAAGAAGAGACGTTTCCGCCGGATCGGTAATCCGGCAACCGACACCTCCGCCCGAGCCGAACGAACACAAAACGCCAAGAATCGGGGCCAGGAACAGAGGGAATCGGGCCAATTATCATCGAATCTCCGCCAGTTTCGCCGGTCGAGTCCGAGCGATAACGGCGGCCGTTTATCGAGCTATGAAATTGTTATCGCGGACGATAATCGATTCCAGGCCTGTCATTCAGCTACTTACAGCCGATACACACTTGCTCGCGAGAATGTTGCCAACTTTTACGTACCGGTGTTACGAACATCGTGTAAAACGTTTTGTAATTACATTCGCTGGTTGTGGCTCGGCTATCGCGATTGTATTCGTGAAATTTGGAACCAATCTGAACGCACGAGGATTCTGGACGTACATACGTTCCGGTGTCAGGCACGTAACGTAAAACGTACGTTGCGCCAAATCATATTTAACGTTCGATTATATTCGTAAAATTTAGAACCAATTTGAACACTCACACACGGTGAAGTTCTGAACGTAAGTTTCAGTTACTACGTGTGTAACGTAAAACGTTTCTCGTAAAGTAATGTAAAATCGGTGCACAGCGTGAATTATATAATATGTATTGGTATTAATAGAACGGATGATTGAGCGTTTAGATATTTTTGCGAAATGTACAGTTGCGTTCGTATGAAATTTCAAAATATTTCGTGTAACATTTACTACATTATTTCACGTAATTCGAAACGTTTTACGTGACAATATGTTCATAGATAAATATCTCGTAATTAAATATCTTAAATAAATTTATACATATATATATATAGAATATATATATGTCGATATGTCGATTTGTCTCAAATTGACCATTGCAATCACAATAATTAAGTCTCACTGCGAAATTTCAAAATGTCTCGCACAATGCGTTGAATGGCTCGAATTTGATCTAAACAGTTACTAGAACACCGATATATTTTTCCGGATTAATTTTATTATACAATCTTGTTACATGTACTCCACTTACTCTATTTTATTATAACAATACTTGAAAACGAAACTGATACACATTTAACATATATGGTCAGAATAAATATTTCAAAGTATATCAAAAATACGTATATATATTTAAAAAAATCGAATCGATGTATTCTGGGACGAATTGGACAGAGGCCTTCAGAAATCTGTCCAAAACCAAAAGAAAAAGACCTACAGAAGAAATTAGAAGAAGCGTGTAAAGCAATTCATTCCGGAATATTGTTAAAATTAAACAGAAGTACGCCACGGTTATTTCTGACCTTCATATTTGCACAAAGATGTAAGATACATTACATACAATTTGGTAAGATTTTTGACATATGTCATATTCTATACGTCAAATTGTATACGAAGGCCAGAAATAACAGTGGCATACCTCCGTTTAATTTTAACAATATTTCGGAATGAATTTCTTTCCACGCTTCTTCCAATTCCTTCCACAAGTCTTTTTCTTTCGATTTTGTTCACATTTTCTGAAGGCCTCGGTCCAATTCATCCCAAAATACATTAATTCGATTTTTCAAATATATACACATATTTCTGACATACTTTGAAATATTTATTCACACCATACGTGTTAAATATCAGTTTCGTCTTCGAGTATTATTATAAAATAGAGTAAACAGACGTACACGTAACAAGATTGTATAATAAAATTAATCCGGAAAAGTATATATGTGTTCTAGTGACTGTTTAGATGAAAATAAGCAAGTGTCTAGTGACTTATGGACGGGAGTGTACGTCCTCTCCTTGGAATACGTCTTCTCTAACACCGGACGAGAGAACATTGTTCTTTCGTCGGTGGTGTTTTACAGCGGAGGGATCGATCGAGGCGAGAATGATACATCGTCGATCGTCCGAGTGAATGGCTTTCCGATACCATCGACGCGGTTGAGCGTTCGATTTCTTTTGTCTCGCGCGACGTGATAGAATTTGTTGCTGCTCGCGGGGAATATATTTCGCGAAACAAGACGTGGATATTTATGTGGGTTTATTACCAATCTTGTTACCGAAATACGTTTTATCAAACCGCCGGTGGTAATCGTCTCGACTCGCCAGTTTCACAATAAATTCCATTCGGCGCGAATTGACCGTCTTTTTTTATCCTCGTGCGCTGCCCTTTGTCACCAAGCGATCGTATAAATAACGTTCGTTCACAATCCGTCCGATAAATGTAACGAGCGAGTGTCCAAGAACTCGTGGCCCGCCTCCAAGAATACGCAGAAATATAGAAACATGTACACGAAATATCCGAACAGTGGACGAATTGCTCCTGGTCAAGATGACCGGACGAATCGGTTATTTAATCGAATCCAAGTGTTCAACAATTCGCTGTAAAAGTTGAAGAGGCAACACTCTCTATCTCTGAAGATACAACCGTGAGACCATCACCTCTGAATCGAGAAATCGATTCAAACGCACACTTTTCTGTCCAGCTTCTTTGGCCAGCGTCGCCAAAAATACAAATCGGTATGGGGACCGCCATCGTTGACGATTGGCGCCTCCTCGAAGAGACAGAGGCTTTTGGAGACAAGCTTCTAGAGAATCGCGATTAGGACCGAGCTGAAAAGTGCCTCTGTCTGTCCATTTGCAAAATCGCACCTGTCCGACGAGACACCTGTATCGATGTTTCTAGGTAAGCCGTGACTCAGGAAAGACCTTTCCTCGCGCTCATTGTCACCTTGTCAAGTTCTTTGCATCCTCCTCCGTGTATGTGTGTGTGTGTGTTCACCTTGTTCCACGCTCGTTTTCGTACGCCTCTCTCCATTCTCTTTGCTACGTTTCTCTAGTGACTATAAGCGACGCGTCTCCAAAGCTGAATCGTAGGAGAGGGAAGACAAAGAGACAGAGAGAGAGAGAGAGAGAGAGGAGAAAGCCTGGGACACGTATACCTGAACCGGGATTAGGTTTATCTTGCTTCCTGGGCCGGCTCCTCGGCTTTGAAAGTAATTGGAAGGGACGGAAGACGCTACCGCGTGAATGATTGAGTGCGGCGGGGTTAATCGAGTGCGTGGAAAAGCTTGATGCATTTGATAGCCGAGCCTGCCACGTCCATAGTGGAGGCGAGCGGCCGAGAATTAGATTGGATCTGAGCCTTCGCGGTCTGATAAACTTTGCACGTTTTGGGGCAGCTGATCTGATTTAATAACTCTTCAGGGATTATACGAACGCCATTCTCTCTCCCTCGCTCTTTCATTGTTCCAAATAGAGCATCGCCTTTGGCTCTTTCCTTCTTTTTTTTTTCTTTCTTCCTTTGATGTCTGACAGGGAAGATACACGCGCAATAGATGCCTCGCGACCTTCGAGCAACATTCAACCTCGATAAAACTGCTCTCAAGTCTCAGCGAAGAATCTTATCGAAACTGATTGCGCGGACCATAACGAGTGACCGAACCGTACACAGTAATTCGTCGCTTTCCTTTCCTTTCGAACTGGAGAGAAATTATTAAGAGGCAGTAAACTTGTCGCTTGTTTCGTCTGGGTTACATTTAGATACACCCGAAACTGAGAAAAATGTTGCAACTTGGGACGAAAAGTTCTCGACGTGCGTGGCATCGACATGCGTCATTCCAGCGCAAGTGGTTGAGCTAGAAGCAAGGAATTTAATTTCACCAACGAGACTGCTCTTAAATTTCAACGATCGTTTAGAGTTATGTTATGTTGTTAAAAGTGTTAGATCTATCGCGACATCTCGTGTTGGTCAACTGTACGATTAGTATGTATGTGATATGCGTGTATGTTATGTATTATTTGTACAAACAGCTCGAACGTATTGTCAACGTTCTTTGTAATAAGAGTCCGCTGAAATTGTTATTCCTAAGCAAATTACCTCGTTAATTATTATAAAGCTACACTGCTCTACGCGCTTCAACGAAAAGTCATCGAAATCGTCGGAAGAAGAAGGAAAAAAAAAGGAAAAATTCTGCATCGAGTACGAATCAACTTGACACAGCCGATTGCCGGATAGATTGACGAAAATTGTGCCCTTGAGTTCTATCACAACGCGACAAAGACAAGAGCTCGACGAGCCAGATCCGCACTGGTGTTTCGCCTCCACGCACGTGCATACCACTTTTGCCAAGCTCGCCTTGAACCTGCTTGGTTGCAGGAACAGTTTCACGTGAAACTGGAACCGAGCGACGATACGGCTTGATACGCCACACCGAGACTTTATGCACTCGGGGCCTGGTATCTCTCCTCTCGCGTGCTTCTCAGTGAAACGAGCCTTTCCCTCTTTCCACGCGGCTCTTCTACCCCTTCTTCAGTCATCCGTCGATTCGTACACCCGGACGATTTACCAGAATGCTGCCCCACCCGCCGAGACCCCGATGATCGCTCGTTTCATCCATCGCTACAACTATTTTCTAGCGTTGCTTTAGATCTCGTTGACTTTTCGGTCGAGAAACGTGGCAAAAGAATTTTGACGTCGAGCGTTGCGAAGTAATTCGAAGAAAAATCGTTTGGATGGATCGTTGGGACAAGTCGAAGTTAATGGATAATTTGGACTAACAGGTAAGTTGGGGAACAAATTTGGAGACTTCTCGGATGGATTATCAAGACGATTTAAAGCTAACGAACGAAAGACATTTTGGGGCTTGCGAAAGATTCTTTGAAATAGATTATTCAGAATTGCCAATTTTCAAACGATTAGTCTCCCGGATGAGAGTCATCTCGAGAAATAAACGAATCGTGGAAAGGAGTATCTTCTATTCGAGCAAAATTCCAAACTTCAAAGTTCAAAGGAGGAAAATAACAGATTTCCTCCTGAAATAAGCGTGACATTAAAAAGCTATATCCAAAGTAATTCGTTTGATTCAACATGTTTTCTCTTTTTTTTTTTTCACGAACCATTTTTACTCAAAAAAAGTTTCTCGATCACTCTGCGACTGAGCCGTGAGCGTAGCAATTTTTCCATGAATGAGAAACACATTTTGTTTTTCGTTTTTTTCTTTTTCAGTAACAAAAGGAACAAAATCTTTTTTCAGTAATAAAAAAAAGCGTTGAAAACGCGTGTGCGGAAATTTTGCGAAACTGCCAGAGTACTCGCAAAGCAAGCCAAGGTGCCGATTCAGTTTGTCGCGAAGCGATCAAGGTCCTTCTTATCCTACCGAGAGGCCGCGATAAGATAACTCCACTGACGACGTTCGACTTCCGATCGTTGCTCGAAACTTCGTTCGTCGTCTCCTTCTCGTCGTTTATTCTTCCTACTTTCCCCGTTTGCCCCCCCCTGCAATTTATTTCAAAAGGGAAACAGAAACTCTCGCAATTTCTCTGTTACTTCTCTAACGACGTCATAAATACCTAGACTCGCGACATACAGTATCAAATTGGACGAAAATCGCGAAAGAGTTCGATCGAAACGCTCGCAAGATGTTTAAACTCCAGCGCGTGTAATTCTAATTCCAATCTAATTTTCTCACAATATAAATCTGAATGTTAGGTTTCACTGAGATGCAGAATAAAAATTCCCAACTTGAACATCTTTTTCCAAAATCTGGCGGATATGAAATACAGCAGATATCCGAACTACCGGAGGAAACAAATTTATACGTGCGAAAGTTCACCGATCCTCTTCGCTAATCGTTCCTACAAGAATTTACGTTCAGATAAATCAGTGAATAATCGTCCCTTTAATCTGACGCTGACTAAAGTTCCATCTCAATAAATCAGGTTCAGGCAAGACGAATTTCCAGTGGGAGAGGTCCGACCAAGACACGACGAATGGAAACGAGAATGGTCACGACACTGTTCGACGAAGAAGAAACGATATTCACGATATTGTAACAAAAGTTCCCCAATTTCAAGTCTCATCATCTGCCTGTTCCAACAGCGAGAGAGCCCGCGTTCTTTCACGACAACAAATTAGTCGAGTCCCTCCAAGTCAGTCTAAATTTTCAATAAATCAAGCTCAGATCGCCGAGGCACACGAAAATCAAACGATTCGCCGTGATAAAAGTTCGACGAACAAGAAAGCAATCGGTGTGTAAAAATCGTTTCTCTGCACTGCTCACTCTTGCAACAAGAACTGGCGTTCAAGCAACCAAGAAGAAGAGAAAAGGTTACTTCCTTCTCCAACCTGACGGCAGAGGCAAACTTGTTTGAAAAGATCGTGGCCAGATCGTCGACGTGCAATATTGATTCCAGAAAAGAAGGGAAGAACGGTCGCGGTTGTTGAACGAAGTGGCTCGACGATTCGTGCGAATGTAGCAGCGTGGAACGCTTATGATAATGAGGCCTGGGCGATTACCAGACGGGGCCAGCGAGCAGGGAGATGATGTCGAGCCGATAGAGACGCTCAGACCGGATACAAAGAAGGTCGAAGGAGAAGAACCGGATAATCGTCACCGTGGTGTGGCGAGCTACGCACTGGCCTACGTATCTCTTCTTCTCCTCTGACCTTCTCCATCAAGACGAAGAAGGAAGTCGCGTTTTGCACGCGGTACACCTGCGCAAACGGGCGCACGGCCTCCTCCCACCTGCGAGCCACCTGAACCTACCTGAGAGCCGATAGAAAACCGTGTCCTGGACAGTTCCAGGGCACCTGACTCGCGAGCATGCTCGCTTGTCCACGATAATTGCCTCGATGCATCCCATCCCCGTCCCTCTGTCTCTCTTTTACAGGTTACGTACTTCCCAATTCATCGCTGCCTAGCTTCGACGAACGTTCGCGCGATTGCTCTCGCCGAGGAAATCTTTCGAAACTCCCCAGCCTTTGTCGAACTTTCAAATTGACGAGAAAAATTGCACGAATCGACGATCCAGAATTTGAGAATCATTTCCTAGCTTCCTACTAGACGGCGGATGGATCTTGAAATTTATTGCCACGAGGAGAGAATTTTTCCAACGATCCGCGTGTTGTTTAAGTACGATACTTTTGATAAACTAACGTTCTTATTAAGTGCTAGTCCCGTAGTGAAAGATGACGAGCGAGAAATGATTGACACGGTTATTTTGAAACTGGTCGACGATTATTCTGGTGAAAGTTTGCGCGATCGTTGCGGGCGAAGTGGTGGCTGCCCAGCACGCTCGAACGAACGTGTTAAAAAGAAGTTGAAACTTCGTGTTGAAAAACAGCGAACGGTCGTGAATAATCGGGTCGAATTAATAATAAATATTTCGGTGCTCCACGCGCCAGTCCGTTTAACCAGTGGCTACATTTCGAGACACGTTCGACCGGCGCAACGGTCACCAGGAAGATCCTGGCCGAGCTATGATAACGGATTCTCCAGGTATACTGTTACTACGCCCGAGAGAGCGTACTAGTGAGAGACTGCCAAACGATCGGCACGGAACGAAGAATCGAGCCGTAAAGGAACAATCTAAATGTACGTTGCTTTACGCAACACTACGGAACACTTCCAATTAAAACATTTTCTATTAACAACAAGTGTCGAATATTTCATCTTTGCAGTGAACGGCCGGCTGACAACTCCATCTGATGAACTTTAGACTGCGAATATTTAGAGATTCGCGTTTTTATACGTACATGGCTAAAGATATGAGAAGCCCAAGCACAGAAATTTCTTCCGTCCCTTTGATATTGATAACAAATTTTACACTTGGAACGATTTATCCACAGTCTACCGATCAACTAAACTGTAAAGATTTTTACATCCTCGTTTCTGACGAAAGATGACAGGTTTGACATGTCTTTCAATCCCCCAATATTGCACAAATATCCACGGTTCAACGAAATAATTATATCCACGTAATGAATAAGATCCTACCGTTGACGAAGCACTTGTACAGTCCGACAATCGCGTGATCGAGGCACGGTATAATCGTAAAATGTTAATTTATTCGGAAGAAGCTGCAACGAAAAGTTTCGAGCAACATTCTACTCCCTGTGCTCTTGCGCTTTTGCAGCGCGGAGTGGGAACCTCGTGGTGTTTCGATCACAGCCACAGAAAGACAACCTGGCGTTTTCGCGTGGAAACTTTCTCCGACCACGCTATATACACTCTTTTTTTCTCCGCTCCCTCACACACACACACACACACACACACACACACACACACACACACACAGAGTTTGCGTGATCGTTTTCTCGAAAGAAAGCAGCCAACATACACCCACGTGGAAACCTGTTCGAGTCGTCGTTTCGCGTGACGAAAAATCATCGGCAACAGCCGATGCAACGACAGATTATTTATTTATATCTCTAATCGCGGCGCAAGATTGATCATACTGCGCCGTGCTCGCGCAATGGAGCGCAAAGGTGAGTCAAGTCCGTGTCGCGGCCGTGTCCGATGGAAATTCATCACCGGTCGCGGCCTTCGCCTTACCTCGCGGCGAACTTTATGAAAAAGTCAGGAAAAAAAAAGGAATCTACCAGGGACAACGTCTGCGACGATTTTTTTGCCGAGCACGTTTAACAGAGAGAACAAAAAACTTCGCATCGATTGCGAGAGGATATCTCGATTCGTACTTTTCCCACCCGGCCCGTTATGCTAAACGATTTAAGTTTGTTTCATATCGTGACACATCAGTTTCCTTCATGTAAATATATATATATATATATATATATATATATATATATATATATATATATATATGCGTAAGAATTACTGCAGAAGAATCAACGCTAGAACAACAAACCTTTGATACGTATCGAAATATTCTACGTATAAATCACTAAATGATACTGATTAATAAATAAAATAGATCTAGTAGTGTTTCTATCTAACACAGAGATCAATATCAATTTTAACAGAAATATTCCAAGACTGTCGTAATGACGGATATTTGGTTTGTTAAATAATCCAAGTTCGTTTCACGTTCGCGTCTAAAAATTATTTTAGAAGTGATCGATCGTAAATAAGGTAGTGAACGCGCGTTGAATAATCCAACTTATCATCTTACATTACGATAGGTTTTCTTGCTCGAAAGCTACCTGCGAGTCGATCGTAAATAACGTCGAGTAAATAAAGAATATATTGTAAAAATAGGAAGTGGAATTTCCCCCGCGATTCGAGCAAACGTTCAAAGTTCAAATCGGTGCATCGAGGTGCAAAATCTATAGCGAGAAATGTTAATTCGCTGGAAATGTGCATTTCAGTTATTTCAAGCCGGTCTAGGACCAAGCGTTACAAACATCAATTTCCTGAAACTTCATAAAACAACCGAGTATCTCCCTTTCATAGCCACGGTGTTAAGAAAAAAGAAAAAAGAAAAAAAACACAGAAATTGCGTCAAGGTAACGTAGAACAGGCGTGGCCTTAACATTTGACAGACACTTGATCTTTACAAAACGCAAACTATGACGTCTCGTGTTAACTCTTTAACCAGAGATGACGAGATGATTCATTGTTGCGCAACGTGAGTTAACATTACGGAAATTTCAAGACACTTCCCAACTTTCCAGCTCGCCATCCCTGGTCAAACGGTAAAATCCGATTTGAAACACGCACGAGAGTGTCAATTATTCGCTGCTACACGCCTGTTATCCAAAACTTATCGTCGACGATGAAATCTAAGACCTGCCAACGACGATTCCCTGCCACAAACAACTAAAAATCAACCGATTCGTCGATTAGAATTTGCGTGAAAAAACAAACAAAAAAAAAACAAAAAAAAAACAAACTCGAAAGGAGCGCGACGAAAAAGTCGCGTAACGTCGCTTTGAAGTCTCGGAAATGTGTCGAAATTCAAAGGACAAAGAATTTACCTGAAGTAGTGCGATCCGAAAGGCGAGCAGTAAAATGGATCGTTGTGCATGTGAGGTTGACCGGGCACTCCGGGTCCTTGGGGATGAGCGTGCGGCCCCATTGGACCGGTGGGTCCGGGGCCGCACATGCCAGGCGCGCCTTGCGGCTGCATACCGGCGCCGATCATGCTGGCCGTGGGTGCCATCGGATGCGGACCAGGATGATGCGGCGAGCCGACCATGTGGGGCCCAGGATGGTGAGGATGAGGCGAGGGACCGCCGCCGCCCATGTGCGGGTGGGGCGCGTGAGGCGATCCGCTCATCATACCGTGGGGTGGCATTGGGTGAGGGCTCGGGGACGCGCCGTTCAAATGGGGCCCGCCGGTGACACCGGCGTGCGGCGTCGGTGGGCCACCGTGTGTCGGCGTGGTGGCCGGCTGCGGAGGCGGCAAACTAGGGGGCCCGGTGGGTCCGGTGGCCGCTAGCGGCGGCAGCGGGCCATTCGCCATGTTGTTGAGCTGTGTTAGCGAGGCCGCCGCCGACGCCATCGCCTGCAAGGGATTCGTGGCGGCGCTCGTCGTGCCGACGCCTCCACCTAGACCGACGTTGTTCGCCGGGCCGACTATGCTGTTGGCGTTGTTGACGTTGCTGACGTTGCTGGCGTTGCCGGTGTTCTGATGGCCGTGGTTACCGTTGCTGGATCCGTTGCTGGCGGGACCGGCGGTGTTGCTGTTGGCGTTGTTGCTCACACCGCCGCCGAGCGCTTGCAGAGAGGGCGGCAGCGGTGGCGAGCCGGCGGGGGGCGCTGCCGGGCCCCCGAGGCACCGGCCCGACGGACCGGAGGCGGTTACGCTGCTGGGCGCTACCGGCACGCCGGCGTGCAGTGGTATTCCACCTGGGGGGCGC
The DNA here is from genome assembly GCA_036937485.2 of Tetragonisca angustula. Lineage (NCBI taxonomy): Eukaryota > Metazoa > Arthropoda > Insecta > Hymenoptera > Apidae > Tetragonisca > Tetragonisca angustula. The sequence goes on along the minus strand of JAWNGG020000348.1, from coordinate 132,328 downwards.
TGTGCCACCCTCACCGGCATCACTCCCCCCTCCACGACGCCCTTCACCCTCTCCTCGAACTCCCGTCGGCCTGATGACTGTGGTACGACGACGAGCGCGGGAATCTCACGATGTCTATCGCCTACTCCGAGATATTCCACTTCTCGCCGTGCGACTTGCTGTTGCCAACTCCACTTGTTGTCGTCCGACTGCAATCGATCTGCCGATCCTGTGTCCGAGTCCCTCGTTGAAGTCCCACCTTACGTACGTTTCACTGTTTCAGAAGCGTGTCCCAAGATGACTTGACGAACGAGAAAACACAGAACGGAGGAAGCCACTTTTGGTTGAAGATCCACGCAACATCCACTATCCGCATCCGCGCGCACCGTGACGGTCAACGCGTACCACAACACTTTGCGTTTGCACGTTTCGAAGGAAGCTGCTGAGACGGCGGGTACTAGAGGACGGAAGGGACGGCACCTCGTGGTATCAAAGCTCGATCTCCAGTTTCTCGATACTCCAGTTTCGCGCGGGACTGCGAGTACAACGGTGTCCCGTGACACAAGCCAGTTCATCACCGATCTGAACGCCAACCCAGCTCTCCTCTTTCTCGCTCGCTTTCACCGCCGTCGAAAGATTCGAGAGAAGCGCGTGCCACCTGTTCGCGTCTGTCGCGAACGACCAAAGAGTCAGTCATCCAACGATCTTCTTCGCCGTTCCGCAAACTGATCTTCGGTCACACGCGAGAAACAACGGGAAACCAACGGAAAGACAAGACGGACCGAGTCGCCGCGCACTTGGACACGAGAATATAACGTATGTACGCGGAAAAAGACGAAAAAGAAAAAAAGATCACCGACACACTCTACGCTCCACCTATCTAGGTATCACAAGCAAACAAACACACTTGGCTACGAAAACTCGTTTCTAACGAGAAACGGCCGTCACCTCGTACGCGATTATTACTTGCGCGCTGTCCGCAGCACCGAAGCACGACGTTCGTTCGTGGTACACGACGCAAGAGAGAACAGCGAACGGCAATTCAGTGGCGACAAGTAGCGTACAGGCATCCGCGTAGGGGGCACGTGGCCGTCACGTCGTCGGCGTCGCGATGCGCACCTACGTCGCGGACCAGCACAACACCTCGTCTCCCGCCCATCCTGCCGGCCTTCTTCTCTCCTCCTTCAGCCAACACGCTCGTGTACTCGCCGCCGACTCCCGCGGGAACTTTTAGCATCCCGGACTCAGTCGCCGCTGGGCGACCCGAACATCAGGCCCACGCGATCACCACCACCACGCTGCTTCCCTGCTATTCTACCTTGGTCGCGTCTCGGCATAGTCCGTAGACGCTTCTCGCCACTCCGAGAGACCCCCTCGCTCTATGGTCCTTTCTACCACTCTCTCTCTCTCTCTCTCTCTCTCTCTCTCTCTCTCTCTTTCGCGCGCGCGCGCGCGATGCAAAGAACGAGAGAACGAACAACACGGATCCGAACAACACGAACAGCACGAATGTGTGATATCGCGGGATACGATCACTGTGGAAACACTCGTCGACGAGTCACCGTGCGCCCGATCGACAACACCAAATGCAACAGACGAGGAAGGTGGCAGAGACAGGGGCGAAAGGGGAGGAAGAGGAAGAAGAGAAATGAGAAACAGAGGCGGAAAACACGAACGACGCGGGACAACGCGCGCGTTGCGTGTCACGGAACAACGGAGCGGCACTCTCCGCGAGATAGTTGTATCCTCGACGAGAGCAATCGCGTTACTGCGGAGCGGCAGGCGTGGCGGCGCTGCCGTCGTGCCCGAGCTTTCGAGGACAGAGCAGCACACGCTCTGGAGGGGAATAGCCACGCGAGGACACCGGGTGGGGGGAGCTGTGCTGCCGAAGCCACGGCGAAAGGAGCGTCGTCGTCGGTAGGGAGCAGGCTCACGCACCCGAAGGAAAAGTGGGGAGCCACGTGAGCGCCCGATGCCCGGTGTCCACGCAACCGACGCGACGCGACGCGACGTCGGGGACTTGCCTTACCTTGCGTTACCGCGCGCCATGCCATACCATGCCATACCATGCCATACCATGCCATACTATGCCAGACTATGCCTCTTCCTTCTTCCTTCCTTGCCCGACGCTTCGCCCAGCCGGAGAACGCTCTGATTTTTCGTTCTTCCTCCGTTCGTGTGTTCACCTTGCGAACGCGCTATCGCGCCAGTCGTTGACTCATTAATGCTATTCGAAAGGCGTCGACGGGGCGAGGAGAGGAGAACTCGTCGATAAACGCGTCGATACGAGATTTTTTTTTTTTTTTTTTCCTTTATATATATATATAATTTTTTTTTTCTTCAACTGTCTATTTTTAGTTCTAGATACAGGTACTTAATCTAATCTTTGAGTTACTCAAGATCGAGTCACTCAATTGGAGGATTCCTTGCTCCACTTACGGAGAGTGAGAAAAAAAGAAAGGAATCGCGTATTTGAGGATCAAGTCGGAGGGAAATGTAGGAAAAATTGTTATCGGCGCCCGGGTTGGCTCGCTCGTTTCGTTTCGTACGTTACAAATCGAACGGACTGTCGCGACACTGAAGGCAGTGTTCTATTTTCCAGTGATCAATCAAAATCGAAACACTTGTTTCAACGTACTGCAAATTCACTAATATCCCGTGTAATAAACTTTCCAACTTTCGGGCACGAAACAGCCCATTGCAACAGCGAGGAATTTCAAAAACAAATAATTCAAGGAAATAATTCACAAATAGATATGCGTACATCCACCATCTTAACGCAATATAAAAACAGACATTACACAATTAATGACATATTTATCGTTGCGTGAAAATGGAGTAGCGACTGAATTTTGTTTGGAAAATGATTGTGAGATCGTATCTTTATCGACGATTATCGTAAAACAGTTTCACTTTCGTGTGATCCAACGAAAGAGCAACCGGCGTGGAATTCGACTAAGATCGCAGCAGAGGCCCAGAAATTCGATTTATCGGGCTCGGGGTCAAGTTGAACGCATTTGCACGAAGCGACGAAGAAGAATGGTCTGTCACTTTGACACGCGGCGCGTGCGAAAACCGCTATCGTGCTGCTTTCCTCTCTCTTCTCTTCGAACCGAGTTCAAACTGCCCCCGCCGAGAAGCGATTTTCATTCATTGTAAAAAAAAAGGAATCTTTGCTCGTAAAAATTCGACTGATTCCCGAGGATTTTCAGCTAGCAGCCACAAATCAATAATCGCGAAAAGCTGAAAATTCACGAAACCAGAACCGATTGCTGGAACCTTCGAAACATCTGAATCTGACGAAAAGATCTCGAACAGCTGTTGCTGAGAAGAAGCTTCTTTCCCTATCGTTTCAGCGGAGAATTTGTCAAATTCGATTCAAGTTGTCGATGAAATTGGCCGACGAAAGGGAAACAAAACGAGAAAATAGGTGTCGTTCGTGTTTCCGCGGGAAATATTACCCCGGGAGGTTGATGCGCAAGACATCCGGCTGAATTCTCGATAATGGGAGAGAAAGAGAGAGAGGGGGGGAATTAGAGAGGGAGAGAGCAAGGGAAACTTTGTTATTTTCCGTTAAACGATAGAGGATACCTGGAATTTCCAGCGCTTTGTAAACGGTTCGTCTCGGGCCTCTTGCCACTCGGACAATGATACCTCTTGTCTCAAGCTCTACCTGCGTGGCAAGTACCGAGTTACCTGAGTCTCTCCTACTCCTTAGGTCGCGGTTACGGCTTCGTTACTAGTTCGCTACCGTTCCTCATCTATTCCACGTGCTCACGATCATCTGGCGTTAGACTCTCTTCGACTCGATCGAAAGAACGTTCCGCAATTGCTTCAATTACGAATGCCAAAAAGAGGTCGAACTACGAGTCCGTGAATTATGAGAAAATAAAGTACACGAACGTTCACGTTTTTAATTTTCAAACGAACAAATTTCAAACGATGACGGATCCTGTTAAACATGTCAGGTTTCTTCTTCGAATCAGTCGAAATTATTATTTCAGTCCCTTTCATTTCCATGTGTGTGTGTATTTTTTTTTTTTTTTTTTCTTTAACTGGTAAACATTTTTATTTATACGAATCTCTTCGGCGAAAAGTGTACGTTAGACAGCTTTCCCAGGAAAATGATAACACTATTAAGAAAACTGAGTCACTCTCGTTCAAAAGAAATCATCAGTGATCGTTTTATCTATTCTGTTGGTTCTAATATTGAAACGATACGCGTGAGCAGCAACGAATGTAGATGTCGGGCGTTGCTGGAATAAAATGACCACCGAGTTCAAAGTTAGAGCGACTCGTTCGAGTTCTCGACTGCATTCTTCGACAGTCCCAATGAAATTTTTGTATCGTGTGGGTGGTTTCTGCGTGCTCCGATCCTCTGCCATTGGGTGTCTACAGAGAACGAGAGTCCAGCTCTTGGATAGAACTACCGAGAATTCTCGGGGACCATTAATCTGCCCTCTGCGACACCCGCTGCCCCGTTTCCCTCTGCCTTTTTTCCAGCCCTTGCCACGACCAGGTAAACACGCCCGGACCCAAACCATTGTCCAAAGACATTTCGTGAAACGAGCAAGGCTGTTTCCACCACCGCGCGGCCGGAAGTAAACGCGATCTTCGGCCAAAAGCGGTTAATGTCGCATAATTTATTTTAGTTGAGAACCGCCATCAATATGCAAAATTCAGCAAATTTCTCACACGAAAAAATTTCTAAGTTTTTATCGTGAAAGTATTTTATTTTTCCTTTTCTTTTTTACGAAGTGAAGGTGACGCCATCTTGAAGAGCAAGAAAAGTAAAAATTTTCAGTAAAAGAAAAAAAAAAAATGTAGAGATTGCCAAGAGAAATGGACAACGTTGAAAATATTGTAGAGCGGCGGTTAATCTTCCGCTGTCCTTCTAAAATAGTCAGTAACTCATAAAATGTTTGGGATTACCAGAGTCAGAGGGACTAATTTAACTTTATTGCCTATTTTACTTGGAGACTCAAGTCCTTAATACCTTACAAGGTGACGAATATTTCGTTCCAAATCAAACAGCAACTATTAAGTTAATACAAGGTAATCGTGAAATAACCAAAAAACTTAGGGCATATGATTTGCAATGAAAACGATTGTTTTATTTCTTCGTGTCAAGTACGTCCCCGTGTAATTGCCCAAAGTCCCAAAACAAATTTTCCAAAGCTGTCGTGACCTACCGCGTACACTCGCGTCCCTTTCACCCATCTTAACGATCGGCCAGAAAAGACCAGCGGAGAAAATCGCGGATCTAGTCACCTAGTAGCCTAGAAAAATTGCGGTTCACGGTGAAGGCGAGCCCTCGCAAGCCGCTCGCGAGGAACGTGAGTTTTCATGCGGCAGGTAGCAGTACCTACATATATATATACTGCGAGCAACAGCAACAGCAGCAGCAGGTCCTCCTCGCGAGCAAAGGAATCCTCAGGTGACTCGTCGAATGTTGGACGTCGAAGCCGTGGCCAGAGTCTTGGAAGGTAGGGAGGCGGGCGCAGCCGAAGGTAGGCGAGCAGACGGACGGGCGTCGCGCAAGAAGGAACAATTAGAGGCCAAATAAAGACGAAGAAGCGAGTCACAGTCGAGCGGGTTCGCAACGAGCGTGTGTGTGATTTCGGTCACGCCGCGCGCCTGTACGTTGACCTCTGGAGAAAGAGAGGTAGGAGGAGGAGGAGGAGGAGGAGGAGGAGAGCGAGAACGGGGGAGAAAAAAAGAAAGAAAGAAACGAAGAAACACAGGGGCAGACAGCTGAAAAAGGGAGGGAAAAAGACCGAACACGTAGCGGAGGGGAACGAGGAGAGAGGTGAATGGGGGAGGGGGAGCGAACGAGGAGAGCATTTGCTCACCGTTCGTTCGTTCGTTCGTTCGTTCGTTCTTTCTTCCTCTGGAACGAGAGAGGGTTCTTCCTCGACTCGCCTCCTCGATTCGAACTCGCTGCTCGTTGCCACCACGAAGAGAAGCAGAGAAAGAGAAAAAGAGAGAAAGAGAGAGAGAGAGAGAGAGTTGAACGAGCCGAGGGGGACCAGCGTGCAAGCAACAGAGACGTCGTCGCGGAGGAGCGATAGGAAGACAGAGGTAGCCGGAGGAACGTTCAGGAGGCTGAGAACTCACTCGAAGAGAGCGAGCAACCGGCGTACACAGAGGTTCACCGCGAGTTAATCGTGGATCGCCACCGTTCGATCAAAACAGCCCTCTCCGATCACTATCTTGCTAAATAGAAATTTTTGACGGTCTGAGGTCGCTAAAGAGAGAGAAATCCAAGTTTTTGGAAGTGTTTCGGAAGAAAAGGGCTGAGGTTCTGAGGGTAGTGGTGTTGAGAATCATCCCCTTTTGTGAAATTGCAGAGGGATGTAGTCTGTATCTTTTCTGTAGTTTCGTCACCTTCGTCGCAAGCGGAATCATCAGCAGTTGATTTCTTTCAACTCACATAGATTTAGAAATAATGTGGAATACTGTAAAATTTGCAAAATTTACATTGCTCCATTGGACAACTGTAACAAGTTGAAGTTCAATTCTCCCCTGGAAGAAATTACGACGCGACTTCCTACATCAGCTGAGAATGAAACGAATGTACATTGGGTGTTACTTAAGGGGAACTTGCGTTAAAACTTGCAGAGGGATGTAGTCTGTATCTTTTCTGTAGTTTCGTCACCTTCGTCGCAAGCGGAATCATCAGCAGTTGATTTCTTTCAACTCACATAGATTTAGAAATAATGTGGAATACTGTAAAATTTGCAAAAATTTACATTGCTCCATTGGACAACTGTAACAAGTTGAAGTTCAATTCTCCCCTGGAAGAAATTACGACGCGACTTCCTACATCAGCTGAGAATGAAACGAATGTACATACACTGGGTGTTCCTTAAGGGGAACTTGCGTTAAAACTTGCGACCACCGGCGACGTGATCTGATCTGAAGGAAAGCCTGGTACTTATCCCCCCTCGCAACTAAAACCAAGCCGACATATCGACTTCCCTCACTCCAAAATTCCAAGATACACGAATACGAAAAATACCAAAATTAGAAAAATACGAATCAACCATCTAAATTGAAATGCAGAAAAATAAAGTGACGATTATTTCACGATTCCTTTGTGAACCGCTGACGAGAGGTGGTGTCCTACCGTGCTTACTCGCGTACGACGTTCGAAAAGGAAGGTGGGAAGTTCGAGTCGACGGAGGAGGAACACGAAAAAAGCTTGATAATCATGGATCGATATACGTTGTCGAAGGTATATCGAAAGTAGCAAATGGCGAGGAGGGAGGAGAAGTGACTTCTTTAAAGTAGAGTATCCTGTCGCGGCCGATAAGTAATCTTGTACCGGAACACTGGAGGCGTGGATACGAGCCCTTTAAGAGCGGCTCATGTGTATTCGACATGCGTATTACGCGTGCTCCCCGGGATTTGTCACGCGTCGACTAAAGCCGCTTTCACAATACGACGGCGCAAGATTCCAGTTCACGAGAACCAGTCCTTCGGCTCCTGGCCGAACGACGAGACCAGTTTTAAGGTCAAGGGAAACGAAAATAATGCCCCGATGACAATTCGCTGTTAAATGGGCCATGGAATGGATACGTCCCTCGTGGCAACGTATCGCAAGTGAAACAAAATGAGACGTGTCGCGCAAAGACAGGCTGACAGGCGATTTAATTCACCGGCGAACTCGGAATCATTTTGTTTCGTCAGTCGATGGAATTAACCGATCGAAGCGAGCACAAGTTCTTTGCTTCGAGGAAACTCTCGTGTAAATGCAGCCACCAAATTTTTTCAGCTATTTTTTCTTTGAGCGAGTAATGGCATTGTTCTTGTCTGCGGTAAGAATTTGATTCGATGAATTTCATGTTGCTTCTTAGTTGCCACTACGGCAATTATCAGTCTTAAATAAATATAATAACTGGTGTTATCAGTCTTAAATAAATATAAAATATAAATCAAAAAGTGTATTATGTTATAATCTGTTGAATGAAATTCTGGCTTAATTCGATCGAGTCAGCCACGTCTAAACGATCGCTGTGTTTTCACTCTCAGTCTTCGTGGAGGGGAGGTTTTCATTGACTTTGCCAAGACACGGCAATTATCAAGGTTCTCCCGTTTCAATTACCCGCGATAAATTTGCCTTTTGCCGGAAGACAGGCTGGAAACAAGCCGAAAAATTCAATTAATCCCAGTGAGAGGAAAGAGGGGGGGGGGGGGGAAGGAAACAACTAGGTGAGTAATGAATCCAGTCACCTGTAGATCCGTAAACGCCTTAGTAGCCCAACGTCATTGAGCAAACAAGCATCGGCACCCTTGTACGAAGGCTGGTGGAAGTACTCTAAGCTCGATATACTTAGCGGTTACCCAATCAACCTCAATCTAACCCGTAGCTATCTACTAACTCCTTGCCGTGACATCGGTGCGCGGATCTCGTTGAATTTGACCCAACTTCGCATCCTCCCACCCGAGAAATACGGATCTCATTACGGATTCCCGATTTACTTCTTTGCGTACACGTTCTCGGGGCTCTTCGATCCTCCACGGGCCTCTTTCCGGTGCGCTGCTGTTATTCAGCCAGTGTTCGATCAAGTAAAATCATAATTTGTTCGTCTGGTTCCTATTCTCTGAATATGAATTCTTAACATGCGGTGGAAAACTAATAGACGGTGAATATAATATAGGTGAGAAGTTCTACACACAGTGTGATGTGCAAATTGCGTTTTTCGGTGAATAGTTGATTGAAATCCCATTAGGTCAGAGGATCTAAATCTGAGTACCTGGTTACACGGTGAACGCGAGTTATTATTTCGTTACGCGTATTCGCTCAGTCGGACGAAAAGTTAATTTTTACTCTGAACTGCGAGGGCGTCGATTGAAATTTTCGACGATCGATCACAAGTAAAAGAAACGACAAAAGAAATTGTCGAATAAAATTCGCAAAAGGACGTTGGAAAAATCGATAAATCCCCCCCCGACGAGTCCACGCGAAACGAAGATCGTATCCAAACGATACACAATTTTACTTGTCGCGAGAACAAACTGCAAGTATGCGAAACAAAAGCTGCAAAATGTGTCTCGGCTCCGATATCGCGGGTAGTCAGGGGGCAAGGTAATCGCGGTGGAACGAGAAAAGAATGTAGGAAGAAAGAGTAAGAACAATGTAGTAGAAGGTTGTTTACGAGCGAGTATCGAAGGGGAGAACGGTTCGTCGCGGAGGATTAAGGGGCAATCTTTAGGGGTCATCTAATTATGCGGTAAAACAGCGTTAATTCGCGGTTAATTTCTTAACGAGATAACTTGCTGGCAAGGCAAAGGGTGGCGCGCGGTCGCGTTGCAGCCTCTAATGGCTCCGCGTGGCTACGTCCGGCTAAATAAAAAACGACTGAAGCATCAGGACGGGTGGAGAGAAAGAGAGAGAGAGAGAGAGAGAGAGAGAGAGAGAGAGAGAGAAGAAAGAGAAAGAGAAAGTGGGGAAGGAAAGACCAGGTGGATAGAGGGGGTGAATGAAAAAAGAAACGGCTGGAGCGGTGTGTTAATTAATTGGCGCGTAATTAAAAGCCGCAGCGACACACCGTAGTTAGACTGTCTCTCTCTCTCCACCCTACCCTTTCTCTCTCTCTCTCTCTCTCTCTCTCTCTCTCTTCCCTTCCCTTTATCCTGCGTGAGAGTCGATACACTTCAAAGAATCCGTAAAGCTGAAAGATATCGGTTTAGCCAGGGCGCTACCCCGCGACAAGTAGGCACTTCGTGACACAGAACGCGAAACCGACCGCGTGAAAAAAATCTGAGTAATTAGAAGAGAGCGCATCCCCCCTGAGAGGGATGATCCGAGAGAGTGAACGGATCAAAAGGTGGAGGCGCCGATAATCGAAAGATTCGGCCGCTGACGAGAGACACTCGACACTTTTTGAAAAGTGGTCGAGTGCTGCCACTTTCGTCGACAGTTCTCCCCTTTCTGGCGTCGTCTTTCCCGCCGAGACTCGGGGGACAAGAGGAATCGGAAATCGGAAATCGGTCAACTGTATTTTTTTTTCCATTTTCCCTGAGGAAAAGTGAGTGAGAGGAAAATTCTTAATCTGGCTCAGTTTCTTTTCTTTTTCCTCTAGTATCTGTGTAGAGATCGTGATTTTTATTTGGTACCAAAGACGTGTGTTTCCACGTGTTCTTTCATGGATTCTTAATCAATCAAAGATTCTTGATCGATTTGACGAAGCGTGGTCTTACACTTCTCTGGAGAAAATGAATGCAACTCGAGTAGAACTCTGATCACTCTGTCCAAAGTTGAAAAACATCGAATAATCTTATCTCGCGCCCGTTTGTGACCACTTGTCGATCGTAATCAGAAATTTCAATAGTACGACTGAAAATCCAGACAAATTAAAATTAAGTTAAAATTAATTTAATCGTACATGATCGAGCTTACAAAGTCGGGAGCCACGAATTTTAAACACTTCGATTGCTCGCCACTGGCACAAACAATCCAAGCTGAACTTTTGTTTTCCTTTTTTTTTTCCTTTTCTTTTTTTTAATCAAACTCACGCGACTCTCGAGCAACGTTCGTTCGGTTTCTTCCACTTCGACGCCCCGTCGAAACAAGAATAATCGATGCGCGTCGTAGTCGCGAACGCGACAAAGCGGGGAACCGCGTCCAATGTACAAAATCAAAATAATTAAATGTCGCGATGACATTACAGCACGTCGTTGCACCGGGTCCTCGAGACGATACTCCGAAGCGCGCGCTCTCCTCTCGCGGATCATTAAAAGAACGGGACTCCCGCGAAGACCACTCAACACATCGGGATACAGGTGAGGATTTTTTTTCGTTCTTTTTTTTTTTTTTTTTTTTTATCGCAAATACAGCAGAGAGAAATCTCTCAATCACTCTCGTGTCACGCTGTCGTTCGTTTGTTGTCATTTTTACGCGGGTATTTCTTCAGTTTTACACAGGAACCGTACTCATCTTTCCATAGGGAATTTAAAGATGTAAAAACGTACACACAAAATGCTCCGAAATGTTCAAAGTGGAACGCGTGTTTTAAATTTTACAACTTTCAGTAAATAACACAATTTTTAGTTTTCCCATCTGTGCTTAAATATACTATAAATATACTATCTAACGACGATGTTACGAATATATGATTGTTTGAATCATTCACTTCGCAAAATTTATATAAAAATCAATGTACCGTGTGATGTTCTTCAGTTGATCGAGCCAGAACTAACAACGTGAAATAAATGCGTAACATTACATACATACAACATTACATTAGACGTTATAATTCAAAATGGTACTGAGAGAGAAATACGAAAAGACGGAGTCGAACGGGGATCTGTCCTTCGTGGCAACGCTCGTAATCGTTAAACAACGATTTCGAAAATCGTGGAGGAGAAGAACGTGACGCGATAACGGTGAGGAAATTCGTCGGTAACCAGAGCGAGGAAGAGGTTGGAAAAATTGCGAGCTCTAGTCCACTGGACTTATCTCCGTGCATAATTGGTCGTTCAACGTTTGCCTTTATGATAAGAGGATTGCAAAAGCCGGCGAACAAAAATTACCCAGCAAAACGCGAAATTCAAAATTGATCGTATTTCGCTTTTATCGCGTGCCGTTGCTTATTCCTTTTGTTTCTCCCTCACCCCTCCCCCACCCGGTTCGTTTCAGGGGGTGGGGGGGGGGCTGTTTTAACGATACTCGGACGCTCGTTCCTTCGCAACACAGAAAACGAAAATAAATTTCGCAGATGGTATCTTGAATTATTCCGTGAGCAGGCTGTTCACATTGTTGCTCGATCATCGTGCATAAATCTCTGACGTTATTAGCATTGGCGACTCGTTCTCTCCGCAACGAGAAAGATCGAAGAAGTTAACGATAAGTGGTAATTTTGATTATAAATATTTCAGGACGTTGTTTTTTAAACGTTGCGGAATACTGAAAGTGTACTATAACATTTCTTCGAGGTTTCATTTCCCCCCCCTCTTTTCGTTTCTTCGTTTTCCTTCGTTGTCGCTCGAAAGTTTGCACAGCCCCTTCCCCTGGATGAAACAAATTGTTTCTTTTCATTCGTTAATTTCCGAATAATACACGTACGATTGTTAATATTTACTTGAAGTATTGATTGTTGCTTTCGAAAACCCAACACGGTGTGAACCTTCTCGTACGTGCTCTCTCAGAAACACGAATTTATATAAAAATTCGCAGTACAGCGACGTGAATTGGCTCCGCAAACGTTTCACGGTTAAACTGAACTGTGTTTCGTCGTCGGTTGATCAACGACTAACTAGTTAAACGTAATTAAATGCGGTACAATTAGAAAACATCGCAGCGAGGACGGCGGAGGGGGTAAAATGTCACGGAGCAGATGACGTAGTGGCTCGTAAAAACTTCCAGCCACTTTCGAAGTCGGTCGGGAATAATCTCGCGGCCATAAGTGGAACGCAAAAGCAAAGGAGAAACTTTTCGTAGGAGAATCATCGATCCCTCGTGTTTTTCGTTCTCACGTTTGTTTATTTCCTTTTCCTCTCTACCAAGACTTTTCCCACCCCATAAGGAGTAAGAAGCACAATGAATCTCGTTCGAAATTTATGGACCAAAGCGAGTGATAAGGAAGAGCCTAAAATAATTAAACCAAATAAAATAATAACCAGAAACTCGATACAGAATGAAACGTAATGTTCTACGGGGTCCCAAAGAATTTTCATTGCCAAGTCCTGAGGATTACGATTGTTGGATTACAATTCCAAGAAAATGAAACGCGTAAAAATCTCCGCGGTATCTCGGAGAAAACGGTCGACGTGGTTTTACATTCGCGAAACGTTTCTAATTACCAGTTATAGATCCATAGCGATTATTCGTGAAGAATTGAACATTTTCTATCTATCCCCTCCCCCCTGTGTGTATTCCTTTGTGCTCGCTATGCACTTCGGAGACAGTCGTAAATCAAGGGTGGAAAAATCGAGGGGGAGCAATCAATTAGCAAATCTGTGGAATTTCCGCGTAAACGCGGAGGATACAGGAGGATCGTTCACGCGATATTCGCGTCTGGGACCGGGAGGCTCCCGTTTCCGAAACATCGAACCGTTCGAGGGAATTGGCTTGGAAATTCTGTATCTTCGTTCGATCGGTACGCATGCATCGCTTTGGCCGACGGAACTATTAAGCAGCCCAGGACTCCGAAACTCTCGAGTTATATCAAAACGCGTATTTTTCTCTCTCTCTCTCTCTCTCTCTCTCCCCTCCCCATGTTTCTCCCAGCGGTTCGAAACAAATCCTGCCAGTATGTATTTTAAACACTTCTATGGGATCGTTCGATCGATACGACGTGACGAGCGTAACACTGTTGAAAACGAGCGAATGTGCGAAACGTATTAATAAATTACACGTCATTTGATCCTATCTCTCACATTCGGTGGCCAAAGACGCAAACGTCTGTGTCGTTAACATCTCGTCACGCTCGTCATACGAATTACGATCCCAATTTGAAAGCGAAAGGCAAGTTACAGTCTTGTAAAAGAGCCAGCTGACGAATGAAACGTGGATCGGTGAAGTTGAAGAAGTATTTATGGAAGTTTTAATTCGTACGTTTTACTGGAAAATTACCAATTGGCCGTTTAACAGTGTTAAATCTCGATTCTTTGAACCGAAGATTAATAAAAGTAAAAGTACATGCAAGGCAATTATTGACAGAGGCTAAAGTTGTCACTCCACATTCTTGGATCGCAGCATGATTCTTAAAATTCGTTGTGCGTTAAAAATAAATGAATGATTAAATACGATTAAATCGATCGATCCTTCAAGCAAACGCACGTTGAAACATTATCGTTGTTTAGACGTGAATTTAATTCCTGTTTAATTCCACTGTGGAATTGTAGAGAAACGTCTATCAGGGACAGAGTCTTTCCAAAATCCACCGGTCCCGAACGTGTTAATACAGCCCGCTATGAATCAGAGTACTCTGTCCCTGCTATATTTACAAAATATAAGGCCTCACTTTTATTAAAAAAGAAGTCCAATAATCCACATAATCACTCTCTCTCTCTCTCTCTCTCTCTCTCTCTCTCTGTGGAACGGCCGCGTCTTTGCGCGCGACACGACCCTTCTTCTCGTTGGAATATCGATAGAACGATTCGTTTTTCCCCCCCGATGTGTGAGAACCTCTTACGCGTTTCGAATGTTGCATTGAGAACCACTGGCTACGCTCGGTCGAGTGTAGCGAGGGGATGAGGAAGGAAGGAAGGTGTGGGTAAGGGAGGGTAGAGACCAAGAGAGCAAGAGAAAGAGAAAAGGGGAAGATAGAGAGAGAATGATAGAGAACGAGACACACACACACACACACACACACACACACACACACACACACACACACACACACACACACACACACACACACACACACACACACACACACACACACACATTTAGAGAGAGAGAGAGAGAGAGAGAGAGAGAGAGAGAGAAGGGTGCTGCAAGGGGGTCGGATGGAGTAAGAGGGGTGCAGAGGTTGGTGCCAGGGTAGGTTTTGATCAATATCTCGCCCCCACCCCACACCACCACCCTTCGTGACGGTACACCATGCCCCCACCAGAACCCCATCACCCGACCACCATGAATAACTAAGACCATATAGCGGCCTGCAGATTAAATACATCGTGGTACCATACGATCAAACCACCCTCAACCAAACCCACCCACCCACCCCTCCCTCCCCCTCACGAGCCCACACCGCCTTCACCGCCGCTGCTACGACGACCACCGCCACCCTTCTTCCTCCTCCTCCACCTCCTCCTCGCTCTTTTCACTCAAACCACCATTCTCTCTCTCTCTCCTCCCTCTACAAAACCAGCCTCCCCTTGCCCCGCGTCCCGGCCCTGCGACCCTGCTCTTTAACAGCTACCACCGCTTTCAACGTCGTCGACCATCGTGTTCCCGTAAGAACGACTGATTTGCCGCGCCACCGAACCGAAAGGGGTGGCCGTGTGGACGTGGAGAGAGGAGCAGCAGCAGCAGCAGCAGCAGCAGGAGGTAGAGGAGGAGGTAGAGGAGGAGGAGAAGAGGACGACGCGGAGAGAGCACACACCAGGGTGTGGTGGGTGCACCAGCGGAGCGGCAGGTCGGTGTGCGCTGCCGCTATACGGAAACCCCTTTTCCTCCGCATTCCGATCTCTCGCGTTTTCCCACGGGACTTTGCCCCCGTGCAAACGTACGCGCAAGGACAACGTCCCCCCGGGGACCGTTTTGCGACACCAGCGATCGCCGATGCTGCGCGCTGCGCTCCACCGGAAAACGAAAAAAAAAAAAAGGAAAGAAAGAAAGAAAGAAAGACGCCGGAACGATCAGTCGGTTCTCTGTCTTTGCGTGCGCTGCGCGCATCTTCGATTCAACGTACGCCTGTACCGAAGTTTGGGAGGGAAAGATGGACGAGGGTTGGCGAGTCAAGTCCACTGATTCGTGCAACTTGCTAGAGACTCGGTTGTTCTCGTTCACGAGCGATGGTTTCTATCTTGTCGTGTCTCGAGTTAATCTTCATCACTGTTCAATGATCAATGCCCATCTGTCGTCACTTTCTCTCTCGCGATAGAACGAACAGAGATTCTTTTCCAAATCTGTAAACGCGTGTCGGAGGCAATACTGACGATCGAAAAATAATTGTACAGTACGCTCGAACAATCAAGGCGGCGCGCACAGAGAGACCGGTGGTTTGCTATTAGGCGCTAATTTAGTTGTAAGGTATAGGGTTGTCAGGAATGAAAGGGATCCTCGGGGACGATGTTCACCCTGATGAAGGAACACCGCTCCTCCAGTTTCTTTAAGAAAGATATTAAAAGGGGGATGAAACGGTCGAGGAGGTACTTCCTGAAATTTGATCACCGACGTCTCCATTGATGGCGAGCCCTTTTGTTCAAAAGTCACCGCCGAAAACTAAAAAGCAAAAGATATAATTTTCTTCCCGCTCCCTAACGCGATAAAATAACTTTTCTTGCCTGAACCTTCTAACCTTCGTACGAAAACGTCGATATGGATCATGCTTGCGACGAAACTGTTTCCTCTCGGTGTGACTCGATTCTGAGATACAACAATGTCTCGTTACGTCCCCCTTGATTAATTTATACCCTCGCCAAGTACGTGGCAAACTAAAGAAACGTCAGTTCCTAAGCTGCCAAAAGTTTCAATGCAACCTATTCTTGCACTGGATCTCAATCCCGCGTTGAAAGATTAACAAAACCAACCAGGGCGTGTTTCTCCGTGAGATATTTGGAAATCTGCGACCAATCTAACAACGTTACCGGAATCGAAACCAGTTGTACGTATCGGTATAAACGCTGGCGTATAAATCGCGTATAAACAATGCGCGCAATGAAATATTTGCATTTCAATAAGCGGCGCGAGCCGCCGGTAACATTAATTACCCGGTGAACGATATGCTTTTTACTATAACGGTACGCTTTATGCTATCGAGTCACGTCGTCTCTCGTGTGTTCCCGTGTGACGTCGAGTGTCGCCACTCGGTGATACACGGGGCACCTCTTCGTTAACCGGCACCGCCACTGCGTTAAGTGATAACACCGTTTATTATCATCTTCGTAACTAATGCTTTCGCAGTTAACCATCTAATCAGCGGCGACGAGTATCGCACCGTTAGAGGACATTTTGCGACCCAAGCGCCATCTGTCATACGTCTTTTCGGCGCCATAAGCTTATCGCGAAACGGGTAAATAACAACGAGCAAATTGCACGTTTGCGAAAGAAAACGTGTTTGGTCTGACCATTTTCAGTCAGTCCCACTATTTTCATAGACATTTGACCATTCGGTGAGATTTGTAATTTGTTCGTATTGTGAACGTGATTTTCATCATCGATTACGATATTTAAACGAGTGCAATGTGCACAGTATTTTGGTGAGAAACATATATTAAATTCTATTTTAGCTCAAATCGTACGTTGTTGACGTCAGTTGACGTCTTGACAACTAGCGCCGTCTTAGGCCTTGACAACTAGCGCCGCTTCAACCCTAACAACTACACGCGTACTTAAATAAGAAACGAGCTGCAAATCATTTTGAACGTGCAACTAACATATATATTTAAAAAATTCAATAAAAAGAGAAAAGACTAGCAGGTAACTCAATTCTGATCATAAAAGATTCAAAGTTGCAAATCTTTACAAGTAATTTATCAGAACAACCAAAATCAAACTGCGACGTGTCCGATCTAATCTAACTCGGCGAGAGTTATCGCGAATGTGTAGCAAATTCATCCACAAACGACAGATAAAACGTTAACCTTATCTTTCTCTCTTTCGAATATACGAAATTCTAATTACAACTTCGTTTTCTTTCGTTCTTTTTCTTTTTCTCGTCCACGTTACGTAGATTCTAATATGATCATATGGCGGCAGCGTCACGCTTTACACGCAGAATTCTGATGGGACCTCGAAAGTTGCTACTAATTTCTGATGGAAACTCACGGTGTCGAAACTTAACCAATTACGTATTAATCGGATCAGCGGACTTTATCGCGCGTAAAACTTTTCCTCGCCGCGGGTGGGGGGTAATCAACAGTTTCGTCGAGTGGGACGATTAGGCGTGGATAGTTCTAGGGACTTTGATACAGCAGTGGATCTAAAAAAAAAAAAAAAAAAAAAAAAAACCGAACAAGCGCGCTAATTCGCGATTTTATCGTTCGATGTTTATTGAATGAAGGGGCCTCTTGATTCTGAAACGACCAAGAGAGAGAGAGAGAGAGAGAGAGAGAGAAACGACTGTTCAAGTACAACGAAAAGAAAATATAAAATTAGTGATTGTAATACACATGAGATTTAGGACTTTAGCAAGTAAACTTTGCCAATGTTCGCGGAAAATTCATAAATGCTTCGTTAGAAAACCAAACGAAAATATTTCTCTTTATAAAATTTCTAAATCAATCATTTGAACCACTTTGATAGTTGACGTGACAAGTTTGAACGTATGCGTATGTTCGATTACAATATATTAATTTACTACATTTAATACTTCTGCATATCTAATTTTCGCAGACTTGATCTATACACACGATGATAAGATTCTTCTAAATTATTAACCAAATTTTCCAGCCTCTGATGGAAAGTAACACTGTCAAAAATTACTTCCCCGGGTCAATGTCTCGTAGTCTACCGACTCTTCAGAATAAACCAAAAAGAGAGAAAAAAGAAAAAAAGAAAAAAAGCAAAGGAATAAAAGAAAGGCAGAAAGGTAGACGACAACGCGTGAAAACGCGGCCGATTCTCTCGGACGGTGTACAGAATTCGCAGCCACATCGGTTTCCAGGCGTCGATCGCTCGGATTTCTAAGCATCTGGCCGCAGATTAGACTGTACACTCCTGTTATTGAAATACTTGCTGCGTACTTACTCGCGCAAGTATTCGCGAACCAACGAGGTGGAGGGTGGGAGAAGGAGGAAGAGAGGGGAGAGGAAGAGAGGCCAGCAGATAGAACGAATAATTCGACTATGGATGAACGTTGCCAGCCAGCCTACACAGCCCTACGCGGTGAACTATCGAAAAAATCGACGAAGCAGCAGCAGCAGCAGCAGCAAACCATGGTCTCTCGATCTCGCGGAACTCAACCGCCGCACCATCGAACGAAACTTCAAAAGCGATCGTTTGTTGTTAGTTGCAGATTAGCAAACAGGTTTCTCCCTTGCGGGAGAACCATCCTTCGGCCGGATCACCGTTTTATTCCGAGTACACAGCCGGAGTACGCAAGAAACGAATTGCCCGATTCCTGATAGCACCTTGCTACCTTTTCATCGATCAATCGAAGGCGGGCTCGGCCTTTGGCGAACGTCTTCGCGTCTTCTCGCGCTACTTCCCGGTTTTTCTCTGTTCGTGCACCGATCGCCGCTGCGACACGGCCGTCGTCTTCACCGGTCGTGTCCAGGAAGCGGTCATTTGTATAAACAGCTACGTCACCGCGGTACCGGGTTCAGCCAGTGTCGACGCTTGGAAAATATCGTCACGGACGCCTACCGCGTTTCCATCCTTTCGTTTCGAACGACTTCGAAAGAACCGAGGCCTGCAGCTCTTGCTCCGCGAGGGAAGAAGAACGGGGAGAGAAAGAGGAGGATTCGATTCTATAATACGTTGGCCAGCGTTCCTACGCCAATTGCGCGCAACGAAAAATCCCTAGACGATTCACTAGCCTAGCGAGATATATCTCCGGGTACTCGCGTATTCAGATAAAGTTACGCACCGTCGTTTGGAAACTTTGGAGCAACTGCGGCGCAAACGATCACGATCTTTGAGCTTATTTCTACGTGTTTGCAATTAAGATACATCCAAGGGGATTCTTCTAAAATTAAAGAATGCACAAAGTCTAAATGAAAAATGTAGAAACTTGTGATTTTTTTTTTTTTTGTTTTTTTGTTTTTACGTTGAACGTCTTGTTTTTGCTTGGCAAACTGAATACAAGACTGAAACATAAAAATGAGGAACTTAGACTGAGCAAACGAATGTAAAATAAAAGTATCGAAACTATAATTAATTGCAGCGATTAGGATTAATTAGGTACAAGCATGTTAAATTTCGTACCATCTATCAGTACTTTCGATTCCAGGCATACAACGGAATAGCTGCAAAAAATTTTCAGCAGCAAACGTCACGTATTTAATTAATTCACCAGATAATGTACCCAATCTACGAACGAGATTCGGTTTCGACGTCGGCGTATCAATCGCGAGACGAGCCGAAACCATCCGTGGAAATGGAGGTTAACGTCGCCGAGGTTATTTCGTTCGTGCTCGGTGAAAAACGGAGTTTAGAACGTGCCGTTCGCCAGGCAGCGTTTTGGATACCGATTGAGACGGGTCCGGCGATGACGGTCGACCAAGTGACCAAAAGTGATCCATCGCTTTAAGGTTGAGCCCAGGTTCGTTGGTTCGCGGCTACGCCGTTGCTACTCAGGATTCCAGTTCTCCTCCGGCCTCCCCTCGAACCCTCCCCCCCTCCCCAATGTTCGTTCCAGCTCGGATCCCCGCACCCTCCGGCAACCTAACCCAACGCGCCAGGAACCTGTTCCGCCCTTCCTCTCTCTTGTCGTTGTCTTGCTCCGTCCTTCTCTTTCTCCCCCTTCTCTTTCCTTCTCCGCAACGTTGTTCCCTCTCTTCGTCTAACCTCTCACTCCCCCCCGACCCCCTTGTATCGCTCTGTCTCTCTATTTCTCGTTCTCTCTCACTTTCTCTCTCTCTCTCTCTCTTTCTCTCGTGGTGTTCGTTGTTCTCTGTCAGTCGTGCGCGCTCTAGCGTCGGGCTGCTGCACGTCTACAACCGTAGATATTACTGTTGCTTGTGGAACGAGGAGAACACGAGGAGAACGGAGGTGAGGGGGGGGGGGCGGAGAGAGAGAAGGACACGAAATTATAGTGGGAGAGGGAGAGCGGCAAGACGAAGAGAGGCGAGAACACCGTGCACGTGGGTGCGCGAGAGAGATGGAACAACCGCGAACTACGGAGGAAGCAAGATGGTAAGCTAGAAGCGGACAGAGGAGAAAGAAACTCGGTGCACGCGCTGCCATTGTTTGCAACGTGTGTCTCTCCTAGCTTTCTCGCTCTCTCTCTCTCTCTCTCTCTCTCTCTCTATCTCCCACCGCCCCTCCCCCGCACCACGCTCTGCGTTTGCTTCGCTCGTTCTTTCTGCTTTTTCTCTCTTCCCCGTCCCCGCTATCCCGTTCTTTTCTTCCCTTTTCTTTTCCCTCCTTTTTTTCCGTCTTTTTCTCCTTTTTCTCTACCGGTTCGCTCTTGCTCTTGTTCTCCTCTCCTCTCCACGACTGCTGCACACACACGCACACACACAAGTCCTCCTCCTCCTCCTCCTCCTCCTCTTTTTCTTCTTCTTCTTCTTCTTCCTTTTTTTTTCTTTTCCTTCCTTTTCTTCCTTTTTTTCAGGTTTGCTACAATTTTTGCCTATCGGCGCGGAGCGCGCGATTCGCGGACGATCTCGCGGGCGGCGAGAACGACGTTGAAAAGGACGAACGAAGGTGGTGGAAAACTCCGACAGGAGGATGCAAGGTTACCCTGGAAGAAGGACGTAACTGGGCCGATGATCCTGCCGCGGAGAGGGGGAGAGACAACTCTCCTCGACCTTTCTTTTCAGACGCTGCGCGCTTTTTGTCTCGGACGAACGTGTCTCTCCTCTCCCGTGCCCCTTCGCCGCCGTTCTTCCCTCTCTCTCTCTCTCTCTGTGCGCTCTCTTCCTAGCGTCACGGGAGATCGGGGAGACACGTTACCAGGACGATGATCTCCGCGAGAACGCGCTTCCCGCGCAATCGACCGCCGCACGCTTTCGGCGGGAAATTCGAAACGTCGATCACTCTTGCTTGGTTCTACTTGGAACCTCAATTTACTTGCCGACAAAGACAACATACATCGAACTACTGTATACTGAGGAAAGACCCGTGTGCACAGATCCACGACGATCTAAACAGATTTAAAGGATCGGTTCATCTGACTCTGATTGACCGACGTTGACCCTCATTCGTTCTTCATTTTCCCAGTCGAATTTATCTCTGAATAAAGTAGAAAAAGAGCTGATACACTGAATTTCCAAACTTCTTTTCGTAAACGAAATTTCCGTTCAACCACGTTTGAGATTCGCAGAGATCTTGCTCTCGCGTGTACACAGGTGTTGGATTTCATATCACGACGTTATCTCTAGTTTCGTTTCGATCGTCACGATCATTCATTTTCGATTTCCACCTGTTACAGCTACATACGGATCGTGTCATCACTTGACGAAGCACATCCATCGTATCGTACAAACGTTTAGAGGAAATCCCGGGTTAATCGAGATCGAAGTTCTTTTTTTCCTCTTTTTTTTTTTTTTTATTTCTGATAGTTGTCGAGAGGAGACACGAAACTTCACGTTTGACAGCTACACGCATAAATGCATACATGTATTTGCTGTAACCTACATCGCTAAAGATAATGTCAATTCGGAAAAAAAAAAAAAAAGAAAAGAAAAGAAAACCAAGCCTCGCGCAAACGCGATAGACGGTATGAACGCGCGGCTTAAATACTCGACAAAACGAATTCCCCGCTTCCTCGATCGAGCCGTACACGTTGGAGAGAAACGCGATTCTTTCGAGCGTACGACTTCTAAACCAGTTTCCACGTCGTTCCGTTGCCCGGCGCGCCGGTAGAAACGCTTCTTCTTTTCTAAGGCAAGACCTTTTTGCGCGTGCAGCAGAACGAAAAAGAATACCGCGAATAACGCAAGAAGAGGAGGAAGCAGAATAGGAGTGGAAAAATAAGAAAAAGAGGACGAAGCAATGGAAAGAGGAGGCAGGAAGAAGAACAAGAAGGAGAAGAAGAAGAAGAAGAATAGTAGACGCGGCCAGAGACACTCGGACACTCGTTTTTTATGTCGCCTTTCAAACAGGTTTTACATTCGGCCAATATTGTCGTAGTAAAGTGTTCTTGTTTACCGTGTCGATAAGCTTGTCGCGTATCTTTTAAGCGGGTGCGCTTGTTGGGCGCCAATGGGCGCGGAGAACGTACGAGGGAAGGAGGCGAGCGCGGCTCCCTCTCTCGTCCGTCTCGTTTCCTCTTTCGCCCGCAAGTTTGAGTGGTGGCGCGCGCGAGACACTGAGTCCAACGTCGCTAGTGAGATCTTGGTTCCTTGGATGAGAAGAGAAATGGACAAAGAAGAAGAAGAAGAAAAAGAAAAAGAAGAAGCAGGAGGGAGAAAGAAAGAAGAAAGGTGGATTGGATGGATTCTCGAATCCTCTTCTTCTCACTTATATTTATCGTATGATATATATTTGATTACATTTACTATATTTAGTTAGCATTTCAATCTTCTTCGATTCACTCGTTCCTCTCTTCTTTCTCCTCCTGTATTTTCTTTCTCAATTTGTATCGTCCTTTTCTTCTCTCTTTTGTTTTTAAAACTGCACGGCTCCGTTTCGTTTCACCGTGGCATTTTTCTCGCACGAAATCCTCGTCCCGTCCTTCTCCCTTGTCGTCCAATCCGAGGAACGTTGCGTCACTCGTCGAGAGTGCCCGTTAACGGGACGAGTCAACACTTGTTAGTGTAACAACACGATTAATATGTAAACTCGCGCACGCGAAATTGCCTGTCTATAGCGGGCAGAATGAAACTGGGGTAGAAGTAGTCGACGCGCGAGTTTAGACGAAAGTTTTTCCACTATTGTAAATTACGCTGATTCCCGAGTTGTCAGTCTAGGCGGACGATGTGTTTCGTAGTGATCGTCACACCATTAACAACAGAATGAATAGTCGTTCGTAATGAAAACTGTTCGCGATGAAGCTTCGTAGAATTTTGAAAATTTCCATCGTTTACAATCAAATTACAGCATTTCTACAATATATCTCTATTAGGAGATATTAAGTCATTTATTAGTAGCAATGAAGAGAAAGGGAAACTCTTCGTTACAAGAACAAGTGTTTTTTTTTTCTGATCACCAGAGATTTACTAAACCGTACTCCACTATCCGATCATTTTCGAGCAGAATGCGCAGGCAATTTCTTTCGATCGGCTCGCACGAACTTCACCGCGGATAGAAAATATGCATTGCAGAGGGCGGCAGCAGCGAGAGAGAACAGTTGCATCGCGCGAAAAGCAAATAGATCGATAGATCGATGTAACGGGTGCGTAAACACGCGCGCGAGCATAAGTTTGGCCGCAACGGTGGTGAACAGAGATCGCTTTCTGCGCCGAATTCCCCGTAAAGCTCGACCACAGATATCGGAGGAATTGGAAACTCGTCAATGGCGTTCCAGCCGGGAATGCTACTTTCGTCAAAAAGTGGAAGAATACAACCGACCTCGGCCAGCACGGCAAGCGGGTGGGTGGCGGCATTCTAAAGCTCCTCTCGCGGGGGTGAGAATCACAGTTGAAACGCCCTATTACCAGACACTAATAACCAACCTCGTCTCTATTTTTAGAAACGGATATCGAGATAATAGCCGTAGCTCTCGCATCTCTGTGTCGTACGATTCGAAGAAATCAGACATCGAGCAATTCCTCGATTTGTTTGCCACTTGGGAGCGATTATTTCCAAGTAGAAATAAAATTCCAAAGTTCTTCCAAATGTATAATTTACATAACAGAAACTCTACGAGGAACCAACGGACATTTCCCAATGTCGACAGTGAAAGAATGAATCGTCAATTTTTTTTCTGTAAAGTAAAGTTCACCAGTCTGTCGATAATGTATTAACAATGGACGAGCGGATAACGAAACCGTAGATGATCCAGTCTCTAATCTTCTCTGTTAAATATTGCAGAACATTTCTGCCAATTTCGCGTACTTATTATTAATCCAAATTACAAGGATAGAACTGCTAATTATTTTCAAGCGACGTGAAATCTGAATGGGCCAAGAAATGTATAGAAATGTACCAAGCATGGTGGCGACAAACGCGAATTCACTGGGCGTTATCAGAGTAACCCTGGCGAGGGGAAAAAAAAGGCACACGCGTAGACGAACACGGTACTCGTGAATCTACGACTAACGACGAACACCGCGAGATATTGTCAAAGAAAAGTGAGGGGAGGGGAAAAGGGATTGATAGAGGAAGAGGAAAGAAAAATGGCAAGAAGAGAACTCGCGATGGTGTTTGCTTTTTTCGAAGGAGGACGGTTGGGGGGAGAGGGAAGAGGGAAGAGGGAAGGTGAGACCGAAACAACGAGCGGAACGATGTCAGCGGGGCAAGCACGTGAATTAAGCGACGTTGGAAATTAACCCCCTTAAGCCACCCTCTAGATTTACCCCAGGTGCTCGTCAGTGTCCGACCCTGAAACCGGTGAGCGTCGTAAACTCGCTCGCTCGTTCGTTTTACTGTCGTAAGAGGACTGGCCTCTGGAATCCCGTGCGGCATTCGAACAGCAAGAATCGCGATTAAACATTAACAGACGCCGCCTTCTTAGGATTCCACGGTCGGTTCGAGATCCTTGTATCTCTGATTCTTCGCGTTCTGGCAACCGTCATTAGCGATCCACCTCCAGGAAAATTCTCATCTTTTTCTCTTTTCTCAATTTGAATCGATCTTTATGGAAATTTATATTTCTGAGAGGACAACTAGGAGAAAAAGAAAAGATAAAATCCTGGCAGGAAATTGTTTTGCACGCTAAATGTTTTTGGACGTTTCGTATATTTTTGGAATGATTTGATTCGGTGATGAATTTTCGATCGATTAGAGTGTTTTTCACAACGCCAGTGACTTGGAGTGACTTGCGTGATTGTTAATTTAACGTATTGAGAAGGGTTTCTAGTTTTTTATTAAACAAAATATCGACACTGCGCGATTATGTTACTACTGAGGGTAATATATTACTACGAGTCTACCAACCCTCGCTATAGAGGTGGTTGACCAGTACGAAGGAATTAAAATACGTCAATTATTTAATCAGACGTGTCCCCCGCTAAATTAATATTAACTTTTGCGACTGGATAATCTTTTGGATTAAAAATCAAATGTTGAAAACCACACCATCAATCGTCCCTCGACATTGTCAAACAAATTTCAACAATATAATTATTCGCGACGATCCATGTTGTTCTTCATTGTAGCAGGCAAGACTGGACTATTCTAGATCGTTTCGATGCGATCGCAAGAAATCGTAGAACGATGATCGAAGAAACGGGAGCGGGAGAAGGAAAGTCGTTGCGGTGGCGCGCGATTCGAAAGATGGGATCAGCAAAGATTGTCGAAACGTGCCAAAAAACAGCGACTCCGCAGATCTCGGTGCAAACAATCGGCGTTACCACCAGCTTGCGGCTCTCTCACGGCATAAAATTAGCCGAAAGAGACTTTGGCAAACAATCATCGCGTTGCTTTGGAGAACGTAGAGGCACGAAGGGGGGAGCAAGAAGAATGAAAGCCAGTATTTGTCGACCAAGTTTACCGACCATGCCTTTTATCTCTTGCATTTGTTTCCCCCGCGTTGGTACAGTTATGGCGAATGAAAAACCAAACGGCTCTCACTCGTCTTTTACTCCTTACTGTCGTTACCTATTACGCCAAAAATGAAACAGCACGTTGTCTTGACAATTCCTCGTTTTTCCAACTTCATTTGCCTCCCGTCGGATTGAAACAAATCAACGACCGTCGTGCGACTAATAAACCGCCGTAAAATGAATTGCAACATACGTTTCGTAGGTGTTCAGTTGCTTTGTATAATTTATTCTCAAATGAAGAATCAAATGACAATTTATTAGCATTACGAACAGTTTCGTAGGATTGTACAAACGCAAGTGCGGTCATTTCATGGATATTACACACGACGAAGATATTAGTTTTTCAATAAGAAATATCGAGCTGAACCACGGACTTTGGAATTATCGGTGTCTATTGCAAAATAAAAATCAGTTATATTATACTTGAATAACTCAACATTTGAATAATTGATGGTGTCGTCTGTAATTCGAGAGTCAAGAGCCAACGTTCCGTTAACGCGACATTTCACTTGCAATTCTTTTCAATCGATTTATATCGTCAAATTGTACTCTTTAATATTCTTTGCTCTGATATACTTTTGAATGTTCGTAGAAAAATGGACAGCCACGCCAAATACGAAATTAGTATTATAACATAAAGCGATTACTCGATCAACGCTCTGGGACGGTGAAAGAAGAAGCCACGATCCACGACTCCTGTTTATTAATTTCTCAATTATCAACGGACGAACGATCCTGATGGAAGCACCGAGTCCTAAACCGAGGGAAAGAGGATAGATGCGGGATCCTGGATCACCGATGACCTCGACAACTTGAAACCATCGTTGAAACCCGGTGAAAGCGCGAGGCTTGGAAAGATATTCGAGAGGGGGGCTGGTTTTGGTTCGGTGGTGTCAGGAGGCACGTGCGGAAGCCGAGAGCTGCAACCAGAGGCCGAGAACAGGACCGAGAGGGAGACGAATACTAGACTGAACGAAAGAAAGAACAACCGAGAGAAAGAGAGAGAGAGAGAGGGGGGGGCAGCTCTGAAAAAGAAGAAGGAGAAGGAGAAGGAGAAGGAGGCAAGAGCGGTTCTCGTGAAAATTACCGGGCCGACTACTACTATACTATACGGCCCTGAAGAGCGCGTCATCCCCTTTAACCGGGGGATTGAATTTTTCCCCGACGTGGAGCTCCTGGCACAGGGTGCGCACGACTCCGACGGCCTGAACCCACCCTAACTCGCCCACCACTCATACCACCCCTCGCGTTTCCTAACAGAGAAAGAGAAAAAGGGGGTGGCAGTGGGAGAAAGAGAGGCAGGCCCATCCCCTTTTCACGGACAATAATTCTCCAGTGGTCGCGGAGGGTTGCCCGTGGCAACTCTTCAGCACGCCGGAGACGAGCTGACGAGACGAGCGCGATGAAATTGTCTCCTGCCGCTCGCCCACACCCCCTTTCCTACATTCTCTCTCTCTCTCTCTCTCTCTCTCTCTCTCTCTTTCGCTCTCTGTCAGTGTGCTGCTGCTGCTGCTGCTGCTGCTGCTGCTGCTGCTGCTGCTGCTGGTTGTACGTGGTTGTAGGAGGCAAAAAATGCAAGAGCAAGGAGAGGCGGCGAGGGGACAGGCGGGTGAAAAAAATAGAGAGACGGCGAAGGAGACGAGAAGGGAGGGGGGGGGGGATGGCGGAGGGCACGGGGGCGCAAAGTAACGGCCGGTGGGGTGGGTTTCGTTGGGAATTTCGCGTATCTTCGACACCGGGGGTGGCCGCGTTTAATCCTCCCGGCTGTATGCGAGAAGAAAGAGCCCTGCAGGGGTTGCGATTAAGAATCGGCACACTACTTTGGCCAATGTTTTCTTTTTCTTTTTCTTTTCTTTCTTTTAGTGCCGTCGTCAAAGCCGAAATATGTATCGGGGAATGGGGAAGCGAAACGAGAAGGATCGCGATACCGGGGAAGAGAGTGATCTCGCGGAGTTATTTGGACTTGGTTGTAGTCGAACGTGACATGTATTTGGAAGGGCGATTGGCTGATGCGAGCGATAATCTGGTTGGTAAGATTTATAGGAATGGGTCAATTGATTGCGGCTGTAGGACAGTTAAGTAGTACGAGTAGGCATATACTCAGACGCCCATCGAATCTACACTAGTTGCGCAAGTTTCATTGGTAATTAAATTTTAGCTTGTAACACGGAATGAGACGTGCGTTTGTTCTCTAAATGCAACGTGCTGAAAATATTCTACCGATGTTACAAGTATGATATTGATATTAGAACATGTATACAGTTTACAGTGTGTGTTGAAATGTACTATGGCTTTGACACGTTCGTTGTTGGTTCATTTGTGAAATCGTTCTTGTCCTTCTTTCGAAGCAGAAACGCAACAGAAGCAACCTCATGGAAAAGTAATCGTAAAATTTCGAACAAAAGGATTCGAGATTCAAACGCAATGTTTTCTCTCCAATCGAATGAAAAGGAAACAAATTTAACAGATTGACAAGAATGACATCAGTAACGTTAGAAATAAAGAAATGTATATACGAACGACGAGACCAAATTGCAATCAACTCCAAATAAACGCCAGTTCACACGTTTGACAGATATTCTTGCAGAAAGAAACCGCCGACCATCGAATGGGGAGGTTGGATTTCCGAAAAGAAGGGAAAAGAGAAAAAAGAGAGGCGAGAACAGCGTGAAAAAGCGAGGACACGAAGAGAAGAAAAGAGAAGAGAACAAAAAAAAAAAAAAACCGTGAGGAAGGAGGCAGATAAAAGGGGAGGATCTTGAAAAGGTAGCCGACGTGTTCGCTTTGACGGATCCCCGTGTCGCCTCAACGACCAAGCGGATTAGCGGCGGATCGTGTGCGTCCGGCCGTAACGAAGCGCTCTTCGCGAACGCGGGCGCCGCCGGTAGCCAGAAAGGAGCTGAACACCCCGTGGCTGAAACAGCAGCCGGAGTAAGACGGGAATCGTGTATCCAACGTGTATAATTCGATCGGCGCCCAAGCCTAATCCAATGGAATATTTTGACACTGGTGGGCGCTCACGGCTGAACAACGCCGGCGTGTGCCAGAAGATAGATGAAAGGGATGCAAGCACACCGCGACGCGGTACACGTCCATCGGCCTGCCTCTCGCCCAAGTCTCTGATTGCGTAGGCCGCCCCTTAATTGGCGACGCGGGAATCGAATTAACTTCGCGGGAAAAGTCCTCGGAGCGGGAACCAGATGGAAAATCATACACAGAAATTGAGGCTGCGGCGATAGTCGCAAAAGAGAGTGGAAATTTGAGCGTGTGAAATTGATCGATAAAAAATGTAACAGTCGGACTACATATGTCGTAGACGCACGAGCACGTACGCACGAAGGATACATCCCCGTATTTGGTAGAAAAGGTTAACAACCGAGAGCAACACGTAGCGAATGTAAACGCGGCTAGAAACCGATTAACCAACCTGGCCCGTGGAGGGGAGAACCCGCGGCGAAGCTCCTTAATTTACCCACAAATGATCATACAGAAGCGAATCAGCATTGCGGGCTTCTTCCATATCCATTTCGCGTAAAGAGCTTAACGAGGGGATTACAGGCGGTACTATCGGATCGCGACAAAAGGGAGACGCGTCGCCGATTTGATATGGAACGCCCAGAGGAAGCGCACAAGCCCAGAGGATGCACCGGCACACCAGCCTGGAACACGTGTGATGCCCGATTGCTCCGCACTGCGTGTGCGCCATCATCGCCACGTACCGTTTAACGCACAGAGCTTGCGCTATCGGCCGACTGTTCGAAACCGGGACCCAGAGTCCGTCTCCTGTCTCTGCCAGCACACCATTTTTTTTTCTTCTTTTTTTTTTTTGACAACCGCTGAACATCGTGTCACCGTCTCCCTAACCTGTTCGCGCGCACGGTTCGAGCTGCTCGCGAGTAGGTGAGGATCGCACGCCGTCTTGTTCAAACGCTCATTCGGTAAATTTTGAAAAAATCTTGCACGTTGCACGATGGTTAACTCGTGTACTTGCGAGCATCAGGCGAAACTGATTTCACCGTTCATTCGAATTAACTCGTATGGCGTTGAATTAATTGGAATTGGAATTTTATTTCTGCCTGTTTTGGTTGCTGTGTTTTACCATTGCATTTCTTTAATTATTCTTCTGAATGCGACGAAGAAAAGAAAAACAGAACGCGACATAATACTAAGAGAATATTTGTTTGGACGAAAGATTTTGAAATTTCTATCTTTCTTTTGAAATTCCAAAATTCATCGCACGACGTCGGATCGTCGATCATACATTTTCATCTGTTCGTTAATTTGTAGAATTGAAGTATGAAATCATCAACAAATTATAATTAACATTGAACATCGTTTCCAATATACTTAATTTGCAATTAATATCATAGCGAGACTGGACCTAGAGATAAATTCTTATATCATCAAAGATCTAAATTATTATACGTATTTAACGTATAAAAATGATTCCATGGGTTTCGAATCATATTCGTAAAAAATGAAATCCACAGACTATTGATCACGATTGATCAAGTTTGAAATAAACCTAACAGAGTGTGCTCGCTATACGATATACACGTGTGATCCAATTTTTCGAAATTACTTTTCTAAAAATACGAACATCCAGTGCAACACGGTCACGCTGATCAAAACTAAAATAAATCTAACAGCACGTACGTGAACGTTCATCATGTTCGTAAATGTTCATTTTTCAAATTATTATCCAAAGCATGGAGGACCATCGTTCGGAATCCAAGAACTCTCGAAAGAGCGATCCGAGCCCCGAATTCTTATCTCCGAATGTTCCACTTTTGTTAACGATTGAACGCGATAGTTCCATGGCGTCATCTCTTCCTTTTCTCTCCTCTCATCCCTCTCCCGCCAGCATCCACCGAGTCGCGTCTGCGGACGAGGTGGAATCATGGGGTGGTTCAGATCTCGTGGCGAGAGAGGAAGAGAGACGAAGAGAGAGAAGAGAGAGAGAGAAAGCTCCGAGGGAGGCATAGGACAATACTATCTCCGCTGACTCAGTTTATGGCTGATCATTCGACCCTGGCTCTCTCTCTCTCTCTCTCGTTTTGTCCAAGTGTTTCCGTCCTTCTGTCTCCTTTTCTCTCTCCCTCTCCCCCTCTTTACTCCTTCTCCCATATCCTCTCTCTCTCTCTCTCTCTCTCTCTCTCTCTCTCTCTCGGTATATAGATATGTACACACGTATAATATATAGCGGCGCACACTGTCGGACAACGCGTGTGTGCAGAAATATGTAGACACCCCCTGCGCACATAGCGCGCATGTAAGATCGTCTACAGGGTGAGGCGTTCGAAAGCTAGCCGGACGCGTGTTCCACGATCGTGAATTTTCGAATTTTTGATTTCGACTCGGTTTGTTGCACGAGTCTCCAACGCCTAATTTATTTCAAACCCACGCTTGACCGATGCAAGTTTTTCTCCCTCTCATCTTTCTTTCGAAGGGAGGAACGTAACTAAAATAAAATAAAGTCTAAATAGAGATTTCACTTTCGTCCGCTAGATATCATAAACGATCTTGGATGCATTTATATATTCTAATAGCAATCCCGATACTGATAGTGATCACTTTGCTTAGATGATGGTCGGTCGTTGCAGCGAAAAATCAAATTAACCACTTGGCGCTGGCTGACTGATTGCGGACCGTAACGAGTGACCGAGCCGTACACAATAATTCGTCGCTTTCTTTTTCAAACTCGTCGGTACGACATCACCGGATAGAAATTATCGAGAGGTAATAAATTTATCGTTTTTGTTTTACTTAAATATACTCAAAATATTACAATCTTGGAACAAAAAGTTCTCGACGTGCCTGGCACGTCATTCCAGCGCAAGAGCAAACATTTCGTCTCGATTTTTGCAACTTTATACCTCACAAAATACACACTATCTTCCGATAATGTATAAATATTAATAGTAATACGTCTCACGCGATGATGACTCGCAGGGATCTTTTATGAATCTACAAGACACTCTGCAAAATCATCTGATGTATTTCTATTCTCTCTCTCTCTCTCTCTCTCTCTCTCTCTCTCTCTCTCTCTCTCTCTCTCTCTCTTTCTTTTTCTCTTGAAGTTTTTATTTATTTTGTTCTTCTTCCAGAGTAATTCACAATTCACAACCAATGAAACAGGAAGAAAGGAATCGGAAGAGGACGCACGGGCAACGTTAATTTGTTTAATTTCGCCGTGTCAACGACAGGTGTCAATCGTACGAGTTGTCGGTACACAATACTAAACACTCGTATTTAAACCGGTTGTGCATAATTCATGATCAGCAGCGCAAATATCGCGGGAGCTTCAGCCTTTAAGATCGTCCGAACGTGGATAGGAAATCGTGACAGGCAGACAGACGCTCATGAATTATTGCTGTACTCTGTGCACACGACCTATCTAAATTTAACGATAATAAGGCGCATTCGCATCGACGCATAGCAATGCTGCCGAAGGTTTAACAAACAAAAAACCACCCGAGATTCTTCTAACCTTCCACCGTTCAACTCCTTTGCATTTCGTCTCGTATTTTCTATTATACGTAGACTCTATTCGTATCACATGTAAAGTATATTGCCATAAAATATATTATGTTTGTAGTAAAAGCGTCTTTATTTTTTAAGCAATAATTTCTTCTTCTGTTTTTTCTTTTTTTTTCTGTTTCAAGACATCATTAAAATACAATCATCTGTCCCTGAAGGCGTATTTTCTTTTTATCAACTGTCTCTGTTATGCGCAGTAATTTCTGTTTTAAAACATTACACTGCAACGTAACTATCTATCCTTGAAGTTTTACTTCTTTTTTATCAAACGTTTTTTTTTTTCGCCGCGAGTAATAATCCGTGTTTCAAGACACTATTAAAATATAATTATCTATCCTTGAAGTCGTACTCGTTTCGCAAACAGTATCACGCGCTACGTACTACAGATAGCAATAATCTACTAAATATATTATGTTCCTTGTATCATATTTCGATAACAGTAACTTCACATTTATTTCATTCTACACCGACAGTAAGATCTTCGTGCCTTCGTGATACTTCATAGCTTCGTTAATCACGTTCAGGAAAATTCGATGTTTCCGGTTGTTGCCTCTTGTCAAATACAATTCCTAATTTCCTAATTTGTCTTTTTAAAGATATGCTCACACTGCAACGTGACTTGACGAATTAAATTTCTCATCTCGATTACTATACACGTTTTACAAATGTGTTCCAAAAATAGTAACGTACTGTTACTAAACTATTACGTATATTCAATATATATATGTATATATATGTATATAAAATATACGTAATAGTTTAGTAATAGTACGTTATTATTTTATAATATATATATAATATATGTTATGTAATATATATTATTAATATTAATATATATGTGTGTTATATTATATATATATTATAATATATGTTATATTATATTATTATAATATTATATATATATATATATATATATATATATATATATATTTATGTTCGTACATTTAATATATCGAGAAAAACACATCTTCCAAAATTACATTTGTCTCTGAAATCTACACAAAGAGAAGAGAGCAAAAAAAAAAAAAGAAAAAGAGAATTAACCACTCTTAGGGGATGAGACGATATCAGGAAGCCGTATTACAAGCGGCCGAAGACAGCCGACACGTTTGGGAAAGAGTTGAGCGCCGTGGACATTTCGACGACGGCGACACGCAGGCACGGCGGAACGTGTGGACGCGGCTTAAATCGATCAGGCGGCCTAAGAAACACGCGGGCTGGTGCATAGCCCGAGGGACGACGGCGAGCAGCGGCATGCAACAGGCCACTAGCTTCGTAGAAAAGAGAGAAGCCGCCCCCCTCGCCCCGCCACGTAGAAAATACTGTTTGGATCAAAGCACTTACGACCGGGTATTTATGCCCAGGCTCCTTACACACCAGTCCTTTTCGTCGCAGGATAAAAACGGGCGGCCATTCATCGGGCGAGTATCGCGGAAGTTAATTATCGCGGCTCGTTTCTTAATTAAAACTGGTCTTACTACGAAGTGTAACGATAAGTGAGAAAACTTTTTCGACGCGAGGCCGTTCACGTTCCCACCGCCAACTGTTCCTTATTTTTCTTTTCTCTTTTTTTTTTTTTTTATTTTTAGCTTTATTTTCCACTGACGCGCGAACGTCCTTCCTTTCGGGGAAGTTCGATTAACTTTCGCCGACTTTCGCGCGCTTTCGCACGAAAATTTGGAGCGTTTCGAGATTTTTTCTTGAGAGAGAAATTACCTTCCTTTGATGGATTTCGTTCAGTGATATTATTTTTTATACTGCCGGTTGATTGTGCACGTGTTGCATTATATAATTCGTACTGCGGCTGCGATATAATGATAATCAAATGATCGACATTGAAATATACACTGTGTTTCAATACGCGCTTGCATTAAATTCTTGTGCTTCCGAATCATTCGTTTCAAATGTAATCACGACAATCATATCTTATATTACAGTATTAATAAAATCTTTCGTGTGTAACCACGCACGTCGAGAACTTTTTGTGCCCCAAAACTGCAATATTTTCTCAGTTTTAAGTATATTATAAGTATACTTAAGACAAATGAAGCATATTTATATATTAATATACAAATATATAAAGTATATTTATAAGTTATTAATATATAAAGTACATTTATATAAGTATATTTAAAATATAGTGTACAAACCAGGCAAAACAAATAATAAATTTATTGCTTCTCAATCATTTCCATCCGGTGGTACCGACGAGTTCCAAATAGAAAACGGCGAATGATTGTGTACGGTTCGGTCACTCGTTACGGTCCGCAATCGGTTGGCCAGCGCAAAGTGGTCGAACGCTTCGAACACTTTCGCAGAAACGTGAAAAAATATATCTTCAATCACCGCGAAACAAACCACCGTGGAAAGTCTCACCGCTTGATTTTCCAAAGCGACCAATCATCCAAGAGAACAGCGAACCCGCCGCGAAACAGAAGTTTCGAGCAACCCGTTGTCCAGAGCGCCCGGTTGTATTAAACATTCCTCGATTACGCTCGAGTAATGAAATCTCAGAATTGAATTTCTTTCGACGGAACCGCGCATGGCTGCAAAGGGACCGTGCAAGTTTATCATAATTTCCTCCCTTCCCCCCCCTCCCCCCCCCCTCGCCTCTCCCACCGAGAATAATTTTCCTCGCCGGGGCACTTCGGGCCAAAGACCAGACCTAACCCAATAACCGTGGAATACATGCCGTAGAGAGAAAGAGGAGCGACACCGCGACCAGCGTGTCCTTTTCACCCCGAGTTGCGCGTAATTGCCCAGGGCTAACGAAGTTAGTGGTCTGCGGTCACGATAATGTCAACTTGACAACCTTCGATAGAGGACCGATCGAGCCTCCCCCTCCCCTCCCCTCCCCCTGCCCACTGGTTGTATATCTGTGTCGCGATGTCCGCGCCAATCTTTTCAAAGAGAGAGAGAAAGAAAAGGGACAACAAAGGGACAACCGTTTCCCTCTTTAATTCCTCATTAGCAATCCATCAAATCGTCGACTCGAAATTCTAGGGACGCTTCCTTCCCCCTGTGGCCAACTTTTTTCCCCTCCCCTTCGCAACTTCGAAAGCGAAAGTTAACCAGACTATCGGGTTTGCTCGGTGAGCTGCCTCTTTTTTCTTTACCCCCTGGCTAAGGGAGGCTGGAGAAAATTTCAATTTTGTTTCGCGGGACTTGTGTATGGGGATTAGTTGCATAGCGATATTCTTATTTGGACGTGTGGATTTGATTTTATGTTGTATGCGTGAGAGTCGAGCGAAGGCGTGAGTGTTGTGAGACAATTGCGAGTGTGTTGCGTGATGCGTTTTTGTTCAGAAGCGAGCAGAGGAGTATTCGTTGCGAGTCTGAGATGAGAAGTGATATTAATCGGAGAGATAGTGAATTCATAAGTGATAGTTATCATATACGTTATTAAATTTATATATATATATTATTAAACATATTGATTAACAGTGTGTTTTTTTTTTTTTATTTAATTCACTCACAATACGTTCCTGTATATTTCTACAATATGTTATATTTATATTATATTAATTTCTATGTATTTGTCGAAGAAATTTGCTGTGACTCTTCGAGAAATATTTTTTTACTAATTGTTACTATCAATTATATTCGTTCGCTAGCTAATTTCGAATTCGTTCCTTCTTCTTTCTCTTCGAGTAATTATAGCGTCGATTGAAAATTTCGTGTCTGAATATTTAGCGAAATATTTTAACAGAATTCGACGCTTTTCTCGCCGAAAAACTTGCAAACATTTCCCTCCGATTATTATATTCAATAGCCTAGAGCCTGGCGTCTAAATTACCAGAAATTCTAAAATCAGTCTAATCCCAATCCGAACAGCCCGATATTTCACCATGAACCTACACGAATCTATTAAGATGGAAAAGAATATTCTTAAACTTGAAATCACGAAAGGGAGAAGAAGAAAAAATAAAGAAATCGAGCAGCGAGGCCAACGCAGCCTGCGAGAGCAGGCAGTTCGAAAAAGACAATCCCCAAAGGTCCCGAACGGAGGATCGCGCAATAATTTATCGAATCCGTCATAACCGCGCGATAATTTATCGTGAAATTATGCAAACCGCGTGGGTGTGGCGTTCGATCAGGCAACAGACCGGGGAAAGAAAGAAAGAAAGAAAGAAATGAGGGAAAAAGGACGAGAGGAAGAGAGAAACGACGACTAGGAAACCGCGTGTGTGTTCGACTGGTCTCGGCTGGCATCTCGAGACGAGCTGAAGCATAACCGGCTTTACGAACCCGGCTGTATTTATGTGGTTTTATAACTTGTTAGGTTACACCCACCTCTTAGTCGATAGATTTTCCCACTGACTGTATATAAGACGCATACGTGCACTCGACACATAAATTCAAGAATCTCAGGGGGAAAAAGGGACGATGGAAAAAAAAGAGAGAGAGAGAGAGAAATCAGGGAAAAGAAAAGATGTTGATTCGGGGGTGGAAAACGGAAGGGAGAGATTGTTCGTCAATGAACGAGAAAAAGAGTATTCTTCCATCGGGAAGAAATTCTCGAAACGGTGTTCCCTAATTGTTGTCGTTGGGGATATAAACTGGAATATCACTTCCGCTTCGAACGACGTTAACGCAATCATTCTGTTGTCGTTTGACAGTTGACTTTGTACGCGAAATGCACGAAATTTCAATAAATGTTATCGATTCGAGTATTCCTAGTTGCGTCAACCGTGAAACGTTTATCAGTCGTTTAATGAAAATTAAATCAAACTCGATCAAACGATTGACAACGATCGCAAACGTATCTCGAAAAATCTGTCGTCGAACAATCTGTCTGAAGTGCGTTTGAAGAAGACAGTAATGAAATTGAGCAAACGGCCAAGTGGTGTCTAGTGCAAATCGCCTTGATCGTGATTTTGTCAAGTGTCCGGCGATTTACGAACGAGAGAGTGCAAGTACATACTTGGAGGTCGATCGAAGCCGATCGACGCGCGGCCGTCGAGATAAACGATAAACTAAAGTCACCCAGATATTTTATGCGGTGATATTGACCCAAACGAATGCTCCGGCACTGTCAAAGCACGGATCCACCAAAGGGGGTGGCGAAATATTTTTTCGGGCTCGTTGCCAATTGCTGACGTGACCATCCACTGTGTCAGCAGTGCACGTCAGCGGCTACGTTGCACGAACAGGAAAGGAGAACAGGAAATTTTCGTCGGTGACGAGAGAACCGCGGATCTTTTTCCCCTTTCGGTTTCCCCCCGTTTCTTTTTTTCTTTTTTTTTTTTTTTTTACTTTCAGTCGATCCCGTTCAAAATACGAACATCGACAGCTCTGCGATCTAGTATCTTCGAGTTTTTCGTGTTTTTCTTCGCGAAATTGCGGCGAGTTTTGAATTATCGTCCTGCAGTCGGTTCTTCGACAATGCGCTGAACATTCAAGCTCGTTGTTCCTTCTTTCAAAATTCGTTAGAACAGAATGGAATCGGGTGTTTCGTGACTTTACCCTTCGCTCTGTGTTCCAAGAGTTTCGACGCTCAAAGGAACAGAGCGTTTCATACTTCGGCTCGATCGCAACCGGGTATTAATTTTTCGCTCTCTGCAACAAACTCGTCGTGTGCACTCCGAAATTTGTTCAATTACGTCGGGACATTTACTGCGAACTAATGGATAAACGCAAACGAAATTAAGCAAGAAAATCACGCAGAGAAAACTGCATCGATATTTTGTGACAATAATTAATTGGAGCAAGTGTCCAGTGATTCATGGACGAGAGCGTAACTAATTCGCGGGCGTGACAGTAACGAGAGCAGAAACTCTCGAAAGAATAAAATATCGGAGGGAAACGAAATAAGAGATGGAGAAGAAGTCTCTCGGAATATAAAGGACGGAAAATCCGCGGGAGAGAAATCGAAGGAAGACGCGCAAGAGGTACAATGAAAATGAAGAGAGAGAGAGAGAGAGAGAGAGAGAGAGAGAGAGAGGAGAAAAGAAAAAAAAAAGGAAGAAGAACCGTGGAAAAGGAGTAAAAGGGTTCTCTCTGGATTGAAAAAGGAAGGAACAATAAACAGAGTGTGTGTGAGAGAGAGAGAGAGAGAAAATGAATGAAAGAGGGGGAAAAAATGCGAGAAGCAGAGAAAGAGTTCGAGAATAAAGAGACGGAGGGAAAAAAAATGGAAGAGATCGAAGGAGAGGAGCGACAGATAGACAAGAAGTGAATACAAATGCGTTATTTATTACGTGTACGAATTCCTATTTTGATTTATAGAAGAACTCTGTTTTAAACTTTATTTGCTTGTACCAAAAACTTTTGTCGGTACTCGATCAAACGAGTCCTCGCTGACAACTTGAATTTCTATTGTACGAACTAAAAATCACCGTCAATCGTTCGTATCATTTTCCCTACACTCCTTCGAGTTCATATTTTCGGCAATTTCGAGCAGTCGAAACGAACGAACGTGGTCTGGTGGCCAGGTTCGATTCGTCAGGGGAGGGGAATCATTGATAATCTAACGCGCGCAGCATCTGGAAACGTCTAACGAGGCCCGTGCCACAGAGTGCTAATGACATTAGCAAAACTGTCAGCGGCGAGATAGAGGCTGTGACCGTGCCCTCCCTCCACCCCCCACCCCCCTCACGCTGCCCCCCCCCTCACCCCTCGCTCATCGCCGGTGTAAATATTTATTCACGTTGATGCCGCATAAAATTGAAAATCTTCATAATGCGGGGCCACCGCGGCGCATACTAAGTCTCGTATTAGCATACATCGCTTAAATCTTGATTCGTGTTTACGGCGGCCTCGCGCCACGAAAACACAAACGCCTTTCAGCTATTTATTAGTATGAGAAACGGAGAAGTAACGTGCAGGGATTTTATTTAATGAGATTGTCTTGTCCATTGTCTGGCCGCCCGTGTCTGATCCAATTAGGAAATCATTAGCGAAACAAGTTGAAAACTGAATCGTGTCAAATATCTGATAGTGTAGAACGCACGTACGCAGGTACGTAGGTATAGCTCGCGATTGTTTCGACAATGTGTTAAGAAATGTGTTAAGAAAATCGGGATATTCCTAGTCGTTCGAACGAAATATACATCGTGTCGTGATATTATCGTAGTTTTCGACAGGCGGATCTGTAATTAAGACGTAATTGAGTCATAAAAGTTGCGAACTACACGATGTGTAATGATTTATATACTCGTCTGAATATTCGTGTTTTTGCGTTTTTGTATGAGCAACCGTTTTGCATAATTTCCAACTCGGTATCGGAAGGTCATCGAGTCGTTTTTATTATCAATGTAACAAAGAGTACAAAATAATCCATCCCAAATTAAATTCAAGACATAATTTCCAATAATTTAATTTAACAAGAATAACAACTTCCAACCTATGATTTTCACAGAGAATGCACTTTTTGCGACACAAAAAATGTACATACACGAAACAAATCTCTGTATCGTAAGAGTATAATTTGTATAACAACACTAATTACGAGCCAATACCGTAAAGATTCGACTCCCGAAACGATTCGGTATCCGTCAACTCTACGAGTTCTATCGGAACGCATTCGATAACATTGGCGATGAACGTTCTCTCATAAATCACGCGACGCAGTGTCCGCCGATAAACATATCGTATAAGCAAGTGCAGCAATTTGCAAACAGTAATTGCGCGTACACGTACGCTGCGCCAGGTCCAAAGATGAAAGGAACAAACAAAGTCAATTCGAGCGATAATTGTACGTAGCTCTTAATCGATATCGAAGTATCGACCGGCCGGCACTTCTCTTCAAACGTGACGAAATTTTCCTCGCAAGGTTCTCGAAATATACGGACTGACCGTAAATAATGAAATGACAACCGAGGCGAGTGAGAACCACTGGCGGTGGTACTGCACGACAAGTGCATCGCTGGCCGCGTGTGAGTGCCACGTTTACACATGCGCACACTCTCCTGGCGATGTTCCGTGTACGTGCACGAAACGAGTTGGTGCGCGTGGCATGCACCGTGTCGATGTGAACGTAGAGTCACCGACACTCCTGGCTCGTCCTTCTATGTTGCACAGGGTGTTTCAAAAACAGGCGGTCGAAATTCAACACGATCGCCGGATGCTCGTGTTGAGGAAACGCGGAACGACTCGAAGAATTTGAAATTGAGTAACTTGTCTAAAATAGATTCGAGCACAAAATACATCGGTGCAACGATGATTGATTTGCGTGTGTGTCGCTTGAGTTCTTCTGTCGATTCAACACGTTCTTCGATTCGTACGGAAAGAAAGAACTGAGAGCAAACGTTTCCATTTCTCAAGAGAATCTCGCGAATCGGGCAAGTGCAACTCTACCGCGCTAAAGTTTCAGAAACACACCCGGTACATCCAGATACAGCCATGTATAATAGTAACTTGCAGACGGTATATAAACATATTATATAGAAAGACGAGGGGTGGGGTAAATACAAACAGGGTGCCCTAAAAAAAGAAAATAAAAGACTCGGGAGGGGGGAAAGGGAGGAGGAAGAAAAAAAAAAGATAAGATTCGTCGAGAGTAGGTTCCTCTTTCTCTTCCTTCTCTTCACTTGGCTCTCTCTTGATATCCGACCAAGTAACACGCCTACACGCTTGGCAAAAGAGTTACCTCCAGAGTAAAGACAGACAGAGAGAGAGAGAGAGAGAGAGAGAGAGAGAGAGAGGAGAGGGAGGATATAATTGCGCGATCGATAAATTCTCCGAACGTGCATCAACAACTCCATTTTGCACAAATAATGTATATTTCCGCTAATGAAGTGCCTTCGCTGCCACTGGCCTACCTTGTTTCCCTGTAAAACGTTAATGCACACTGTCGTAAACCGTTGCCCTCGTTGCGAAAGGTGGAGCACGGGGGTTGCATGGGGCACGCCGAGGACGAAAGACATAGAAGGACGAAAGAAAGAAAAAAGGGGGGGGGAAGGAACACGAGGGGAAGAAGGAAAAAAAGATCGCACACGCGCGTTACTAGGAGTAAATACCGTGTTTTTTGAAACGCAAATTGTACAGGTCGACCGGTACTACGAGCGAGCAATTAAATTCCATCAAAAACGAAAGACTCCTGGCGTGGTGCACGGGGGTGAAATAGATGTTGCAGTCCGTCCGCCTTCTTCAACGTTCCTGCCGCGTGTATATA
This sequence comes from Tetragonisca angustula, assembly GCA_036937485.2. Lineage (NCBI taxonomy): Eukaryota > Metazoa > Arthropoda > Insecta > Hymenoptera > Apidae > Tetragonisca > Tetragonisca angustula. The sequence goes on along the minus strand of JAWNGG020000348.1, from coordinate 90,765 downwards.
ATACGTAGGGTTTTTCGCGTGATGTCTTTCACGCTACGTGAATCCTTTTTCAACGTGATCCTTTTTAATAAGAATTATCTCGTTAACGGGGTAAATTTCTCTTTCACGTCTTGGGTAGATGTAGAACCGTCACGAAGAACTGCCTCTTGACCTGTTTTCCGATTCACGATTTCGGGTGACACGTTCTCGTTCAAAGGTGCTTGAACATTCGTCATTTATCTAACGAAAGAAATGATTGTGCCGAGTTTTTAATTACGTAGTGTAAGATTGTTCGTCGTGTTTCTTCAATTCGGGAGATGTAATGATCGTTCCAAGAGTTTTGAAGAGAGTGTGCATAGGTAACTGTGAAATAGGTGACAGGGAAAATCATTTACGAAAATGGGAAGAATTATCTGTACTTTGATACGTTCGTTATTTGTAACGTTCGTTGTTTATAATGCTGTATGCATTGTGAAGCTTCACATGCACGTGTTTCCTCAAAAATGGAACCTGAATCTATACATCTATTTTAACCATTCAGAACTATGATTCTATGTAGTCTACGTACCCTTCTACACAGTATAAGCTATATATACCAAAAGGTACGTAAAAATGGAACCTAGTAAACCTAACCCTCCAGAAGATATTTGAACACAACCGTACTAATTTCCTAGAAGGTACCTACATCACTAATAAAATTTTATCCACCCGTAAAGGTTTAATCTTATTTTGAAAGTACCCAAAAATGGAACCTGGTAAACATAACCCTTCAGAAGATATTTGAACACTGTTGAACACACGTACTAATTACCCAAAAGGTACCTAAATCTACGTCACTAATAAAATCCTGTTGTAATCTAAAATCGTATTTTTAATTATCTGACCTTCCCTTAAAAAACCCACGTGAAAAATGAAATACCTAAACAAAATAGCCAGAACAACGGTCACGACACCAACTTAAACATTCTATGATAATTCGTGCCCAATCTTCACTTCCTACGTCTTCAAAAAGAAAAAAAAAAAAATCACCAAAATTCCAGAGCGTACGCAAGTTTCCGTGAGAAGCGAGGCCACGCGTGCAAGAAAGAGCAAAGATTGACAGTTTACAAAATATATTTCAGGTTCCACTATTCGGTGACTCACCCTGTATATGTACCAGGAATAACGCATGTATACATAAAGCCATAGATACGTGGACCAACACGCGGCCGTACATAATGTGATATAACACACGTAGCCGGGCTCGGTACATACGTGCGCGTGTGTGCGTGTAGGTGAGGGACGAGAGAGAGAGAGAGAGAGAGAGAGAGAGAGAGAGAGAAAGGGCAGCGGGGACAGGGGGCGAAAGAGGTGGGAAACGAAGAAGGTGGAGGATGAACGAGGAGGGGGAGATGGGGGGGAGGCGAACACCGGGGAGAGGGTGGTGGTGGGAAGGAGGAGGAGGTGGTGCACGGCGAAAAGCCGCGGCGAAACTATTGTCCGGCGATGTATTAACGAGCAGCGATGCTATTGACGTGGAATCGGTCCGAGCGACGGAAAAAACCAGACAAAAAGACCAAGCTGGATCCTCAGCCGCGTGGAAAAAACGCACCGGCGAGTGTGCACACGATTTGTTCGCTCGAATCTCTCTCTCTCTCTCTCTCTCTCTCTCTTCTTTCTCTTTCTTTCTTTTTATCTCTTGAAGAGAACGTCAAGGATCGAGGGATCCAAGGAAGATCCGATCATTCCCGGAATACGTAGCGGTCAAAGTTAATTCATCCTTCCCGTGTCGAACTTCAAATTATTATTTCTTTTTTTTTTCTTTTTCTTTTTCTTTTTTTTTTTTTTTTTTTGGGTCAAGTTATGTACAATCATTGGTTCGTATTGGTTGGTGGATGTTTCTATCAAACACTGCTCCGAATTAGGTATCATTCTGACGTTCGTCGGGTCATTCTTCGAACTCGAAATCCGCCAACCGACTGAAAATACCATCCGTCCGAATTTCTCAGCGGCCGACTGTAAAATTCTTGCCTCTCGCCGTCGAGCGAGGAGCACGCTGAAAGATGGAAACTTTTGCAATAACAAAATGCTAGTAGACAGTAGACAGTAGTAGTTTTACGAGGAGCACAAACAATCCCCGACTCGTCAAACACACGCGTGTCTGCCCACCGTACACGTACACCTCAAACAGTGGTATCGATCATCTGAAAATACCCGGGCGAAAAAAAAAAAAAAGCTCAAAGTTTAATATTCGCAAGATTGTAAAAATGCTTTTTGTTAATCAAAGTCGGCGGCTGGGGGCGCAATCTTCCATCGAGCTGCCCTTTCGAGAGAATAAAATATTGCAACGAGCAGCGAGCGCACGAACGACAGAAAAACCGGAAAGAGGGACAATAGTTGTCCCGGGTGGAACGGGTCGAGGTCCCCGGGAATGCGGACGAATTCATCGCTGCCTTTGGCTTGGGAACTTCACCGTGTTCCGTGTTCCTTCTAACGATTTTCCATATTTTCCCGCCGCGACACCGAACGGCCAGAACTGTCTCGAATTCTGTATATATCACGCTTTTACCCGTCGCGTTTCGAAATTTTTCTCCGCCACTCGTCCTTTTTCATAAACGCGCCGCGATCGTCGCGAAACAGAAGGTTTGAGGCTCTTCCCCGTTGGAACGTACCAATCATGCATAGGATTGATTAACAGACGACTAATCATCAGCGTTCGTTCTCCATTTTCACTCTTTCGAGATTGACCCGATAATTTAAAATTTTTCCAATTTCGCACAACCGTAGTCAGAATATTAAAAAAAAAAAAAAAAAAAAAAAAAAAGAAAGAAAGAAAGAAAGAAAGAAATAGAATTGAATATGTAAAATCTTTGTACACTGCTTTGAAAAAACCTTGTTCTACTTAATTAGTACCCAACAACTGAGTAATAACGTTCATATCAATTAACCCCTTGCTTCACGATTTTCTTTTTAACCTTCTCGTCAGACAGACATTAGTTATCAGTTATTGTGTTTAGTAACGTCGTGTCAGATGTAAATTATCGGGACGTGCATTTATTCATTTTCGATCTAACGAATTTAAATTTAAAATGAAAAGATTATATTACAATGGTTGTTGCAACCATTTTACTCAAGTGCAATGTTCGAGGCAAATTCTCCAAGAATATACGCGAATACACGTATGTAGTTACAAGGGATTAATTTTGATCCACTCTCTCTCTCTCTCTCTCTCTCTTTCTCTCTCCGACCGAAAAGAGACTCGACGATACTCGGCAAAATTTTAATATCCTCCCCTGGAGAAAAAACTGCCCGATTCCTTCCCCTGAAGCGTCACGTTCCTCCAGATTAAATTCACCTTCTGCTCCGTTTCGTTTCCACGAAATTGTTTATGAAATTGAAGTTCGAATTCTTATTGGAGACTCTCTCCTCTGTTGATCTTAGCGAACGGAATCAAATTGTGGCGCAACTGCTCGCTCGTGATCGATATTTCGCGCGCAATATATATATATATATATATATATATATATGTGTGTGTGTGTGTGGCGTCGAATGTGAAAAATTTCGCCTAAAAATACAACGAGTCCGCGCAACGTGACAGATACGTGTATATAAGCGTCCGCGGAGTAGTCTCGCGTTTCACGAATATCATCGTGCCTTTTGCAAGGCCGGCCTCGCGCGGAATATTTCCTCGCTCGGACATTAGAATGGCAAAGCAGTTCTACAGAAATCAAACAGCTCGTCGTAGCGTGGCGTTATCGTAGATCGTAGGATCGTAGCGACGAACCAGATTCTCGCGGAAAATTCTATTCTTCCACGGGCAAAAGTAAGAGGACATGCTCGAGGAAAGTTCGGCTCGAGGTCACCGAGTACCAACGGTGTAGAACTTCGCTGTAGAACACCGAACCGAAGAAGTCTCCACCAGCTTCCGCCGCTATTTAGTACTTTTTTCCCTCGTGTAATGGGAAATTCGCGTTTAAATAAGTAGATTCGGTTCGATGGAAGTTCATTTAAGTTATCGAGGAGCAATACTACTCCGATACGAAAGTTTTTCTTTTTCAATCAATTTACATCGCTCGGGTCCGTCCTCCATTAAGGATTAACGTAACACTTTATTTGCGATTCCTCCTCCCGATCCAAATTTTTATCGTTTCAACGTTATTGCGATTACGAAAAGAAACTCCGTTCGTTCGAATTATATAACATTGTGTCGAGGGTTCTACTCGTTCGAACTGTGATAAATTGTCAATTTAACTCGGTTCCTGAGTGATTGATACATTTTCAGCGATTAACACGATTCAGCTGTGTTCTTCTCATTTAGTTTTACGATTAGATGCGTGTTTCCGTCAGCGTTCAGACTGTCAAGTATTGTTCATTTTACAAACAAATCAGCCATTTATGTAACTTTCTTCAACTTAGAGATACAAATAGATAAATAAATATCTTTGTATCTTTTCAACCATAAAATGGCAGAGTAAAATTTAAAAAAAAAGTCCCAAGTATTATACCAGAACGCTCCAAAAGATTCAGACTCGGTTGTTCTTGCTAAAAAAAAAAAAAAAACATATTCTAACATGTTCAAGTACGTTATTGCATCGATTAAGCTTCTACCGACCCAACGAATCATCTCACTCACCTAAAACCCACGTAAACTCCCCCCTGCCGACGCAAAAACCCGAAAGAATCATCCTTCGTTCCGCGAGATTCACGCGCGTAGATCTCCGTAGATACGCGTACGTGGATACGTACTCGGTTAGGTTCGGCGGATCGTGCGGATCAATCGAAAAATAGTGAGAAGCGTACGACGTAACGGCGTTACGTCTTTCTCGCGAAGGTCGGAATTCGTTAAAGCGCGTGGAAACAAACAAGCGTGAGCAGACGCCGCAGGAGGATGCCAGCAACGCGGAGCAAGAGCGAGAGAGAGAGAGAGAGAGAGAGAGAGAGAGAGAGAGAGAGAGAAATGGGGGAATAAAGAAGGTGGAGGCCGTGGATACACGGAGGCAGAGAGAGGTGGAGACAGAGGACGTGGGGGCAGAAAGTACGCGAGGTGGAGGCAGCAGCCACGACGCCAGTAACCAGCAGCAGTAGCAAGAGGGAAAAGAAGGAGACAGGGAGAAGCAACGGCGCAACAAAGGACAATTGTTGTCCCGCCGGGAGCGACGTGAACTTTTGCGCCACGGGACAATGCTATTGCCGCCAGCTTTCGTGCGGACTAAACTTTTACCGGGTTTTACATCGGGATCGGGCTCTCGTGCTCGTCCTCCGCGGCCTCCCTGTCTTTCTCTCCTCTCTGCCCTCCTCTCTACTCAACGAACCCGGCCACTGGCCCTATCTCTCTCTCTCTCTCTCTCTCTCTCTCTCTCTCTCTCTCTCTTTCTCTTTCACTCACTCACTCTCTCTCTTCTGCCGCCGTCCTCTTCGTTCACCTGGTCGTACGGGCAAGGCCCAACCCGCTTCCGAGAACGCATCTACATCTCGAGAAACCGGCCGAATTTTTATACTTCTAGACGGCGCGGGCCTGAAAACAAAACGACCTCTTTTCTGCCAATTACGGGGCCGCGCTGCGGGGCGAAGGGGGCATGGCAGAGGGTTGAGCCGCGCTAACTGGACGACAGAATGCAAGGGAATAAGAATGTTTTTCCCCCCGCGGAGAGACCGTTCCTGGGAAGCGATCGGAGGACTCGTTGCTGGGTGCTGCGGGGTCTTGCAGAAATTACGATTGATCGACTTCGTTTTTTCTTTTTTTCTTTTCTGGAGGAGGGAATTTCTGAATGACTCGCGATTGGTACCGCGATCCACTTGTACGTCGACAATTATATTACGAGTGCCCTATCAATTTTGTATCGAAATTATGGTTATTTTTATGTTATTACAGATACTGGTATTAAATAATAGACTGTAATTATTCAAGTTAATTAAAACGACACGAAACTGATGTGTTAAATATGAAATCGATGCTCCAAATTTTTGGACAATGGCACATGTACATCAATTTCCACGTGTTGTACGTACACGCTTACTTATGTACATTTGATTACATATGTATGATAATTTACGTCTCGTATGTTGAAACGATTTCACTAATCTGAACGTGAACTCTTATCGAACGAAGAAAATAATAGGCAACTGATTATAAACTTCTACTGTTTATATTTGTTCATCGTTATATATTTTTTAGAATCGCAGTAATATAAATTAGCAAATGTACGCTAGATGACAATATTATGCAAATACATATACATTGACTGACACTATAAATTTGCCTAAATATCCCTAGTCTAATCACGTCTCGTTCACTGATAAAATTGACACATCAACACGTTTCAACGAATACAAAAATTTGTCTCATACTCTGTTCTGTACAGTTACCTACGTGATATACACTACAAAACGGCTTGTCGATGGATCTTCGATCCTAGAGAAATTCGGAAGCGACACCTAAACGGGTCAGGAGGTTTCACTCCGTCTGTTACGACAAGGAAAACGGTGATTACAGCTTTTCAGCCGAAACTCGCTGTGTCTGCGTGGTAATTCCGCTGCCGGAAGCAGCAGCAGCAGCAGCAGCACCGATTGAAATCATACTCTCGAGCATCGGCGAAATTCGAGATGCTTTCATCCGCGAGACGGTGATCGAAGTCCCCGTACACCGTGGAGAATTTAATCAGCATATCTTTGAGCTGTCTATTCATGCGCGGGCTTCTTATTCCGCCCTCTTCTTACGTCTTCGAGCAACGAGCAACCTCTTCTTGCAATACGCACCCGATCTGACAATGGCCCGCAGGATATATCTCGGTTAGAATTCGAAATTTCCGATTATTAGTCCTCCAGATCTCGAGGATCCACGGATCTGTAACGCGATAGGATGAGAAAGGGCGAGAAGAATATAAACAAATAGCTAGATACAAGATTTCTTCTCTTCTTCAACTTTTCTACGATCAATTACAAAAGTTTACACCTTGAGCTACACTCAATTCTGTATATAGAAAATCTGAGACGCGTCAACTAATTGGTTTACTTATTAGAGATTCAGGAAAGATGATACATTTAAATATATTGATATTTATATCCTTCGGTATTGAATTTGTACAGGATAACTTTAACAAAGACTCGGAGGATCAACTTCAGCGAAACTACAGATTTCCTTTCGTTTTATATCTTTTGTCAAACTGATCTAAGCACGAGGAATCTCGGCGAGTTTCTCCTCGAAGACAACCCAAATCTACGCGACACGTAAAATACAAATTGTTCTATTGGAATTTTATATACAGTTTTGTATAAATTTTCTCTGTTGAATGAAGAGAGGAAAGAGAATCTTCGTCACTGGGGAATCGACTAATCGTCAACTATCGACGCCAAGCTACCCTAACAACAAGTTGCTGCGCGCGAGTACTCTCCGACATCTCGCTCCTAAACGTGTGTCTGAAAGCTGTAGACGTGTCGTAACGGGTGGCGGGAGGAGGAGCAGGAGGCGGCGAAGAGAAGAAAGAAAAAAGAAAGAGGTGACCTGAAAAGTTGAAAAAGCGCGATCGAGCGCCGCGCGCGAGAGTCGATCTAAAAACGGACTGTGCACGCGCAAGGACAAGGGATTATTCCGTGAGAGTGCCGGCGGGCTTCCAAGGACGTCGAACATCTCGTCTTTTGTCGAAGCAGCGAAAAGAAGGAGATAATAAAAAGAAGAAGACGGTGAAAAAGAAAGAGAGAGAGAGAGAGAGAGAGAGAGAGAGAGGAAGGCGACGAGTGGATTGGAAGAAAAAAGAAGGAGGATTGGAAGAAAAAAATATTTATATATATATATATATATATATATATATACGTATATTGGAAAGAAACGAGATGCAAATATATTCCGCTGGACTGGGATGAAGTCAACGGGCGAAAGTGCGCAGAAGGTCAGTCTCCATCAGCGACAGGTGATTACATATACGCCGCGAGACGCCGGAATTCAAGGTGGAGGTGAATTACCTGGCTAGGGGATTTGAGGTTAGGTCGCCACCTCCTCGGGTTTGACCCTGACTCGACACGGTATCTTTCGCGTGTATATCCTTCTTCTCTCGGTGTGTATCCTTGATCGATGACGCGTGTGCACTAGTAGAGATCGGACTGACATCGAATCAATATCGTCATTATCGATATCGGCTCGTGAATGACGACGCTAGTCTATGAAAATACGTATCGATACCCGATCTGACATATATATATGTATGTTACATACGAATTCAGTTTCATCTTGCGTCTCTAAAGTTTTCAAAATGCACGATCGACCCGGGTCACCGTTCACCCAGAACGTCGAGGGCAGCGAAGAAGCGAAACGTTTTAAAGACAGATATTTCTGGAAATTTTGGCTGAAGAATGACACGAACATCATTAGGTAACATCCTGTGGCAAAAAGTTAGATGCAAAGCAAGTATAGGAAAAATTCAGCCATGGGTCGAAAGTGACCTGGTGCTCATTCGCTCATTCAAGTCGGTCAATGTTCTATATCTTCTCTACGAAACAAGCTTATTTTATTCTTGAAAAATAATGTTTGCAACTATCGTTTCATTTCATATTTTAATTCACGACGGTGTCGGGAATTGATACCAAAATTTCCAACGCGTGTCCATAGTTTCCACCGAGAGTTCTCGTATCAAGTTGATTGAACGCGAATCGTATGGGTACCGATACTGTTTGCAACGTTCAATCAACTGGATAGCGAAATATTCAACAAGAAGTATCAATTTTTTAAGTATCAAAATTTTAAGTATTTGGTTTTCAACTCTAATACGTCTTTAATCGATATCAATCGAAAAGTACAATCAAATCGAATCAATTTGACAGAATTCATGAAAATATCGAGCATTTTGATACTCGTTTAATACTTTATAAATATATCCATAACCTCTCCTCCTCTCTGTAGATATACCGACTTCATACTTGACCGAAATATACTGAAAAACTATAGTTTGACACTTTGAAAGTTTCAATGTCAGTAAAAGGAATTTTATCAATTGAGAAAAGATGACTGTGATATCTTCGCGTGCATATATAGATGTCAATAGAATACAGTAGAATTCACAATTTATACGAATGTGAGAGACGAATAATTGAAGTCCACTAATCAACGATTTTTCATTCATGCAACGAGACTTTAAGCGCGAATTGGTGAATGGCAAGAATTCATTTGATCGGACATTGGCTAAAATTTCGTTCAAACAAATGGACGTATCGTATCGGTTAGATATCGATCTCATCAGCCAAATATCGTCAATGGCATCGTTATCGATCCGATCACTAGCCACGACGCATGCGTAGCTAGTTACACAAATTTCTTTCTCTCTCTCTCTCGTGTCTCGTCTCGTGGAAATATCGATCGCCCTCAACTTGCATCGACAGTTAACCAAGTTTTTCAACGCGGCGACCATTGACAAACGATGGTTGGCTCTCCAACGATTAACGCGCATCCCGTACAACGTTTTGGAGTAGCTACAGGCAGTTCGATGGCTCGGTTGTGTACCTGTTCGCCACAAATCCTCTCTTGACCTCCTCCTGCCCCTCGACGGAGAGGCAAAGGAATGCGTGGTTGCAACAATGTTTCGAGAGGAACGTCGATAGAGTCTTTTAACAGACATAGAGAAGAAAAGGACAGGCTAGTCGATTACAGCCTGGGATCAACCTTCGCATTTCAATCAGCGACTTTGTTGCAAAAGGCTAAATAAGCCGTGGTCACTTTGTTGCCAGCGAGCAGTGATCGATCTTCGATTCGCTGACGTGAGAAATTATCCAATGTTGTATTACACGTTCAATTAAACATGCACCACAGATTAAAAATTAAATTACACGCTGCGAAAATATATACATATGTATGAAATATGAATGTACATATAATAATGTATGTATATATATATATATATATATATATATATATATACAGGTCACGTGTGTAATAATACGTATGATAATAAGATTCAAATCGTTGAAACTGCTGCCGCGATGAAAAATAGATTGCTCCCATGAATTTCGTTTATTACAAAACGACGATGTCGGTAATAGAAAATTCATTCGGTCAACGAATAGTATCCATCGTCCATTTTTTAATTTGTGGAATTAATCGACGTGGCTCCTGAACAGAGAATTCACTTCGAATTGAAGAGGTTTCTGGATGAGAGGAAGATCCAGCTCTGATTTCTTTTAACATCAATTACGATAATTACCTCGTAAAACCAGCAGGTTTATTCGAATTCATTTCCCGATTACATTGTCAAATTTATTCGCACGACACTCCAAAATTCGACTTTCAATCTCAATATACTTTAGTTACGTTTCAAGTTGATCATCATTCTGCTGTTTCAAAGTTTCATATTCATTCAATTCATTCTGAATCAATCGTTGCACGCGAGATTTTCTAAATCTCGTTTAACAATATTCTCCGATCTGTTTATAGCTCTTTCCTTTTTACGCGGCACGCGAGATAGCGAGATCTCGATCTCGATCGCGGACGATCGAGAAACGAACGCGTACGCGTTCGAAACGGCTGCCTGAACCGTGTTGTTCGCGCGTTCGACCAATCTCCGTGGATCGCGGGGGGCCACGTGTTCGCGAAGTTAACTTAATTACGGCCAATTAAGCGTCAATTAACCGAGTAGCACACGGCCGGCTCGTGCAGCAGCGCACGTAGAATGGCGGGCATCTACCGCCGCTTTGGCCGCGCTCGTTCGTCAAAGTAATGACGTACGAACGCGTCCGCCTATCTCCAGACAGAAACGAGGAAACCGCGACGCGATCCACCCTCCCAACCCATTCGCCCCCCCCTAGCCCTCTCCCTCAAAAGGCAAAAATTAATTAACAAATATTGCGCGCACAATTCCACGTCGTCTAATTTTAATAAAATCTCGCAGTGGCTGCGCGTGATGGGGAAGCTTCGCTCTGCTGATGGACTTTGAATTGAACGTGTTTCCAACTGGACACTCGCGATATTTTCCGCCGCACATACGAAATTAATCGCCATTCAGAAGGCGGAAAGACGAATTTTTATCGGGCGACCAACGTGGGAAACGAAACGACTGACGACGCGGGTCAAATTTAATCGCGAGATCAACCGTGAGCCTGAGCGTTAAGGGATACGAACCCAGTATGTTTTCAAAAAATCGGGACATTTTTTTTCTTCTCTCTCTCTCTCTCTCTCTCTCTCTCTCTCTTGTTTCGTTTCTAGGTTTTATATGGATAGAATATTGCGGTAGCAGGATTTGTTTGACTTTGGATAAACGCGGAATTTTAAACGCGTTTCCCTCGAAACAATGGTGTTTGATTCAGAAGCCGGCGGATCATCCGATCATCTTGCAAATTTTTACCTTCTCGCACCCTTTAATACTCTCGATTGATCGTGCCGAACTGATACAGGCTTTTTCTTCAAACGATCACCGTTTATTTTTTTTTTTTTTTTTTTTTTGAAAATCCTACGCCATGTTCTTTTTATGTGTAATCAATCCTCATCGTTAATTCAAAAAAAAAATCCACGTTCGTTTTAACACACGGTCTATCTTTTCGTAATGAAACAATTGACGAAGCACGTCGATCACGTTGAATTCAGCTTCAGGATTTATCTCACGACGTCTAATATTACTTAACATCATACGCGACACATACAAGTTTTCATAATCTGCAATCAACTGTGTTTCTTTCTCATAAATTTGCCGAATCGGTTAACTACACGAAACGTGTAGAGAAAAGTGTACATCCAAAAGAACGTCACCTCACCCGATATTAGCCCCTTTCCGCTGGCAACTGGTTCGCGGACCATAACGAGTGACCGAACCGTATACAATAACTCGTCGCTTTCTTCTTCTCTTAAACCTCGTCGATATTTCTATGATATCACTGGCTAGAAATTATTAAGAATTAACAAACTTGTCACCTGTTTTGCCTGGGTTACGTTTAAATATACCTAAAACCGAGAAAATGCGGCAATTTGGGACAATTGTCAAGGAAACTTGTTTCAAATATCTCATCTTTAGCTTCGACGCTAAAATTGACAAAAAAAAAAAAGAACATTCGAAAATTCGGCCAGTGGCTCGAATTTGTCAGGGAGCAGCCTTAGAACAAATCTCCTAGGAAAAAAAAAATAAAGGTTGTCCTTGACGTGTGTAACTCTCCGATCAGGAAATGAAGTCGTCGCCGGCCTGCAAGGATCTCGCGCGGCCGGCTTTCTTTTTACGTCGAACCGGGGCGAGATCGCTGACACTCGCGGGTATGAGAGGTCGCCGCAATAATTAATCATTCGTCTCCGAAGCAACGGCAAAAAAACCGACAGCCGGCGTGACGTGGACGGCCTACGAATACCAACAGCCAAGACGCACCACGTCGTCGACGAAAACATTGACACGCGGTAAGAACCGTACCGGCTCCTAAGAATAGTCGCTCGTATTCCAGCTACGCAGAGCGGGTGCGCCACCGCGAAAGGAAAAGGGACCGTAAGGGCGAAAAGGAGAAAAAGAAAAAAAAAAAAGAAAAGAAAAATACAGCGAGTGGCGTGCACGTGTGAAGGAAAAAAAAAAAAGGAAAAAAGAAGAACACCGAACGATGACGCCGGCAATACGGGCCCCCCTTGCTTTTTCTTCACTCGTGTTCGATGGATCGGCATCGCAAAAAGATCCGAGAACAACTATGTACTTTTTCCAGTGGAACAAGTTTTTTCTCTACCGTCATTTCCGTCTCGCGAGCGAGAACTCGTCTCTTTCGCGCTGACGTGATTTTCGTCACGTCTCGTTGACTCTCGCCGATAGAAGAAGGCACCGTGTGCCTTTTATAGTAAAATCTACACGCAGGGAATGGAGATTTATATTGTAGTAAGTAGACGCTATACGCGAATGGAGATTCTTTTGGTGCAATATAATTTGTATTTAAGTGAAATTGTATTCACATTTATCGAGATTTATTTCTTGCATTTAAATTTGTTAAATTGAAATGAATTGTACTTAATTGTGTTTAAAATGTAATTTGTATCGAGAAGCGGGTAGAAGAAATCGGAATAATTAATCTCACGTTTAAACGCACATTTCTTTCCACGCAGTTTCGTGGGTTGATATTTTAAATACGTTCTTCTAAATATAAGAAATATTCACTGCTCGCGAGAGGAGCTTTGAAAGAGAAGAGGAGAACAAGACATCGGTCAACGTTGGATCAAAGGAAAACATTACTCATAAGAGACTAACGTTTTGTTGTAACTTCTGTTGGATTTAAGTGAAAGTGACCCAGCCCCGTTTCATTTCTCCGCGATGGCAGAACGTGTTTTCAATCGCTCCTTAATATAGATTATGTATAACCTGTAACTAGTTTCGAGTGCTTTCACTCGTGGTATTAATAATACATAATCTCCCACTTGTGATTTCTCGTTGTACAAGTGTTCTCGAATATTTACACCAGAATTTCTTTATATTCGTTCACGAAATTAACTCAAGTCCCCCATAATAATTTAAGAAATTTGAAAAACCCTCGAAAAACACGAAGCCCGCTTGCTGTCACTTGTCGAGAAAAAAAAAAAATACAGAGGAATACTGAAGGAAATAATTTTCGAAACAGAGAGAGAAAAAGAGAGAGACAAATTGGAACACTACGAGTAGCGATCTAACAATAAGTCGTAAGAAATGGAAACCGAAATAACTCGAAGACAGACGAAATGGGTTAGCAGCGGCGAGAACCAGCGGCGAACAGCGAATTGATCGAGTGGCTCTTTATCCAAACAAAGCACAACGCTGGGACAAAGATTCCCACGGAAATCAATTAACCGTAGCCTACGATACGAATCCTGCTACTCTCTCTCCCTCTCTCTCTCTCTCTCTCTCTATTTCCTTTTACTCTCGAGGAGCCAACTTCCCGATTCCATTTCCACCACGTGCTGGTTAATGAAGCGGCACCGAAAGGAACCGGAAAGAATCCCAGGTGGAGAGGCTCCAGGCGGAGAAGAGGATGCAAACAGCGCGTGTGCACTAGGAGGATGTTGAACAGAGAAAGGGAGAATAAGAGAGAGAGAGAGAGAGAACAGAGTGTGCCTGGGAAGAGGTTAAAGCCAATGGGGCGACAAAAGTCAGCGCGGCTAAAAGCGCCACGGACTACCAGTAGGTGCATGAATAATAATCTGTGATTAATAGAGCGCTAAGCTGCCGGTGACTCGCGGCATGAATGGCCGTAGTACTATTAAGCGGCCTCTATATCACACCTAAGGCGATACGATATATAGTTTCGTGTTATTACATCACCGGGACCCCTTGCCTTCGTCCCATCATCGTGTTACATTCACAATCGGTGTCACGGTAGACACCATGTCTGATGACTGCATCTTGTTCCTTACGATTATTTATTATTACCTTGCCTTGATCGCGGAGCTACGAATTTGAGCTACGACGAATTGATATACGACCGTTTGGCGGAGGTTTAAATGTATTCCCGCTCTTATCGCGCGAGACGTCGTACGACTATGTTTGGATCTCGTGTCTCGCGAATATCTGTCCCGTTTTAGTGTAAAATTGCGAGTATCAAATTTGTGAATGAAGCCTTGGTAATTATTTTTTGTATTTGTACCTCGTGTTTTAAGAATCTTTACTATCTGTCTTGATTGTGACATTGCGGATCGAATATATTATGTACACTATGAGAAAGATAGCGCATTTTGAAAATTATCAAATTTCTTCTCTATTAAACGAATGATCTTACATGCATACTTCCGTAATGTTTTCATCAACATGTAAGTAACATAAATCAAATTTTTCACCGCATATTTTGCGTTGTTAATGGCAGGACATTTTGCAAAGAAACAATGAATAGAAACGAAAGAAACGAAATCCACAGCAAAGCTTCGACGCAAAAGAAATTCGACACGATACCAGAGAGTTGATACAGGACAATTCAATGAAAATAATATAAAATACAATTGAGTTCCATTAAAAATCGGCAAAGCTTCGACGCAAGAGAAATTTGACAACGAGTGGGGAAAGAATTTTCAGTCGAGATTCATCAAAAAAAAAAAAAAAAACTCGATACCAAAGAGTTGATACAGGACAATTCTACGAAAATACAATTGAGATGCATTAGAAATCGGATCAGCAAAAGAAATTTGACGAGTAAGGAGAGAATTTTCAGTCCAGATTCATCAAAAAAAAAAAAAAACCTCGATACCAGAAATCGGCAAAGTTTCGACGCAAGAGAAATTTGACGAGTGGGGAGAGAATTTTCAGACGAGATTCATAAAAAAAAAAACTAGATACCAGAGAGTTGATACAGGACAATTCTACGAAAATAATATAAAATACAATTGAGATGCATTAGAAATCGGATCAGCAAAAGAAATTTGACGAGTAAGGAGAGAATTTTCAGTCTAGATTCATCAAAAAAAAAAACCTCGATACCAGAAATCGGCAAAGTTTCGACGCAAGAGAAATTTGACGAGTGGGGAGAGAATTTTCAGACGAGATTCATAAAAAAAAAACTAGATACCAGAGAGTTGATACAGGACAATTCTACGAAAATAATATAAAATACAATTGAGATGCATTAGAAATCGGATCAGCAAAAGAAATTTGACGAGTAAGGAGAGAATTTTAAGTCTAGATTCATCAAAAAAAAAAAAAAAAAAAAAAAAACCTCGATACCAGAGAGTTGATACAGGACAATTCTACGAAAATAATATAAAATACAATTGAAAATAATCCCTTTGACTACAGCTGACTCGCGTCGTGTGCTAAATTCCTTGGACACCGGTTGCAGCGCAGGTCCTTACCGGTAACGTAACGTGCGTCTGTATCGCGTTATCGTGATTTATCAAGCGGATCGCCCGCTGCGCCGGCTCCCATGATTTTTCACGAATGTCTAATTGCCCGATAGCGTGCTGAACCGCTAATGGGACAACGCGCGGTCAATTAAGAAATTGAGATTAACGAGCCCTTACGAGGTTATAGATCGCAAGGAAGCCTTTGTGCCGGACGTGTATCGAGACGCGGGATCAGCTTGTCACCGATAAGAACAAACAATTTTCACCGCAAGAAAATGAAATACGGTGGATTGCGTCCGCGGGAGGAATAGCAGAGGTACCAATTACGTGGCGCCTAAACGATGACGTGGAATGACTGATGATGCGATTAACCGCGGGGGTTAATGTTCGCGCTGTTTTTCTTGCTGAATAACATCGCGATTCAATGCACCTTTCTCTCTCTCTCTCTCTCTCTCTCGCTCTCGCTCTCGCTCTCCTCTTTTCCACTTTAGTGGGCATGCAGTTTGCTAGGAACTGTTTAGGCCCTTTTGCTCCCTTCTCTATTCTTGATGATGATTGCACGGTGATGTAAAGTGATTTCGCTCGAAGACTGAAAAGGGTTTTTATGGAAGCGTGATCAATGGGGGAGGGGGGGAAGGATAATAGAAGAGAGCTGGACTTGGAAGGAGCATCTTGACTTCTCGTACACGGAGAAAAAGGTGGATTGTTCTTTTCTGGAGAAACCTCGACGTTCGTCTGAACGATGTAAAAAGATCGTTCCGAACTCGAGAAAACTGTATTTATCTTTTCTTAAAACGACCTAGAAATTTCTGTACGCGGACCGACTGTACGTGAGCAGATTTTCCTTCGAGCTCACTCTCTCGACACTTCTTACGCTAACGAGTTTCTTTCTGTCGAATGTAGTACAGGGAAAAGAAAGACTCGTGGCAATTCGTCGATTAAGAGTCTCGCCTACTTTTAACGATTTATGTCACTCGCTGACTAAAATCATTGAACAGTTGAATTATCTAATAAATTCGAAGGTATTTGTATATTCCAAAATATATAAATTCTGTCTGTGTTTTACGAAAACTTGAATATCAATTTAGTTATGCCCTGCATAACCAACGTTACCAATATTTTTTTAAACGCTCAACGTACGATCTTACTAATCGAAAACTCAAGATCTTTAATTCATTTATATATACTTCTCAAACACATTTGAATAGCGATTTTGCCAACTGTAAAGTTGACGAATTTACAATTGAACGTTGTAATTGAAAAAATAAATATTGAGTTGTAACTAAAATTGCAGAATATCGTTCAAGAAAAGTGTCGAGGACATCGAAAACATTTTCCGTGGAAAAAGGAATGATAGCTCACGCGCGCGAAGAACACAGCGAGGAAAAAGATAAATTGTTCTTTTCTGAAAACAAATCTCGACATTCGCGCTCGAACGTAAAAAGATAATTCATACGAGGAAACGGCGTTTATCTCCTTCTGTTTTTTTTTTTTTTTTTTTTTTTTTTTTAAACGATCTAGAAATCTCCCGGTGAACACGCGTGCGTCTATGGAGGAATCATGGAAGCCGCAAATTACATTATCATGCATTATTTTGACAAACATTTGTCGCGTGTGCCGCATCGTCCAATAAAACGGAACAATTTACCGCGGCATTTAGACATAATTATAACTTAATGCGCGCTCCGTCTGTTTGCCAGTGTAATTGCGCTGGTAACAACATTTAGGTCCATTCACAATGCCGTCGAATTATTCAACGCGCGTCGTATTTTATATACGCGAATCACTCTCATTGATCGAAATTTCTTTGATCCTGAAATTAATCGCAGAATCGATTTATAACATTATGAACGCTGCGACAATCGCGCGCGAATAGTATTTGTTGTCTGAAATAACGACGTTAAAAAAAAATGGAAAAAGAGAGACGGACCTTTGAATTTCCAATGAATCTGATTTCAACGCACACGTAGAAATAATATAATTGCAACGAAATCGCACTTGTTCGAGTTACCGAGAGTGATAAATTCAAAATTTATTCCCCGTGAAACATAATCAATCATAGATCTCCTTATTATTGCGACAACACTGTCTAGTGTTCACCCGTAAAATTAACAGAATAAAAAGATTCGAAACACCAAGAAGTCAATGAGAAGAATCGATCTTTCAATTAACTTACACCGTCGAATCCCTTTCTAAACCAAAAATTCAACATCTCTTTTGTCTTCCCACGAAATTCTCCCAGCTGTGGAGTAACTGGAAAAATTGACAAAAAAATTTCAATATTTCCATCACTGAATGGACGATTAACTACGCTTGGTCGTTCGGTCTTGCTGACGGGGTTAAAGTGAACGAGACGGCGTTTCTCCTTTCGTAGCCAACGTAGGAGACGTAAGGAAAGCCGGCAGCAGATTTCTGGCCGGTAGTCCGCGGCGAAGCTGAAGCGGAGCGTAATTTCGGTTCTAACCGTGACCACGGTCATCGGCTGGCGGTTCGCCTACGTAATACGTAGTAGTACATATAAGTGGTAGGTAGGTATGCGCAAACAGCAAACAAGAAGTAGCTACCGGCTGCTTCCACAGGTGGTCGGGTCACGAACTGACCCCACTCCAACCCTCTTATTTCCCTCTCGCGCGCGCGCTCGCACTCGATCCGCTTCGTTTCCTCCTCTCTTGCTCTCGCTTGCTCGCCACTCTCTGGAGTCCTGCTTGACCCGTTGCACGTCAGGTTAGGTGTGTAGGTCGCCTAGTAGGTCGGTCAAAGAGGTGGGAACGAGAGAGAGAGAGGAGAGTCCGCGAAGGGGCCGCGTCGATTCGTAACGCAGACACGCCGTAAACCCCGGCGTTTTAGCCACTTCCTGGCGCGTCGGGATGGTACTACTACCACTCCTCGTCGTCTCTCTTTTGCTTCGTCCGTAGACCGGCGATCTCTTCTGCCACCATTCGAATTATCAACGATACGATCGAAAGTCGGCCACATTGATCTCGACAGGCAGAAACAGTTGGGAAAAGGGGGGATTTTGGACGAAATTACAGGAGAGAGTGGGATGGGAATTTGATTTTGGTTAGGTGTCTATTGAGAGATGGAGAAATAGAATATTTGAGAATTGGCATGAACTGGAGTGGAAATTTGGACTGAGTTAACGTTGAGATGGAAATTTTGGGAGGTTTTTGTTTTTTACGTGAAATTTATTGGGAATTGAGACGATAAGATTGAAACAGAAATTTGGACGACGCAACGTGAGTGCATAAAGTAATATTGAAACAGAGAAGCGTTTATATGTAATTACATAATTTGTCAAATTAATACTTATCGTCGCCTCTGGCTCGCCGAACATACATTTCATTGTCAAAAACGAAAGCTAGATTTGCTACTTTTCAACGATTTAACTCGAATAAAGGATCATCTGCGAACGATCTGTTTGATTAATAACACGAGACAAAGTTACTTCCAAAACAAAATGTAAATCATCATTCTACGCCTTTTATTTTTTCTCATTTCAACTGCTGACTAATAATTATACCCTTGATATTTTTAAAAGAATTCGATAAAAAGATCTAATCTAATTGCGTTTCCCTCTTACGATCTTCAGAAACGAGAATCAAAGTGAAAGAACTTTTTATTCGGCGCCGGTGTCGTTAAGCTGCGACGTCGACCATAAGTAATTCGCAATTCCTTTGGCGGTAATGATTTGCGTCGGGGCAATTTGGTCATCTGTCGGAGGAAATTGACCGCAGCTGCCCTCGTATCGCGCAACGTCACCGTTGAACATTTGCACACCTCGTCTGGATAGAATTTACGATCATGGCGTGGCCGTAAGACTCCCTTGGCGGCTGTGTTGCGTAACCGCGAAATAAGCTCTCCTGAACTTTAACTGGGAGTCAAGGTCATGGCTGATGGGAACTTTACCAAACTGAAAATACTGCTTCCAATCTTTCGTTAAAAAGAAAAAAGTAAAAAAAAGAAAGAAACTAGGAAAATCGTTTTTTCTCCTACGTAGAGAGAGAGAGAGAGAGAGAGAGAGAGATGATGGTCGTTCTACGTCATTTTAGGAGTTGATCTAATAGTGTTCCTCGTTGGGAGGATTATCCTAATCAGTTGAAATTAGAATGACACAATTCGAAATGGACGTTGGCAACAAGTGTAATTGGAGACCTCGTGATGCATATTCTGACGAAGTTATGTGGTTTATCGAGTTAGATGAGTGAAGTAAGGACCGCGGCCTCTATCGGGGTTCTTTCGTACGACAAAAGTTATTAATTTTAATAATTTGGTTATTTTTCAATCTGAAATTAGCAAAATTTGCGTACGCCGATATAATTTGTGTAATTTGTGTAGATAAAAATAAACTGTAGATCTTCATTCAGTGTTTTACGATCAATGAGACAATTCAGGTGTCTTAAACTTGTTATATGCATGATTATTTGCTGATTCGTGGTACCAACGGAGAAATGACAAGTTTTAGATTATATTTTGAAGAATAACAAATTTTAGATTATACATTTCCATTTCAATCTACAATTTTACTATTTCACAGTAGAATCAACGAATCTGTAATTTGTAAAACTGACGTACAAATTGCAGCATTAGTATGTCAAAAAATTGTAAAAACTGTAAAACATGCGCAGAGCTACGTGCCAAAAGAATTGGTTAACAATGGTCTCTCGTAACTCGTTAAACTTTGTTAATACTGGCAGTTCAATGCTTTAGAAAACCAAGATAATAAACTGAATATATCTCATGATCACTAGACACGAAGACTATTATAATAAATGGGGAACACGCTGCCATAAAAGCTGTTGGTGATTTCGCTCTAATATCATCTTATGAAGTTAAATAAAAATTACATTTCCCTCGACCTGCACCTTTATTACACGATATTCTGCAATCGACTTATATTTTCATCGTATTTACATAATGAAACACCTAGTTTTCATTTACTTTCAACATTCGGCTAAAAATTCGTGAATTTACCACTGGGAACGTCTTCAGAGAAATACACACACATAAAACGCAAGAAAATTGAATTGACTTCCTCTTAGCCAGCCAAGTGACACGAAAATCAGGAAATCAATAAAGATGGACCGGTCGCATGAAATACCTCGTCTCTGTAATCAAAAATTTCTTCGCAACGAATATCTGTTTTGCCTCGCGAATCTTCCATTTCGACAATACGAAATTTCTCACTGTCAGTGTTGGAAGCAATTTTGCTAAATATCTAATAAAACAAGCCTCGCGTAGAAGCCTCTCTCTCTCTCTCTCTCTCTCATCCAAAAGCAAAAACTGTCTTTCTACCTATGAGAACATCGATCAACTGATTGTCAATTTTTTAACAAACATACATAAGTGCTGCAATTTGTTTTATGTTAACCCACATTGCTCTCCATGTCTATATAATCATCCACCAAATTATACAATTAATATCTATCCACAGAGTGACACGAAAGTAAAAAAGAAAATTTTTTTAAATCATCCAAAGTTAGACCACCCAGAGTGTCGATAGTGTATTGTCCCGATAATCATCGATGATTACGTTGATGGATTGGTAATCCACGCTCGGTTTGCCGGATCCAGCATCGTAACGTTCCGTGGAAACACAAATGGTTCAGGGAAACGTTCGCAACTAGCACCGAAGTACGAACCAAGGGAAGAGAGGAACCGGGTTGCATCGCACGGTTGCCCGGTTGCTTTCAGTCGTAGGATGCTGAAGGCACTGCGGTTGCCATGGCGACCCACCACCACCGCAGCTCGATGTAATTATTTGAAAAACGCCCGCCGCAGCCCCATCCTCCGCCTACCACCCCCGGGGGTTGCCGGCTACAGGACGATGCAAAAGTAGCCGCCAGTCTTTTGCATCACGGCCAATCGAAGACGTCGCTCCATCGTTCGACTTTGTTCTGTCGTTCGTTCGCCTCTCGTTTCGCAGTTTCGTCGCACGATCGCCGATTCAAGAGCAACAAATGACGTTACGAACGTTAAAGGAGATCGAGCCTGATCGATGATTCATTTGATGGTTATTAGCTGGCGAGTGGTGTCCGTTCGAATGAAAGTATCGTGGTATTTGGAGCAACGAGTTTGTTCATTGAAATTTGAGATGAGTGAGAAGTTTATAAAGTTACACCGAGATTTTCTTACGTGATAATTTTTGCTAATTGAGCTTCTCGGTGGACAGTATTTCGAATTACATTCAACTGTAATTATTGATAGTTTAATTTACGATTAGCATAGCAGTAGGAGGTTTGAATTGATGTTATGTTAACTAGCATTTGACGCTTCCTTCATTGAATATTTCGGAGCCTTCTTTACTGAATATTCCGCATCAGATTTAAATTCAAATTTCCGCGAATGCGATAGACAATGAGATTCATTTCATTCTAGATACAATACTAAACAGATATGACAATTATCACGCTCCAGATATTTTATACATTTTTGAATATTTTTGCATCTTTGATAAATATGTTGTAATAATATTAACTGTCGATTATTATTATAATAATTACTGTTAATTATTACTGATATACATAAATATTAAATAGCCTATAATAATGCAATAACATTAATGCTACGACATTACAATAATATTAACAATATTAAAAAGGAAGTTTGAAATCACACAGAGCCGTATAATTTATACAATTGGAACAGGATAATTAAATGGTCTCTAATTAGGAAAATTTCATTTGCTTCACCGCCGAAAAGAATTATTAATACTAATATCGCTTCAATTATGCAAGGGGGAGAGAGATTTTCTCTAGAGTAACGGCGGTTACTCTCGTTATTATCAAATTTAGCAAACAAAACGCACGACGAACTTGTATTATAATTCGCGAATCTTAAGGAACACGTGAGTTTTTACGTTGGCGAATATTCGGGTCGAATATTACTCGAGGGATAAATTCGCGGGGTGAGTTGAACAGGCACGCGAAGGGCGATTACGTCAACTGGTAAATGCCAGTTGCGAGCAACAATGCGCGCAATGTTGCCGCGAAATTCTTTCAACAAATTACCCGGACGAATAATTGTCAAAGCTCACGAATGGAACATGGAATTTTCTAAACGCGTCACGCGTCTTTGGATTTTCTAATTCGAGCTACGATGTCATTACGATAAAATTACATCGTGCAATGAATTATTATCGTGCAAGAATGCACTGTCTGGAGAAATGATCCTAGTGCTCTATCAATCGTTTCGATGAAATACGCGTGACATCTCTAGAATGTCACTCACAAGTGCAAATCAATTGCCATTTCCAGCCCCTATAAACCAGGCCAGCGTTTAGGAAAATTGGCCAAATTGGCATTATTTTTCAAGACTTCTTGAACGCGGGATTTCTTCAGCCGGGCGGGGTGCAACGGCCAATCATGCAGCAATTTGTTCCGCAATAACGGAATGACGTGCAGCGATTAAAACGCCGGCAATTAAAAAACGGTCGAGAGAGAAAAAGAAAGAGGGAGAGACAGAGAGAGAGAGAGAGGAAATCGGATGGAAAAGATGAACGCCGAAGAGAACAAGATTTTAAGTGGCCTCTGTCGCGGTATTCGTAGACGCGGTATCGGTCGTCCGATAAAACTGGTAGATGCAAGATAATAACATATGCGGGGCCCGCGGAGTATCTTCAGAATATATCTCGATGCCGAGTTAATGAATTCGTAACGCGTGCCACCGAGATTGCCAGCGCTGCTAATAAACGTATAAAACGTCTTCCGGAAGCGGTTATCGATATAGATCAATTAAACAGCGAGCTGAAGGTCTTCGATGTGTTCGAGGCTATCTTCTCAAACAGCTAGAAGGAAAGACCTGTCTGTAAAGCTCTTATGACCATTAAGTAATGCCGCCATTAGTCAAATTAAATTGCTACGTTCATGTGCAACAAAGTAAAGATATTCGTAGGGAAATGAAACATCTAGATCTTGACCGAGAACGTGCAAGCACGGGGCTGATAAAATTTGAGCTGATTCGATGAACGTTCGTCGTGATGTGTTGTATCAGAGTATATATGTTGTGCGTGTATATGATTCGATTGTGGTGTTTAAAGAGAAGCAAATTTAAATTGCAAACAGAACCGAGAAGAAATATTATTGCGCCCGTTAAATGTTGTAATAAATTATACGTATACTTCGCGTACTTTCTGTTCGGGTCCTTTGTATTTTTGGTACATCATGATCGTCACGATGTGCAATTAACGATGCATCACTTGAAAAGTATCAAGACAAAAATCATTATTTTTTTTTACGTTAAGTTCTCAATTTGAATATCGGAAACAATAAAATTCACATTACGTTTAAATGTCAGACTAGACTACGGATTTTTATAATTAGAATAAAATAGAATATACATAGAAATTCATAGATGAGACAATTTATATTCTATTTTTTCCCTTGCATTCGTAGATGTAAATTTGCACAGAAATCCACATCCTGCCAAGCCTTTAATTTTAATAAATAAAAAAAAAACAGAATACTTCTAACAAATAAAAAGCAACAGTTTCGATACCGTGTGATAAACGATAAATTGAAAAGACTCGTCGCGCGATGCAGAGATCGTTAAATCGAGAAGCATCGACGCGAGAGACGAAAGCGTGAAAAGTGCGAAACCGCTCTCGATGGAGAGCGTGCATGTGCACCCGGCTTGCGGTTGCACCCCTTTTCCAACCCTCCGTGTCTACCCTGAATGCTCAAGGACGTACATAATACGACTTTGTCGAAGTCAAAAATTGCTAAACGAGCGAACGGGGGAGAGGGAGAGAGAGAAAGAAAAGGTCTCTCCGTGAAATCGAAATTACAAAAAGTGTTGTATAATTAGAGTAAAGAGTTTTCTTCTTTTTTCTTCTTTTTTTTTTTTTTTTTTTTAATCATCCGTGCAAAACCGAACACGTTCATACGTCCGAGAGAGGGGAACGGAATGAATGTACAGAGCGTACACTGTAACAATTCTAATTAAAATTCTAAGTTTCTCGTCGAAAAGCGAAGCGCGCGAGGGAGAAAAACGAGAGAAATTACGCGCGGGGCATAATTTTACAGTTTGATTACTGCGACAAAAGAATGAAAATATAACGAGGCAAACTTATCAATTTAATTGCTTCATTGATTCTCGCGCGAGGCACCGGTCGCCGGGCGCAACATCATTATTTTTATTGCAGCCGCGTCTAGTGGTCATAAATAATGAGGGCTGGCTGTTTGCTTAAAATTGTGTTTCGCCGGGATTATTCGTTCGTTCATTCGTTCGTTCAGGAATAAATGCTGATAAAAAGTGGATGTTGTCCGCGACGCGGCGTAAATTGAGATCCAACCCGGCGAATTTATCAGTCTTTGGAGGAATCGCGTTAATAAACATCCAATTATTAATATTTTAGTGGCACGTGGGACGTACGGTATCGATGCGACGCGATATTAGCCAGTTCGTGATCCTACTTCATCTTTTTTCTTTTTTTTTTTTTTTAACCTTTAGCTTTACTCCTACGTCGTCTCAACGTTTCTCTGGTTATTTGCGCTCTTGATCTTCGCATGAAAGATTTTGTTCATTAATTCTTAACACTTTGCAAGTCCAAATATTGCGAACAATTTGCTTACATTTTTATCAAAAGAGAAAAGTGTACCATTTTTTGAAGTATTCCTTCAGTTGTCATCGAAGAAGTCGCGTATGATTCAGTTTTTTTTCTTTCTACAACTTTCAGAATCTAGATTTGCCTGGATTTTGCGCCAAGGTCTTCGATCATTACGTAAAACTAATTTGTAAAACTTTGCATCGCTTCTCAATGCTTCCAGTAATTTTTCCTTAATTTCTTTTTCACATTTACTTCCATTTCAATACTAAAATCCTGCAGTCTTCGATTATGATTGATTCTTGACGATTGTATCGCGACCAAGAATTTCACGTCGAAACCATCGACTACGAATTAGTGTAAATTACGCGTGTGGCATTAGAAAAAGCAGAAAGAAAAAAAGAATTCAACAGAGTTCGATACCAGAAAATACAACGATCGAAAATGAATCTGCACGAGGTGACTGATCGATGGACACGGCAGAAGGTAAAAAGGTTGAAACTCTAGTTATAACGGGTCAGCGAATATTTTTAAAAGTCTGGCAGAAGACCAGATTCCAGTCTGCGTTCACGTGACTCGCAATTACAACGGTACATCCAATTACGGGACGTGTTAATGAGTCCCAAGTGAAATCAGCACTGGTAGGACAGGTAGAATCAGTTTCCTCGATCGACGATCGAAGGAGGATCTTTTTACCGAGTCTAACGTGCCGCAATTAGCGAAAGTTCCCAAGTATAGTACCAATCGAACATTCTGTGCGTCGCAACTTGCTAAGCTTTTAATTTCAATCTGATAAATCGAACTACGCAAAGACACTTCCAAGAATTACAAAAACAAAGAAAAAAGAATTCGATTCTCTCAGAAACTATCAGAGTGCCAATCAAGGACCAAGAGCAATAATTTATTTCTATTCCCAACATCAATATTAATAAAATATTAATGCAATTTCTCCGAGTTTCATAAAACAGAATCTAGACAAAAGACGCAACGACAAGAAAAAGAAATTTAAAATTCCCCCCATACGTCCTATGGTACTGAGAACTTAATAACGCGAGTCGATCAAACGGAATTACGAACGAAAACGTTGCGTCAACACCGCCATGACTCTCGACAATCTAACTCGATAAAACCTCCTGAATCATGGTCCCAAGATGTTTCACTCTCGCAATAACCAACATCCATCAGAGTCTCACCTACGATTAAATTCGCTGGAAAAGTTGCAGGACAGACGATCCGAATGGCCATCGCCAATCGTGTCACGGGGAACGTGACGAAGGTTCTACGATGGGGGGAGGAGGAGGAGGAGGAGGAGGAGGAGAGAGAAGACGCGGACGAGAAGGTGTGGGTCTGAATAGAAGACGAAGAAAGGAACACGGAGAGAGAAAGAGAGAGAGAGATAGAGAGATCAAGAGAGCGAGAGGTCCGTGACGATGCTCACTTGTTGCTCGCTCGACTAATTGCCAAGTAATTGGCCCCGTACCCCCCGCTCGTATAAAGTTTGCTTCATTGTCTTTAATAACGCCGTGACCTGCGCTAATGACTCACGTCGCATTCGTCGGTTAGAAAGACTGGGGGCAGGGGGGAGTTTGCTGGCTTTCGATGAGAAGGATCGAGTAGCTCGCGGGCGCGGAGAAAGAACCGGAAATTGCCGAAGAAATGGAAAACGCCGGGGAAAACGTGCAAAGCCGGACGAAATAATGATTTCCCGAGGAACTCGATCCCCCGCGCGTTTGCGGAAGGACCACGATTCTCCTTTTCTTTCTTCTCTCTCTCTGTCCTACTCTCTTCGAGCTATTAATTGTTTCATTGCGCTCTCTCTCTCTCTCTCTCTCTCTCTCTCTCTCTCTCTCTCTCTCTCTCTCCTCGAGCTAGTTCGATTCACTTCGCGTCTCTGTGATATCCCTGAAACGGAGCACGAACGACTTTGATTGAAATGTAACAGAACAAATATAATAGACAATAGGGATAAATTAGGATACAGGACAAATAGATTTAATAGGGAGAACATGTGTCTCCGATGTGATCTTCGTTGATTTTAAATTCTCGTGTTGATAAAGGTAATTTCGATGACAGATAGATGGCAGATTGTGTACATATATTGGTAAGGTGCAGGGGGAAAATTTTTAATTTCGCAAGCATGTGACGATCGTATCATCGAAGATGCTACGTAGAATCTAAATGGAGGTTATTTTTATCTTTCAAATATTGCAAGAAGTATTTCCGAATGTTATACATGTATTATATTTTTTAAATATATTTTTTAACGCGCCAATTTTGAATATATTTTTGAACGCATCTTACTTTAATTTCAACAGAACATGTGGAAACCATCGTCACTCCAAATCGCGCACCGAAGCACCAATTTTGCGAATGATCGTCTCCGCAACAGACGCCGAACGACTCGCTGAATTTTCCGGGTGATTTCGAAAGTAATAAAATAAAAAAAAAAAAAAAAACAATCCGTTCGTGGGTCGACTCTAACCTTGGGACATTATGATAATTTGGGACTCAATTGGGAGAGACTTTTTTTGCCAGTGGCACTCGTTGCGGAAGTTGACGCGTTTACCATTACCATTTACCCCAGCTGCGGCAGCCTACCCCTATGGGTCATCCACTGGGCAACCCTTCCCGTGCAATTAGCACAAATGCGACCTCAGCCGGAGAGGTATCTCGCGTCGAAGGAATTTTCTCTGTTCACCGGGGGCGAAGGTAACGGCTGCAGACAAAGATATTCGAGTCCGTTAACTTCTTGACGAAGTTTCGATTCTTTTAATCGGTTCTGTCGATCGAAGTTGCTTAATAGAAAGTCCAGAGCAACTTCCATTTATCTTTTCAATGCTTCCGAGTGTTCTCTATCATCTGCTCCGCTTATCGCTCTGATACTTCCAACGAATCAATTACTATCCCGCGTGTAGTGCGTATATCAATTGGATTAAACTGGAACCGTGTGTTTTCAAATTTTCGAAGAATCCGTGTGATTTGTTTTTTTTTCTTTTTTTTTTTGCAAAATTAACGAGACACAGAATTAACAAAACTGAAAAAAAAGCTTGAACGACGCTTGAATACTATTGAAACTTATTGTAACACGAAATTCCATCATAAACAGGACATTGTAGCCCATTTTCGAAAATTATGCTCGATCCAATTTGAAGAATTTATATTATTTATATCATTTAAAGCTTTATAATCTAATATTAATCCTAATACTGAGAATTGACATCATAGTCTACACTGTAATTATTAAAACATACTGTTCAGACAAAATTCAAAATAACGAACAATTCAACTTTTGACTTTCGAACCCCATTTCTGCAGAAACAAAAATAGTCTGGTACTAATTGTTGACAGTGCTAGCGTCGAATAATTACTCGAAACACGTATTTCGGTTCGTATTTTTCATCCCTTGTAGGCCGGTATGTCGGAAGTAGCAGTCTGGCTGCAGCATCCGTGAGCCCCTGGAACGAGGACAATCCGTCTATGACCAGATGTGCGATTGTGCTAAGAATTGAGAGTGACTCACTCCATGGTGGCACGTAAGGGACACGAACGTTCGAACACCAATGCAGATGCACTACAAATGCCCAACTTATTGTTTCTACGTAATCCCTATCAGAAAGAATTTCAATTCCGCCTTGATCCTGAGTTTTGATGGTTATAGGCAGTATTATAGACTGCTGACTAACCCTTTGAGCATTTAGTCTGTATTGGAGGATCGCGCAGAGAAACTAAAATAATTCGTTCACTCGCACGTTGCAAGTTCAAAGAAGATGCCTACGTTACTATATGAAAACGTACTGAATAAATATACCAAAAGGTAATTTGCTGCATGCTGCTCCTCGTTGTTATACGAACACTCGAAGGGTTAACAAAATAGAACCTGAACGCAGAGAGACACTACATTTCGAATATTTCATACGCATATTGTCGCGCGTATACATCCATTCTGATTTTCTCTTCGCACATTTTACACAAAAAAAGAGAGAGAGAGAGAGAGAGAGAGAGAAGTAGTCGTTGAAATTCGCAAAACGTGTCGACGCGTGTCGTAAATCTGAAAGCATACCTACGACAAATAAGCAATCGATCATTTGGACCGCTCTAACGATTTCAATGTCAAACTACGTTTTACTGCTCGTTTCGTTTATTGTTGCATTGAATAGCCGAAGGGTAAAGGTACAAGATATCGTCGAAGGGACATCTTAAGTTCTAGTTCTCGTCACGGTTGCGTTACCTAAACGAAGGTCGGAATATATTGAGTGTCATAAACTGTTTTACCCCCGAGGGTTGTGGCACGGACGCCTTAACGAGTTTTAATCCGGATAAGAAACGATTGGCACTCCGCAGACCGTGTGTAACGGTACACCGGCGTTAAATGTTGGGTATGGTCAGCGACCTAACCAAGCAATCTACCTTCTCATGCTGCTGCTCGTTACATTAGAACGCGTTCTGGCTGCGATTCTTTATTCATCGGCCATGTAGCGAAACGACGACGAACGTTCCTTCGTGCTCAAACGTATATATACATCGAGCAAATTTTCTTTAATTACCCTCTACGCTTTTCCATCACACTTTTCCACCCTTAGGAAATTTGTTAACTCACAGACACGTGTCTGTAGTAATTTGTTACGTTAAATTTGGATATTCAACGTTTCTTCGTAGTGCAACGAAATTTCCAAGATTAATCGTTATTAGTGATAAAATGATAACGTTATTAATACAATCGCACTTTCGTTCCTCGAACCGAATTCTCCATATTAGATTTTTTCCTTTTATCGCGTACTAATTAATTTCTGGTACTTGATAACAATTTACAAATATTATTATCGTTGCCCTTTCGTTAGACTTTCCTTTTATTAAATATTTGAACTTTCTGATTTGTTCGAATAATCGAGGAGAAAAATATATTTACGAATATTATTCGTAGACTTGTCGTGCAACTATTTGATTCTTGTTGCATTTTCTCCGAGTTATTTCTGCCATTGGCAAGTTTTTCAATTTTGCGCCACAAATCTCCGCGAGATATTGAAAATATTGTCCCTCTCGGGATCGAAACGAAGAACTCGTCGGGGCGACGAGAAATTTTCAAATGTTCCAAATGTTGTAAGTACAACGAGACAGTGGTTTTTAATTATCTTCGCAATCGGTGCACACGATCGAACGCGAATGGCGATGTTCGCGATTTCGATCGGGCACCAAAACGTGATTATCAGTTTCGCCGGCTCGATTCAGGGTAGTCAGCAAGTAGCCCTTCCATCGAGGACCTATGGAAATCGAGTGGCCGATGATGCGTGAATAATATATTGAGATTCGTGTCTCGTTGTATTAACCTGTAATTTTAAAGCAACGTCGCCGTATGAATATTTAACGCGGGCATTTATTTTCCCGGACGCCCACGACGATCCTAAGCGACGCCTTTTTCATCCTGGCCCCCGTCGATTAAATTTATCGATGTCCATCCGTGGCGTGTCTCGCGATCTTGTCCGCTCCAGCGAACTTCCGCGTGATCACTCTCAACAGTAGAACTGATAAATAGTCCGGGCAACCGATTTTCGTGCGTATTTGACAGATTCACGCAGTTTGAACGATATTTGATAAAATACGCGACTCAGAGCCTGAATCTTTTGAATTTTAAACTCAATGTTCAAATTTTAAAGTCAAAGCCTGTTAGTTTCAATGCGAACAATTAAAAGCTACCGTAGCAGGAAAGTGAATTTTGTTTCGATCCTCAATTAGTATCGTTGGATCGTTAATAACTTCGTGAGAGTATTCAATCTTCCACTTTGCACGTATTTTGTATATATTCCTTGCGCTCTGAAATTCGCATGAAAATGAAACTCTCGATTGAACTTGGCCGTGTCCGTGAGAAATATCATTCGTGACCTGTTCAACCTCAACGTACGGTTCAGACGACCGTTCGAATCTTGAACAATCCCTAAACAGAAACAGATCGTTTGCGAGCAAAGATTCACGCGCTACGTGGTCATCGTGGACATGGTCGCAGGATCGGTCGTCCCGAAGGGACACGAAGCAGAGAGAGGGTTCGAAATGGGAGAGGAAAGAAACCGAGGAGACAGGGGAGAGAGAAAGAGAATCTGAGCGACGACGCGCCGGCTAGACGGCATCGTAAACTTCGTCGAGGAACTTTTGAATTTTAGTAAGAGCCGTTCTCTTTCTCTATCTTCGTTTCTATCTCCACCCGCGAATCATCTCGGCCTTATGAATTAGAGGTTCTCATTTTCGGAGCTTGCTGACTTTGAGAATCTTCTTCTTCCTCGTGCGTCGATTACAAGTACGTGTAACCTCGATGAAGACGGGAGAAGCTACCATACCCGAAGATCGTGTCGCTACGTGCGACTGCAGCTTAGGCCGAACAGAGGTCGCCAGGAGTAGCGAAAAAAGGACAAGGTTCGCTTCCTCACTGAGAACACAACAGGGGCAAGAATACGAATAGTCGATAATATTCTCTCTTTCTCTCTTTCTCTCTCTCTCTCTCTTTCGTCAAGTCGGCGAAACTTGGCCAATCTTGGCTGCTGTACAGGTAAAGCGTATCCACTTTCGATGGCGTGTTCTCTCTCCTCTAAATTTCGAATTGTTGCTTGGGTTACTTCCCGAATAATCCTGAGGATCGCTCACGATTATGCGCGCTCCTGTTCGAACGTCTTCAGGACACGTGTTATTTCTCGTGTTACTTTTGACTCGTTACTAGATCTCACGTAGATGACGCGCGTGTGATTTTACATCATTGATCTGACTGATTTGACACAATTGTATATTTTATACTACGATTATATAATAGAACGATTGAATTAAAAGTAGAATGATTGAATCTTTTTGTAGATGCGATGCGTATATGTATATATATGTTTCGAATTCGTGAAGATAAATGAGAAAAGTATCCATGACATTCGTATCGATTGTACTTGTATATACGACGAGCATAGTCGACATCGTGTGCTTTACTTTCTTAGTTTTGGAGGGAATGAATTACGGGGGTGTACATTATACAGCGTCACGTTATATTGATCTTCTTGAGAACATAATTAAACAGCATCGAATATTGTACTTATTTACATGATCTATTTGTTTAACAATGTACGCATCATTTTGTCCTACTATCCTCCGAATTATTTCAATTTCGTTCGTTTGTCAAAAAATTTCAAAATACAACCGATATTTTTATTTAACCCTTCGAAAATGTAATATCGGGAAGCGAACGAGCTTATTACGCAACTTAATAATACATATCGATGAAGAATGTTGTACAAAATAACACACACAATCCGGAAACAGAAACTACATTTCGTTTTCCAAATGTAGTCTACGCGTTTGTGGAAATTTTATTACCACGTACGTATCGCGAGTTTGATGCAGCAAAAATCTGCATGATACAGGTATAAAATTAAACGACACGAAACGCGCTTGGAATCGCAATGAAACGAGACATTCGATCCGTTCAAGAAACTAATTTAAAGTACCAGTTAAGTTAACAGTGCCAATCGTTGTCAATCAGAAATAGAAACATACGTGAACACTAGTCGAAACGCACCCTCGACATCTAATCTAATTAGGATCGCCAAACTCTCGCTCCACCCTCAGTTACTGACCTGTTGTCAACTGGTTGTAGGATTATTTAATCGAACGAGGGGGGCGGTTCGGTTTTCGAGTAGAGGTCCATCTTCTATTTTTTTTTCTTTTGTCTTTTTTGTCTATCGTTGCTCAACATATACCTAGCATGGAAACGTTCGTTCTTCTGGGTCATAGGTATTCAGATTTTCTGTTTCCCCGGCACCTAGTTTCCTTCAGGATGCGAAGGGTACCGCAGCCTGCGAAGAGGGTGGCCCTGAGAGGGAGGGGGGGGCCAGAGGGAAGCAGCTAGATGAAAGGAGGGGTAGCGAGAGGGGTGCCGAGACGAAAAGGGGAGGATCGAGGAAGCAAAAGGAAGCAGACGGCTGTAAGGAGAGAAAGAGCTGGCAAAAGAAAGAAAAAGAGACACAGAGAGAAAGAGAGAAAGAGAGAGAGAGAGAAAGAGAGAGGGGATAATTCCACGGCTAAATATCGGTAAAAATCAATACTATCTCTTTCCTCGGTGCACCGCCATCGCAGCTAATAATGCACGAAAAGAATATGGATCTTCGCGAAGACTGACATGTCCCTAGAATTCAAAACGACTCTTCGATACTTGTTTTATGAATAATCACGCGTGCACGACGTACAACGGTGAGGCGCTTTGAAATTTTATTAACATTTGTCACGTGACCATATCGACCATTATCAGAACGCAAACATTTGCGCGTGTGTGGGAAATCTGAAGACGCAGAAATTTACAGGCTGCAATGGCCAAAATAGTACTCGTTGCAGTAATTTAATATAAAATATAGTAAAAATTCAGTAAAAACTAAATTGCTGAGCCAGTATTATTTGTGTCAGTATTTATAAAAATATGAATTTCCATGAATGTTCGACAAGCATACTAAGCTACCTTTTCATCTAAATGTAACGAAAAGAAGAAACGAAATCCGACTGCATTTCAAATACGAGGAAAAATGATCGGTCAATTTTATTCTGACATACTCTCTGACAAATATAGTTTTGTAATTATTCGTTCATATTAATTACGTCCTCCTTTTTCTCGAGGAAACAAGTGTCGCGCAACAGTTACGTCACTAAATTAATTAATTAACAATTAATTAACAATAACATTTTCCCGAGCAACGAATGAGAGAATTTGACGCGGGGTATGAAACTTTGCGCGACTATAAATATGATTTGCAGTTCGCGCGTTCGAACGCTAATTGAATCGCTTTTTATTCATTTCTGATGTCTTCGCCGCGGTAATGCCTTTTCTCGTTACAATTACCGCGTCTTTCTCGACGATTCGCGCCAACGTTTCCGATATTTTCGAATTTTTTAACGAAAATGTCCAGAGTAACGGGATAAAGAGTGGAGCAGAATAAAATATGTGCATCGTTAATTAAATGGACCTCTTTCAAAGATCGCGTGAAAAAGTAAGTCTACATTTATTAAGTTGCAGATTTTCATGTCATTTGATGATTAAAAGAAGGTGTTTTAATGTGGCTCGACGAAACAAAGGAATTAACTGACACGCGAGAATGTAATACATTTCAAAAATGGCCAGCTTTGTGTAAAATCCAAACCAAATAATAAAGAAGCAGTTTAGATAAAGTTATACGGTTATAAGTTAACAATTGAATTATACAATTATAAGTTGACGGTATACCGAGTTCCAAAACTTGTACAAAAAAAAAAAACTTTCTCCAAACAAATGCGAACACTGTCACAGCCAATCTGACACGGTAGAACTCTGTTGACACAGAATTCCATTTATCCGAATTTAAGCCAATGTCCGATCAAACGAATTTGAATTCGCTTATCCGTATGCTATAACTCTTTGTGGAACGAATGAAAAATCTCTATCAGCGTTGCAGAATCGCTGAATCTCAATTACACGAATTCCGTATTCGCAGCGGCGAAAATCATAATTTCCCAAGGAACTCTTGATCGAACTTTCCCAACCCCTCAGCGAAAGTTACCCCTCCACCCGGAAGTAGCGAAAGTATCTGATCGTTATAACGTTATTAGAACACCGAGGCACGGCGCTCGTCGCGGTCGCAAAGATGCAAAAGTGCAGGAGGTATGCAGGGCGGGAGTGGGGGTGGGAGTGGGGGGGTTTCCTATGGGATACCGATCAATTATGTGCCCGGTGGCAAGAACGCGGTATAAACAAACCCTCGTTGCGGCCGAGCGGTCCCGCTATAAAGCGATACGAATTTCTCGTGCTCGTTTTCTCAAATGCTGCGGGGAGTAACAGCGTGGAACCGCGGCTCGACCACGACCTGAGACAAACGGTTAACGAAACGCAACGGGCAGCGAGATCCCCGACGGTTTCAAGATTCCTTTACACGCGAAAGTGTAAACGGTGGTGCGGCGCGGACGCACGAGCGAAGCTGCCGGGGCCCCCAGACCGACGGATCGCCACCCCATCCCTCGGCTTTTCTACCTACACCTATAACCCCCATCCCTCTCTCACCACCACCCTCCCCTCGGTTACTCTCTCTCTCTCTCTCTCTCTCTCTCTCTCTCTCTCTCTTTGCGCCCCTGGCCGCCCTCCTCTACATCCCTCGGCCCCATCCCTCTTTGCTCTGCCAACCCAAACCCGAGGAGCAACGAAGAGGAGGAAGGGGCGCAGGCAGCTCTCGAGTGGTTCTCAACAAACTTTTTGATACCGCGATAAAAATGTCAGCCGCTGTCGTTAATTAATTTCCCTTCCGTGCTTCTTGGAGAATTTTTGGGGATCTCGAGGGGATTTCGGTGACGATGAGATTTTTTTGCGGGTTTTATAAACATCGACGATTCGTCATTTACGGAACAAAGAAACGAGTTTGGAATTTGGCGCGTCGAGCATTTGGAACGTTTGCAAAAATCGAGTGATTAGAGTCTGGGCAAAATTGGACTAGATATTGAGGAAATTTGCGTCTTTAGAAATTCGAATCTTCCTGTTTCTTCCGAGTGTTGGTGACTCGTATCCTTGGACATTCTAATGTTCGAATTTTGGAAATTCGAAACTTGCAAATTTCAGAGCCCGCTAACAAATTGCATCTGCAGAAACTCGAATCTTGTCGAATTTTGAAGTACGAAGAATTTTCATCTTTCGAAATTCGACTCGTCGACCATCCATATATTCAATAATCAAATCTTTCAAACGCAAAAATCCTACAAACTCACCTCCTGTCCGAACCTGTCCGACCTCCTAAATATACATACATACATATATCGATAATCAGAATTCTAAATCAAAGATTCACGACGAAAGCAACGATCGTCGACGTCGTCACACGATATCGCGATTTTCAGACGCATCCTTGACACGTTCTATCGATCCAACAGACATATCGAGCGAATCGTACTCTTTACTCTCTTTTAACGCGACTTAACGTAATACACGCGATAATCGCCGAGAAACGAAACACGTTACGCGAAACAAATGGGAAACAAATGGAAGGAGGTAAATAATTTGTAGACAGTCGGATTGGCAGCGAGATACGGTGAAAAATTAAAATACAGGAAATATGAGAACCTTCGTACCACCCTGATGCCTCCCCACACTACCTCCACTCGTTGGTTCACCCGCCCTCCGTAACACGGGGTGGCTAGGAGGGTTTAGGGAGAACAGGGGAGGTGGGTCGCGTACTACCTCCTACAAAAGTATGGCGTCACCTCCCGCGGTACAATCCCTGCCAAGAATGTAACACCGTTATTTTATTCTACCTCGAACAATACCTATTACTAGTTACTGCACCGTGAGAACAAAAGGTAAAAAAAAAAAAAAAAAAAAAAAAAAGAAAAATTGAGGGAAGGAGGTTCGTTTGACTCTTTCAGGATCAACCCACTGTGTTTAATACAGTACAGTTCTAATAATTGTGGAATTTTAAATTTGTCGAGATTGATTCATTAGGGCGGTGTAACACAAAACTGGACTTCGTACAGCTGGAGAATAGTGATGGAAAAAATACGAAGCGAAATTTTTGAAATTCTCTCTCAGAATTTCTTGCTTTGCGATATTTCTTTCAATCTTCTTGTACAACAATTAACTCTGGCAATGTATTGCAACTTTGTGAAATGTAAAGTAGTTGTACTTGTCTGAATTACTGAAAGAATTTAAATTTAATCCCCAAATATTATCATCGGGCTACAAACGACTGTAGAAATGTATTTAATTTATTACGAGTATTCAGTATCTTATACTCTTCATGATGGGTATTAAGGTGATAAAATTGAATTATGAAACAAAGAGGCAAATATTAATAATATGTACAATGTTACACTGTACAATATTATTTGTTTCAAAATATTCTGCTTCAAAATATTAAGCAGGATATAAAATTTACATTTTTCACACACCTCTAATAATTCCCAATAATTTCAACAATTCTTTCTCTTTCGAAAAATTGAAACATCGGAATTGTCTTCTTATCGGTGGAAACCGTTTGATTCTTTCGTCGTAGATCGCGTTATCCGCGAAACAGAGGGGTTGAAAAGGAGAAAGAGAAGCGCGAACTAAGTTGCGACAATTATTCAATGTCGAGAAAATTATAGGGCTAGGCAAGGGTTAATTAAAGCTTGACAGAAATTAAAATTCATATTAGGTGACCTGCGTATGCCGCGATCTTATCATTGTCGTTTTATAAATTCTTGTTAAGCGAGACCGGTTGTTTATGGTGGTTCACGTGCCCTAAATGAAACTCGAACGAAACTCTGGCTCTGGTGATTATAGACGGCAATAAATTTTATACGATATCAATTCACCACGTTTGCAAGTGCCACTGATTTTCTTGTCAATCGAGAAATCACTCTGACGACAAAGTGCTTCTATCGATCAAATTATCAACTTATTTAATCGTTCCCAAATATTCAAAGACTGTGTGATATCCATTGAGTTTTAATATCGGTTTGAAAAACATTCTATTAATAAATATTCTATAACAGACGAAACAAATAATAAATATTTCGTTCCAATATTCTAAATATTTCAAAGCCAATTTTATGAATTCAAAAATCTTCTATTCCGATGTCCGATAATTTTAAAAACATGCCAAATTCTAAACGTCTGTCCTCGTATTCTAAATATTTCAAAACCGAATTTTCAAAAACACTCTGAAATCCCAAATACTCAATCGAGAATCCTCCGAGTCCATCGTTTCCAATTCGCTAGCTTTCTCTCGACACTCGTGCTATCTGTTCGCACAGTTTACAAAGATTTAAGACACTTGTAAACTCGAACACACGAGGAATTCACGCTTGCCCACGCAGCTACACAAGTACAAACACACGGTCGATGATCTGGCGCGTAACGCGCGGTTAAAAATCTCCTCCAGGCGATTCCTGTGTCACCTGGATCTTGTCGCGGAGCTTATTACTTCACTCGTAAGTTCCTCTTTCTTCCTTCTCTTTTTTTCCCCCGTGATTCGATAACTTTGGTTTCGAAGTTATCGCGCATGCGAGGAAATTCGAATAACGCGCGCCGGATCTAGCGCGACCGATCGAGTCACGCCTTCAGAGACGTCTGTTACGAAAACTATTCGAGAAAACTGGTTTACGTAGTTCTGTACGCGTGGTCCGGTTCACCGTTGTATAAATTATAGGTACGCAGTAGGTACACTGCCGCGCAAAAGTCTCCAACGCACTCTTTCGTCTTGAGCCGTTCGTTTGCCAAGTCGATTAACGAAAAGTACGAAAATTTTATGAAACTCTCGACAAAGCGATACACGCTTTTAAAATTTAAACTCTAGAAGAAATCTGTGAAGCGTCGATGCATAGCGCATACAGAAAGTATTCGTACACTATTCACTCTACTTTCACGGTATGCTATGTTTGTTTTTTTGTTTTTTTTTTTTTTTCAAAGATGGTTGTACGTCATTTTGAAGTGATCTCGCACACTGAAAAAAGCTTTCTTCATAGCTAAATGCGTCATAGTCTTGAAGACTGAAGTACGAAGTGAACTCCGGTTATTTGTCCACCTTTGAAACGAATATAGTAGACTTTTGAGCGAGGGTGTATTGCACGCGGCGACAACTCCAACGCACGATATCGAACCTCTCGCGTAACGTCGATTCTTTCGAGTGGCTCGATAACGCGTGACTTTCTCACTGTATCAATAATTTAGATCGCAGATAGTGAATCACTAACACGGCTGCCAAGTTTAGCACCAAGTGACTCGCTGGCTGGCGCCGTTCATTACAGGTTTCGTCTGCACACGCGATATCCAGCCACGTTCGGAAAAAGGATACTTAACAAACAATATGTTTTCACGGTGTCTGGCAACGATCGAGCGAAAAAATTTGGCAACTAGCAAGACGCGAGAGGGGGGGAGGGGAGGGAAAAGCGCTTATCTTCGATCTCAATTCGATGGAATCGCGTTTTAAGAACATCAGTGCTTCTCAATTTGTGAAAATTGAAGAGATATTATCTCCTTTCCCCTCGTGATACACAATTCGAGACGATTTATTTTGTCAATTTGACTTTTATATCGCGACCATATATGTTCTTTTTTTTTTCTTTTGGTTTTTTATAATTCGTACTAATCAACTTTATAAATTTAAAAAAGTACAGAATTTTTTTAAATTTATGTTCAAATTTACTATTGCCTATCTGTGTCATCACTTTACGACGAACGAGTTTATTGGAATTGTTTTTGATAATTTTTATAAATTAGAAAATTTATTGGATCTATAACAGAAAGGCAAGTCAACTCGTCATTCTGTTTGTCAATCTTTCAGATATACATTTCTTTTTAAATTTTTAGAATAAAATAATTCGTCCTCTATCTTTTAACCAAACTCACTCGTCTTTGCCAGATTCTACCCTAAAGAATTGATCAAATTAATTCATCTTTGATAACTCTTAATTACATCACTGTAAAATTTCTTTTCCTAAGTCGAGAAATAATTTACAATAACAGTTGAAGCCAATTTTCATCGCAATATTCTGTATAATTTCTTTCTTGACCCACGCTAGCAACTCTCTGATTATTTCAAAGAAACTAATTGTAAGATCTGCCTGCAAGAAATTTCATCATTATCTACCAAATGCTACCGCCATCAGAATTATCCGAAAATAGTTTGGCCGCGTTTGTTCCCATTTACAACTTTCGTGACAACGGACGATCCCTGTTATGCTTTTATCGCGTCGAGGCATTGAAACAAGCTCGCTCGCCGCGTGTAACTGATTTCGAGTTGCTGGACCGCAGAAGCATTGACGTCGATACGAGCGATCGAGACCACGTCCAAAGGGCAAGAACGTAGCCCTACCGATGCAGGATTATCAGCAAGAATGCGGACTAACCAGGAGACGAATGATAAATAACGGTGGCTACCTGTGGACTGCGTTATCTAGGAATGTTAGCGGCCCGACAACGTCAGACACGTGATGCTCTTATGTTTTACACGGTAACAGCGACGACGTTTCTATATACCGCACGATTCTAAGCCCGACGAAAGCCCATCGATGCTATCGCGCCCGAGTAAAGGGAGAATATGAATCAATTCGACTGTATTCGGATTTAATACGCGCGGATATCGCTGCTGAATCGCAACGTTCTCTCCTACATAGGAGACTGGTGTGGTGTGTTCATCTTCGGATTTATCGGGGATGCATTATTAAATACGCTATATGCTACAAGCTCTAAGGCTACTGGAATTCGATCGACGTGTTGCTTATCAAATATGTTTAATTAACTTTTCACATTGAACGCGTGGAATGAAGTACTGGAGTTTTAACAAGTTGATTGAGTAAACTTAGTTGGTTTTATAGAATGGGTCGGACATATTGCAACTACAGCACAATATTAACAATCATACAATACGATTTTTAAACGAATTTAATAAATTATTAATTTTTCTTTGTGCCTTTGTAAAGAAAACGTTGCATTGAAGTCATTTCAATTAGTAGATTCAAACT
This sequence comes from Tetragonisca angustula, assembly GCA_036937485.2. NCBI lineage: Eukaryota > Metazoa > Arthropoda > Insecta > Hymenoptera > Apidae > Tetragonisca > Tetragonisca angustula. Next base: position 50,059 of record JAWNGG020000348.1, on the reverse strand, counting down.
TGCATTGATAATTCATAAGAAAAAAAAAAAAAAAAGAAATTTCACTGAATAATAAAAATGAGATTTATAAAAGAAATGTAACACGTTTTAAATGAGGATTAACTCACTACTAATTACTAATCTAAGTATTATTAGTGTTATAACTAGAAACAAAATTACGCATCAATTCTATGCTAAAAAATCTCACATCAATATCATTTCTGATAAGCAACACGTCGTGAGCAGAACTGTAATCAAAACTCACCCTTGCTCTATCCTGTCGACCGGTCCACCAGGTCCCATCATCGCTGGATGTCCAGGTCCGATAGGTCCTGTCATCGGATGACCAGGTCCAAATGGGCTTCCAGGTGGCATACCGTATTGTGGTCCGCCAAACGGTTGACCGTGCGAAGGAAAGTGAGGATTTCCAGCACCCGGAGGTACGAACGGCGGTCCCGAGGAACCGGGTCGACCGACGAACTGCGGTGGCCCGCCAGATGGCGAGCCAAACGGACTCGGACCGGGCCCATTGTACGGTGGCCCGGAATTATTCGGCGGCGGAGGGAATCCCGACGAATTCGGCGGTGGTCCAGGACCAGGTGTCGAGGAACCACTAGGCGCCGGCGAGGCAGTATATTGGGGAGTCGCGGAACCAGGAGGTGGACCTTGATAGGGTGGTGCCCCCGCTGGGCTACCAGCGCCACCGGGAAAAGGGCTCGGTCCTTGGAAGGCCGCATTGCTCGGTGGACCACCTGTACTGTTGTAGGGACCAGAGCCAGGGCCACCACCCTGGCCAACGGAGTTTGGTGTAAAGGGCGATGCCTCCGAGCCGGGCGGCGGGCCCTTCCAAGAGGCTGGTGTTCCCGGATCCTCCAGCGTGGTAGTGGCTGCCAATGGCGTGTTTAGGCGGCTACAGCCTGGAAATTGAAACGACATTTTGTGTTATATTTCTGTTTTGCTTTGGAGTAACTGATTGTACACTGTGAAAGTAGGAGAATTAATGTAAGTTTTAATATGGCGTCTGTACTAAGAAACAGAAGATTTAAAAGATCTACTCTACTAAAGATGTTTCTCTAAAAGATAATGATATTCTATTTTGGAGTACATGTTATGAAAGTAATACAAGTTCTAATCTGATATGTATACTAGGAAACATAGGTTCTAGAAAATAAACATATCTCTGCTGTATTTTGGAGCAATTGGTCTCATATTATAAAAGTAGAGAAATTAATAAGAGTCCCAATGTGGTATGTATACTACGCAGTTTTAAAAGATAAAAGTATTGTTTGTCTGTTCCACTTTGGAATAATTAGTTCTAAATTATAAAAATAGAGGAATCAATAAGAGTCTTGATATTGTATTTATATTAGAAAGCATACACTTTTAAAAAATAAAAGTACTGTTTCTCTGTTCTATTTTGGAGTAATTAGTCCTATCTTATAAAAATAGAAGAATTAATAAGAGTTCTGATATGGTATATATACTAGAAAGTATACACTTTTAAAAGATAAAAGTACTGTCTTTCTCTGTTTTATTTTGGAGTAACTAAAAATAGAGAAATCAAGTACAAGCAAGCGTACTAGAAAGTATATAAGTTCTAAAAGGTAAAAGTGTTATTTCTCTATTATATTTTGAAAGATAATTAATATTACAAAAATACAAAAATGAAATATGTTCCAATATTCGTATTAATGAATACATAAGTTCCATAAGAGAAGAAAATTGATACCAAAAGAGTATTATAATGATATACAAGTATTTATAATGGCTCCGTCACTCAATATAATCTACTACTCATTGTCTTCAACAAATTCCTTATAGCGTGTAAAAAGTTCAATATACAAACATTTCTCACATAGTACGTAACGAATATAATGACCAATTTAGCTTCTAAGCTTATTTATATGCAATACAAATAAATAACCTTACTAATGTATTTATATTCTACCTACATTTGATATAACAATTCTTCTGTGCCAAGCTTTACAAGTTATAGTCATAAAAATAACATGCGAACACAATGTAAACAACTCTAACTGAGTAAAGCTTATATCAAAGACAGATTACATAAAGTAACATGTAACATAACATTTGAGAGGGTCGTGAATGAACAAAGAAACAAAGGAAAATCACCATTATTTGTCCCATTGGCCTTCATTGTCCTATGATCAACCAGCTCATTCCATTGCACCGATCACCCACTTTGGAGGAATCAGCACTTGGCGAAAAAAAAAGAAACGTCAATTCACCGGATACACTTTAATCCTAATCGAACAACAATGTCACGTTTCAATTCCTGTGTGTACAGTAACTCAAGTTTTCCTTAGAATCGCGTTAAGGTTATGTGCCGGTAACCTAACCTATACCGCGTTTAGAACGCGTTCCGCGAATTCCACAGCCAACGAGGGAACTTAAAGCGCACGAAACACGATTCCCGATACTTTTCAAGAATCCGAATTCGCAGTCTGTCCACGCACCGTCTCATCGAAAACCGTGAAAACTACGTACAACAATGGGCATCTGTACGGTCGCGTTGCCGGCATTTTCACGCTGATTTTCAACCTGTTTCAAGACGTTCCACCAGGTTTCGAGTCGAGATCCAGGCGCGCACCCACTGTTAGGCGCGTGCACAGGTCCGACATCACGCTAGTCTTCATTCATTTTCTCGTCACATTGCAAAAAAATTCGCGATCGTCCAAACACAAATGACTCGGTGCAAGAAAGAAAGAGAGAAGAGGCAAGCGCGAATAAACACCACCAGAGTCAACAGACGACCCTTGCCAGGGACGTAGCGTACAGGTGGCGCCACAGCATTCGTATTTACCGAAGATTTTTACACGTTCGTTAATTCGCATCGAACGAATGGTAATAATTCCTCATGGCCATAAGAACGACCGATTTCTCGTCCATCACATGCGTATTCCATTGATTTTAATCAACCTTAAGCTCAGGATACATGGTAAACACTGGACGAACGCGATGGTGTCGACACGGACGCTCCGAAACGTCAAGTTTCAACCTGTCAAGACAGGTTTCGCGAATGAAAATACAGGAAACCTGTGAGGAACGCGTGACGGTACGAAAAAAAGTCACTAGTCTCCAAGCACTTTCACTCGCGATTTGTCACTCACACGTGCACCGTTCGCGACGACTCGCGGAAATACACGTACGCACGTGCGCCAGGGGTGTAGCTAGCCGACACACGCACCTAGTAGTAAACTAGACTAGCTGCTCCCTCAACGGACCACGTGTTCGGTTACTCACTGTCCCTCCTAGCTGCCCGCGCCCGGATGTCAACTGGATTTCTTCCTCGGTCGCAGCCAATAATTGTTACTCGAGACGTAAAAATCGGACGATGCTGCCATTTTTAACAGACCGGCTGCATGAGCCGACGCGGCAGCAACGACTGCCTCACACCCCGCCCAAACACACTGAAAACACACCCCATCAAGGCATACGAAGCAACTCGCTGGTGCAGCTTGTTTTCTCTTCGTTCAGGGTTCGTCACTGCGTACCCTTCTTTCGTACGCCAATCGCGAAAGATCGCTCGCGCCGCTTGACACGCGGTGTTTCGTTTTTTTTCTGTCGTTCCTCTGGAGTTAAACCGTCGCCTAAGGCCTAAGTAATCCAGTCGTATTGATTCTAAGCCGCGCGCTACCTTCGCGTAATTATACAGCTGATATTCCTTGCGCGTGCACCCGAAACTTTTCCACCGATTTTTCCCTAGACGCGACCCTCCTTGCCGACTCTACGCCAATGCGTCGCGCTCTTCTACGCTTTGTTCCTTCCTTCGCTCGTTTCCTCTGGGATGTCCCTGCGACTACCGGCGACAACCGGTGCGATTAATTCGAATCCTTGAGAGGTATCGCTCGGACCGACTGTAATTTCCAATCGATTAATCAAGAGGAAACTTTGGCAACGCGGTGTCGCCTGTTGCATGCGAGTAACACCGTGTGTACACGACGTGCAGCAACGTAATCGCGTTGATTTGTAAACAACATGAGACGCCGGCCCCGGGTTCGTAAAGAGCGATGCGCCAAAGCGGACAGGCCAAGTGAGAAAACAATCACACGGCAGCAACGGCACCACGACAGACGAACACGCGTCGTCGTCGTCACCACCACTCTCTCTCTCTCTCTCTCTCTCTCTCTCTCTCTCTCTCTCTCTCTCTCTCTCTCTCTTTCTCTCTCTCTCTCTCTCTCCCTCCCGCTAGCAGTTATTTCTCACACTTGCTCCCTTCGATTTTCCATCGAACGCTTCTCTCCCCTCCGCTGCGGCAAATTAGAAACCGACGCGACGCGTGGAGAAACACCACATACACGCACGCACACGCACGCACGCACGCACACGCACGCACGCACGCACACGCACGCACGCACGCACACGCAAGGTGCGTTTCTTTAAATCCTCCTCCTTCTCCTCCTCCAGTTGGCACACCGTTTTCGCAAGCACTCGAAAGTTAACTCTCGTAACTTTCTGCGTGCAGCACAGCCAGAAAGCGTGGCGCGCACAAAGAACACACGTCACCAAGCAAGGATACCCGAGGAGCGATCGAGCACGAAAGACGATTACGGAAAACACACGCGTCACTCGCTGCTCATTCATGGACGACTCACGACGTGGTGGTGGCGTGGCTCCGCCAAACGATTACAAAGAACAGGGGGGGGGGGAAAGAAGGAAGGGTATAGACTAGAAACGTGAACTACTGATTCAAAGAGGTGCCAGAAGCAAAAACGCATGTGGCAGAACCGAAAACGAGATTTGTCCACCGTCGGCGTGAATATCGTTTCACGACGACTGTAACCACGATCCGAATGGCCGAGACGTTGTATAAAACATGCAAGACGACGCGATAAGGCAGCTGTTCCACGTGGAGCTTCGCCCACGGATGCGTACGGCCCTGCGCCGAGAGCTGAACCCCCGACCGCAACGGGACTGCGCCTCGCCACAGTTACTCTTTTCTGTCACCGCCACCGCCGACGCCGCCGACGCCGCACTCGCCACTTTTACACGACGAAAAAATGTTTCATATTTCTAGCGGACATTGGCGAGTATCGGGCAGTTTTCTGATCCGGCTTTGACCACGTACGAAACGCTGACCGATCGCACGATCATGAAAGAAAGGGTGAAATCGGGGAAGAAGAAGAAAACCGTGGAGAAGGGATGTTTTTCGCGCGTGGAATGGCGCAGCGGCCGCCACATTTTTTCTCACTCCTTGTCGTTTCAAAGTCCCTCCCGTCGCGGGGGACTCAACACTCGCCGGTTGACAGTGTCACCCTAAAAATCAATAAGGGGTTCACCCTCGACCCTGCCCACCCTCTTCCTCCTACTGCACCTTTCTCTACCTCCTCCACCTCCTCCACCTCCTCCTCCTTCTCCACCTCTTTCTCTACTCCTCCTCCGCCTCTTACTCTCTACGTTTATCCCAGGAACGTATAGCGGAGGTCGATGGGTCGGCGAGGTTATGCTGGTCAGACGACCAGTCATTTTATTAGGCGGTGATGCGACGCCAGGAGGCCTGCTAACCTTCAAACGCCACGTTTAAGCGGTTCGCATTTAAGATGGCTTTCCTTTCCCATTCCTTTTCACAAATTTTCTCTCTTCGCTCACACTGACTTTCGAAAGTGTTTCCACACATGACATGAAACGTTTCAAAATTTCATTAACATCGTAATGAGGCAGAACTGTCATGATTATATCGAGCATATGTATATTACAATACATTTAAACGTAGTTGAAAGTTTCTTCACAAACCTTCTCTTTTCCAAAATACTACTTCCTTTCAAGTTCCTCAAAGCACAAAATTCTTTTCACCAGTCCAATATGCCAATAAAGAATTACAAATTTCATTCGTAGTAGCATAAACTTTCCTTCTGTAATTGTAAGCAGAATTTTTAGTAGAGGGGAATCGTTTCGTGTTTCGCATCGAGAATATTGAGAACTGCTGGGCGCATCCAAGCAGAACTTAATTGCATTTACGTTTCTAAGCAACGCGCGTTCATTTTATCATCCTTTTCGTAAATGCAACCACGTCTGGCGTCGCGACACCCAACCACGTTATGCTTTCTTGTTCCCTGACGAGTCTTTCGAATAGAAAGGCGGCATCAACGGGAAACTATGCTGACCTACCTCACGGTGAACTACCAGAAAACGATGAAGAGTTAGTCTACGAAGCCGGAAGTTATGCGGACCAGAGCACTTTCTAAAATTTTACGAGAATCGTTGGCTTTGACCATTTATTGCTATCATCAGTGACTGACACCTGCGACGTAAAATAGATCGAACGCATAAGTTTGGGGAAAGCAGAAGTTTCGGCTAGCTACTTAAATAGAATATCTAGAAATCTTACGATTTACTCTTTGATATTCGTAGTATCCTTTCTTAATGCTGTAGACTATTCATGTAATGAAATTATCAAGCGATGCTAGACGATAACTTGAAAATTATTATAAGAATCACGTGTTCAAAGTCATTCAAATTAAAGTACAAAGAGTAGGAGAGTAAGTTTACAATTATGAATTAATCATTTTGATTACTTTGGCAGTTCTATTGTTAAATCTTTCTATTGTATCACTATATTTGAAAAATTTGAGATTTTCTCGGAACGTACCTGACAGGAACATACTGTTCAATTCCATTCTCTCCGTGTTCCGTCATCGTCCGTTATTTTCACTTGTCCCTCGATTTGCCGATTTATCCAAAGACGAAATCACCATGCAGCCGATAACTAGAGCGTTCGACTTTTTAGCCGGGAGCGGAGGCGAAATTCCGAAGAAAGTTTCCGACCGATAAACGTTCGAAGGTCACGACTGTCAGGCGAGTGAACCACGGGCGTAAGAGCACGCTTGGTTCGCTGTCACGCGAGCAACGCTCTCTGACTGTATGTCAGTACGCATCTCGATGTCTATCTGTCGGTGAAGGCACGATTCGATAACCCGCGATTCGGGGTCAGTATGGCCGTCTTTTATATCCCGGAGACGGTGAACAGTCGCCTTCAGTGACAGTTGATGCGTCGTCGAACGAATAACACGCTCCGGAAGACGACTTTGCTTACGATCGTGCTTCGTTAACGAGGCCAGCTTTTCACGCGCGAAAGCTCAATGTGCTCAATGTACACAGTGATGTACGAGTGTAATGAGAGTCTTGAATGACCGCGAATAGAACCAGATATATATTCGAACAAGTGCTTGTATTTCTTTTCCTTCTTCTCCTGTTTCCATTAAATGCACAGCTTTTAGAGGTAAACGTCGAGCTGCGTCGTTACGCCACGAAATAGCCTAAAAGTGGACTTAAGTTTCTAAGTTCATTACTGCGTGTGTGTGCGTTTATCAAATGCGTGGAACAGAATGCATGGAATTGAATACAAATTGCAAATGATACACCAGTAAAGTTTGAACGCAGTGTAAGGATACATTTTTCTTTCAGCGTTCTTTGAAACTCTCCAGCCAATTTCAATTGAAAGACTATAGGATATATTTTACTAAAAAGGTGTTTTAAAATCCAGTACTTATCAATCAATCTTATGATATTATTACCAATATCATCTATTTGGCTTCGCAGTTGAATCATGTCATTTCATTCTTCTCAAAATTTTCAAATACTGCTTATTCTAATTAGGATAATTGAATCATCATTCGGTTTAACAAGATATTTTCGACTTTGTCAATTAAAATTACGTCATATGAAAATCTTCCTGTTTAATCCTAAAATAATATTAAAATCATAATAATCATAAAATCAAAACAATATAAAAACGTAAATGAAATGATATTTGGCCCTATGAATCAGACTGTGCAAATGCAATTCTCCATGTTGTAACTGATAGTGGTCGCGAAGCGTTCCTTTTTTTTCCAATATTCTCATTCTCTCTGTGTGTAACCAATGAAAGAGGAATCTCAGGCCGCGAAAACTCATCCGTTGTGGCACTTCGATTTTTCCCTCGTTTCCCGTGATAACTTTTTCCCGCAAACCATACGGAAATATCCGCCACGAACGCGTGGCGAGCCACGAGGTGAATGACAGTTGCGGACAGTTCGTACACAAGCACGTTCCACTGACCCTGGGTTGAAACGATTCGGACGAGCTCTGAAACAACCAACCTTTGCCTTGCACGTGCTCTCACTCCCGTGGACTTTCTGTACTTTTGGTCGATGCTGGTTCCCCAACTAGAACTGTCCGAAGAAAGCCGCACACCGTTCACGGAGATATTAGGATAAGTTTCATTCATACAAACTTTGGAACAAATCTCGACCTTCGGAAACCGTGACGGCGCGAGGTGTACGAGCGGCGTTCGATTTGGAGCAAATTGAATTGAACTTCGCAAGTTAATTATATTCGCAAGTGTCCAAACTTTTACTATGAACCGTTATATGTCACATGAATTTCTTCTAATTTTCTTAAATACTCTATGGAATTTTGTTCGTAAGTCGTAAGCTTATGATCTTTTATCTGCTTTGTCTGCTGTTTTGTGACATCCAAGATCTAACCTATAACGTGGTCAATGGAAACAAGGTTAGTTCAGTATAGATGAAATGAGACAATTTTGATTTTTTAAATTTCTGTGTTGCTTGTCATTTCAATTGTTAAATTTTTAGATTATTTACCATATTCTTCCTTCTGATGTTTATACAGATTATAACTGATTATAACTACAGATTATAACTGAGAGAAAAAATAAAATTTCTGTACGGAATTCAATTATTCATTACATACTCCCTCTATGTATTGTCTTCGTACTTCGTGCGACACGATACAATTGAACCCATGAACGAGATCGTGGATAGGATAACATAAAGACAATAACTCAGAACGCCGTGAGTGTTCGAACGTGAACGGGAACTTGTAAAAATATCGGCAAGAGAGTTGACAAAATATCGCTCCTCGTGGATTGTTTGCAGCTGTTCCTAAGTGGACTCGGAAGCTTCGGAGTTCATGGCACACAGAAACAAGTTGGATCTGCGGAAAGGCACGAAGGGAAGGCCAGAAGAGCAAGTTCGTGGTTGGCTGGAGCGGGGTGGCACGAGGAGGTAGATGAAAACGAGGCACGGAGGGAGAAGCCGCGCACACGAGAGAGAAAGAGAGAGAATAGGTCGATACGGTAAACTATTGTCTGGTGGGTGAAGTGTTCACGAGAACTGGGCGGAAGACAGCTTTGCGCCGCGGTTACGTGCATTCTCTGCTTCGCACGAAACGCGAAGATATGACATGCTCGTCACCGCAACGATGTTCAAGCGCGTCCAAGAAACCCCGCACCTCTATCTACGGCCGCGTAACCTTTTGCGCCTGTTCCCTCGATCGATACTAGCGCACAAATCGAATCACCGTTCGCGTTATTACCGACCGAGAATGCGGTGCAATTACATATTGCCCGTGATTTAATTCATTTTGTCTTTCTACCGTATTTGCTTTGAGGAACTGTCCTTCGGTGGTTTGATTATTCCGTTAATTCTCAACAGTTAATTCTCAGCGGCATTCCACGCGTTTTTGTAAAAATTGACAGTGCTTTGCGAAAATATTAGTTTCTAAAATAAATATAGTTCACAACATATAATGCAACGTTTTCGTATCGTATTATTAGAGATAAAAATTCAACGAGGATTTGGTATTTATCTGAATAACATGGAAGACATTTTTATTCCCAAATTAAATTAACATTACCGAATCGTTACAATTTATTCTTCTTACCTATTAACGGAATCCCTTCACATTCAATTCAGAATCTTTCAAATAATGTACCGCACTTGCGTACATACGTAAATATTGCAGTAGATATTTAAAAATTTCCACATTGAAATTTCTTAATAAGAGAGCAATTAGCTTTCGCCCCTCTACTTAATTTAGTTCGATGCGCGTTCACGACGCCCTCTACAATCGAATCGTTTGGCGGGAGTATCGAAGAAATTTCGATAATCGCAGGAGGAAATTCGTTACGTAGCTAACCAAGTCGAAGTAGAGCTAAAAGTCATACAACAGTGAATTTTCGCGGAGGATGGACACAAATTTTCGAGGATTTCGCCTCTGAATGCAGATTTGTGCCAGTACGCTACGTACACAAAGGTAGTTTGGCATGCGGCGGTGAGCGACAATCCTACATCGAAGTGTGTTTGCCGATTGTCATCGGTGGGATGGAGAGGTAAACACAATTCCACCCTACCACCTTGTTCTATTCGCTACGTGTACAATCTACATGCATCCGTGTGTTCGTTTAGATACGTCCGTTACCAGCAACGTTGTAGTGAGTTTCGATCGTGAAACTAACCTTTATGCCGACCATCGATACTAAACTAAATGAGGAAGATATTAACCAATAAATTCATGCTGTAAAAAATAAGAAGAACACGTTACGACCGAATGCTCTGCTGTATATGGTAATGTGAATCGTCATTTTAATTTCTTGCGTAAATTTCGATCTGTTAACGAAACGATACGACTATAATTTTTAGAAACGAACACGTATTGAAATTAAAGAACGATATGTACGTTATATTCTTTTCTATGAAATTATCGTGCAACACGATGGAATAAGATTATGTCGAGTAAAAGTAATCAGTAGGAGAAACGGAGTAGAAATGATTTTACGAGGCAGGACGTTCCGCGTCTACCATTACCGAACTGGTTAAACAGGTTATCAGTTTATAGCCACCGTAAAGGGATTTTAAATTTCGCGGCACATGCTCATGCATTCCGCGCCATTATCTTTTTTCTCTTGTTTCAAGTCATTATTTCACCGAGTTCATAGCACTGCGAACAGAAGATGTGTTCGAGCTGTACTATAAATCAAAAGTATTCTTATTGCTTCTTCATTCAAATATGTTTCTCCCGATGTTTTTATATTTTACGGAAGTAAATTTCACTTGAAATAAATTATTTGGCGATCGTAAAGTTATTATTGATACTCACAATGCTTGAACCGTCGTCATGAGTTTTAATTTCTGTTATTAAAATAGTAGAAAAATGCTTCTTGCATATCGAATTGAAAGCAGGTATATTTCAATAGGATTCAAGTTTCAAGTATTTTTATTTTAAATTTCAAATAAAAATCTGGATGTGTTTGAATGAAAAAAAATATCAGATATTGTTGTTATTAACTTCTAAAGGGAGAACAACGCTCACTTGCCTGAATTCTATCAATAACGAAATCGTTCGTAGTAGATATTTTATTTCCAATTTAGGAACTGAAATGCCCATATAATAAAAAATATTTGTATCGTAATAATAATTATTATTAAAGTGGGAAACGAGGGTTACGCTAAAAAATCACTGCTAAGTATACAAAATGAAGAAAAAAACTCGCAAAAGAAAAACAAAAAAACAAACATAGACTTTCTTTTTTTTCCATTTTTTTTTTCTTGAATATTAATCATTCTCTAATTTTCTCTCTGTATTCGCATTCATACATTCGTGTCTCATCGCGTGCAGCTTTGCTGTCTCTTTCTCTCTCTCTCTCTCTCCCTCTCATTCTTTTATTTCTTTTTTTCTTATTTCTCGCATACATACACACATTCTTTCAAGTTCTCTTCTCTCTTTTAACGCTCACGCACTATAATTCGAGATTAAAACAACCACGGTAACAAAACAAAAAGAAATTACATAAAATCTTCCATTTATGGAATTTTGCACTTCCTTTTTTTTTTCATTTAAACTTTCTTCTACATTCTTATAGTCTCTCTAATTGATAAAGGGCTCGTTTAAAAGCACATACAAACGACCGTCGTTATCGTTCGATTTTGAAAGTCACTATCTAAGCAGTTTTATGGCACGTATTCTCGTACAAGCCCTTTCTCTTGCTTTTCTTTCTTTTTCTTTTTTCTTTTTTTAAATCTTTGTCTCGAGAAAAAGAAAACTTTTCTTCTCTTTATACCGTTTCTTTTCTTTCTCGCTTCTTGTTTTCTTCATATTTTAATCGTCGTTAAATGAATTTCGCGGAATTATATTCGCAATCGCAACAATAACGAATCTACCTCTGAATATACACACACACTCACTCACTCACACACATACACACACGTTGAAGAAGTCTTTTTTTTCTACCATCGAAATACGGTTTTGGAATTCAGACTTGGACGTGAAGAAGGTCTGTCTTAGATCGTATTTCTTTCGCAATACGTTAACGATCTCTTCCTCGATTTCGTTCCGACGGTTTCCTCTTCGTACAAAACTCAAAAAGAAAGGAAAAAAAAAACAAAAAAACTCTTTCGTGGAAATACTTTGCAACATAGCACCATTGGAGCAAGACAAGCATCTCCAGACATGTATAATAAAAAGAACATTTGTCATCCAAGAAAACAATTGATTCGTGTTCTTTTTGCGCTGTAACGATAAGGAAATCAATTGAAATAAAAATTGAAACAAAAAAAAATAATAAGAAAGGAAAAGAAAAATGATTTCTAACTTTCAGTGCGTCGGGTGTAGTTCGAAGACCTTTCCGAAAAACCGCGATCCGTAAGTTTGCAACAACGCTCATCGTTTCACCCATTGTATTCGTAAAAGAACTTCCAAACATGAACAACTTATTGTTGAAAGACATCGATATAGAAATCTGATTTTGCTAGAACAGATCCGACGATGGATCATTTTACATTCTTGTACGTTTTAGGGTTACGAATGTATTTTTTTTTTTTTTAACATTATCTGATATTTTATTTTTGTTTTTTTTTTTTAATCCTTTATCAGAGTATCCTAAAACGAACAAATTCTATTAATATGTCTACATTTATAACATGGATATACCATCGGTACTTATTTATTTTTTTTTTTTTCATTTCTTCAGAACGTTGGTGGCCCGCGATGTTCGATCACTTCCGGCAGCGATCACGCGTATTTTAATTCAGTCGGTTATGCGATGGTGCTCCTTAATAGAAATTCAAAAATGAAAGATTCGCATACTCTTTTTTTCTTTTTCTTTCTTTCTCGCTTTCTCTCTTTCTCTCCCCTTGCTTGTTACTTTTCGCGAGCATCTCTCTCTCTTTCATTCTCTCTCTCTCTCTCTCTCTCTTTCTCTCTATATCGATGAAAAATGAAAACATTACTTTTTTTTTCTTTCTCTCTCTCTCTCTCTCATCCGCGCTTTCATCTCACATATAGTTTAATGTACAAGAGATTTTCTAGAATTATTCTGCAAAATATTGCGTTGCACCCTAATAAGAATATATTTATATATATAATATGTAGCGATACGACTATCGTTGGCCACACAAATAAGACAGCCTGTACATTTACTAAATCTTAACGGTCTTACGTAATGTTGAAAGATATAATGCAGGGAATTTATCTAGCTTAACGAATACGTGATTATATACATTATGTACATATCTCGTTGCTATAACATCGCTTGCGTGCACTTACTTACTTGTTAGAGCTGACTACAGATCAGTGTATGGTGATTCGTGTGTACGTGTCAATACAATGAAAATTGTCTAAACTTACACGGTAGAGTAGGGTTCTCGCGATCGTTAACTACATAAGATTTATTGTTATTACAATAAACAATTATACATTCTGGCGATCCGTCGGTTAAAGATCTCGCATATACACATACATAGATATATATATTTACGATATACATATGTATATGTATATTATTTATATATATTTCTTTATTTATTTATATATTTATTTAGTTATCACATCGCACGTTCGAAATGAAGGAATTCGGATTCATGACGGTGAATCAAACTAATCTCTTGTTTAAAAAAAAAAAAAAAAAGACTCGTTCTCGCGGAAACGAAAAAAAACTTAAAGAACCAAGAAAAAATAAAAAAAGAAAACGTAGAACAGTCGTTGAATTTCTCGACTGATTATTCCTTATCATTTCACCGTTAGACATTTAAAGTGCGAAGAACGAACAAAAAAAAAAATCGTTTTATCATACGAAAAGAAGTGTCAACTGCATTCGTACGTTTCTAATATTTGAGTTTGTTATTTTTCATTCCTCTTATTTTCTTTTCTCTTCTCTCTCTCTTTTTTTTTTGCTTTTTTTCTCTTTTTCTTTAATTGTTATCACAGTGTTTTAGTACGTTTTCCTTAATTAATATCGAATATCCTCTCGAATATAATATAAAAATTAAAATAAAACTGAAACGTTGTTTCATCGATTTCCATTTATCATGAAGTTATCTCGTTATTATTATTACATATAAAAAATTATTACCTAATTTATTGCATGATATATGCATGTACACACCTATTTCACTGCATCCGTAATATTTCTTCATTCGTGGTTCGAACTTGTTAGTTTTAGTCTCTTCTCCTCTCTTTGTCATTCTTTTTTTTTCCATTTTCTCTTTTCTTCCCCCTTGCTTAGATTTGAACGGTATTGTATCATTATATTTCCTATATCGTTACAATCGAATATTTAGAATGTTTATTCAGAAAAAGACAGTGTATCCTTTAAACGATCATCGAAAAAGATCATCCTTAGAACGTGATAACGCAAATACACGATCCTCTCTATCCGTGATTTAGAGTTTTATCCGCTGTGAATGTCTTTAGCTATTTTATTGACACATAACGAGGAAAGGTTCCTCCGTCGAGTAAGTTTCTTTTCAATTGAAAATAGAATTCGAAGCGAGGAGTCCGACGGATCTTTGTCTTTAGAAATTTTTGAAACCGACGTTCGCTACACACACATCGGAAACCCTAGATTGAGATCCCATTTTGTCTACTTAGACGTTGGGGCAGCTGGCTGATGCTGCCCCGCCATCCCCAGTCTTGGTTGCGAGGAAGCAAGTAATTCTTTGTAATACGCGCTAAATTCCGGCGGTAAAAACGACGTGGCAGCCGTGGGCGGAATCGGCGGGGGGAATAAACCATTGTAGAACGCGGAATAGTACATGGGGTCTATCATCGGTAGGAACTTGCCGGGCGTGTTTGGCAGTTGTGGAAGGAAAGCTGGATTGTTTTGCGGTACCGTAGGTATATAACCGGAAGGTATACTCGGAACACTGTGTCGTCTTCCAGCCTCGGTTTGCCTCGGTTCCTGTTGCTGCTGATGTTGTTGTTGTTGTTGTTGTTGTTGTTGTTGTTGCTGCTGCTGCTGCTGCTGCTGCTGTTGTTGTTGTTGTTGTTGTTGTTGAGCGATCAACGATTTATCGCCCTCGCTGATTCGACGCTGTTGCTGTTGTTGATGCTGTTGTTGGTGTATATGTTGATGCTGCTGCTGATGATGATGGTGATGTTGATGCGGAGGATGATGCTGGTGCGGATGTTGCTCCTTACCACCGCCCATGTCCACGTTTTTTCTCCTGTCGATCGTGTTCTGTTGTTGAATCGTTGCCATTCTAGGATAACTGCCACTATTCAGGTGATTCAGATTAGGTACGTTCGGTATAACAGGATGACTCGGCTTCCTAGGTGTGTACGGTGACACTGGTTCGCTCCTCGTCGTATACTTGCCGTTCAGCTGTTGCCTTCTTTGAACGGGTATCGCGCTATTCCTCGGCGGGCTCGGTGCGCGAACGTGCGCCGACGTGCTCAGGTGATTATTCTTTTGCTTAGGGTTTACGATCGTGATCTCCAGGTTGTTCGAAGCCATTGTTCGACTGTCGAGAACGTTCTGGTAACCAGGGAAGGTACTTCGTTTCGAACAATCTTGTGGTTTCTCTTTGATCGTGGACGAGTTCCTCATCTCCAGATTCAGTGGATTAGGCCTCGGCACTACAGGTACTTTCACTATTTCCAAGCTCGGCCTCGGGAACGCTGGCTTGCTTGATTTTTGCGTCAAGTCGAGGACCCCGCCGTACACGGGATCGTTGTTACTGTGTATCTGATGCGGCTGCAAACGGTGCAGCGTGGGACGATACTTTGGAGGGATAGGAATCTCTTTCGGATCGCCATAAACCGTTTTTTCGTTGTGTGCGAATATCGACCTTGACTGTGTCACCTTGGGCGGAAATATCCTGCCGTTAGGAACAGTTGGCGGTACGAAACGATGATTTGCTTGATGATGTAGCCCGGACGAGGCCGGTGGCGGGACGTTGGCGTTCGCGTACAATTGTAACAACGCGGCGTTATTTGAAGTACCGAGATTTATCACGCGGCTGTTCACCATGTTGTTATTATTCATCGTGATATTGTTATTGTTGTTATGATGTGCCGGATGTTGCTTGGCCGGCGTTTGCAACCGTGCTTGATGCTGATGATGTTGATGATGATGATGATGAAGATGGTGATGGTGCTGATGATGATGCTGATGCTCTTGAGGAGACGACAACATGTGGCCGATGTCCGGCGTTACGGTAACGGAAATTAACTTAGGAATGGAATTAGGTGTGACTGGAAGAGGGTACGATATTGGCGGTTTCTCCTCGGATTTCATAGTAGCTGGCGCAGGAGGATTACTCTGAATTACACTTGGTCGCGTGTCCAGGTCAACGGCAGTGACTTCAAGACCTCCCTCGCGAAGTATTTCGAGCTTGCGCTTCTTAAAACTGGGAATGATTATCTTATCCCTACTGGTGTCGCTCTCTGTTTCAAGGTCGATCACCTCTGGCGACCTAGGAGGCACTATCGCCTTCTCCGCGAAGATTGACTTCTCACCGAATAACGGTATGTTCTCTTTACCCTGTGCCAGCAGGGTGGTTTGTTTAGGATCTAATTTGATTTCTTTCATATCCTTCTCCGGCGGTGGCGTTAACGTCACCACCGTAGAAGCATTCGTTACCACGGTAGTTACCGGAAGACCCGGCGGTGAACACGACGGTGGAACTTGTTGCGATATCAGGGGACTGTTCAGCTGCCTCTCTAACACGCTTTGACTTCCGGTACCGCTCGTCGGTGTGGTAGAGGGTGTACTACTTGGCGTTGATATTGACGTGTTAGAAGAAGGTGGTGGACTCGGTAGTTGGCTGGTTTGCTGGCTGGGCGATGACGTACTATTGGCGATCATGGTATTCAATGATTTCAGGCGTTCTTGTTTCACTCTCACGCTACGCAGAGATGACGTCTTGCCACCGGTCTCTGACTTCGGTGGAACGCTTTTTTCGCTCGAGAGGAACGGCTGTAAAAAGTAAATTCAATTATCACATGGACGATCGTGTTATTCGGTAAATGATCATCCTACAAATACTCGACTCGACGATGCTTACTGCTGTCGATACAATTGATTGAAGAGGAGGAGTTGTGGCGGTAAGACTTGTTTCTATAGGGGGAGGCGTTTCCGATGGATACGAATCGTTTGTTTCTTGCTTAATATCCTCGGATTCTTCGGACACGCTGCTACTCTTGCTTCGTCTTCCGTGTGTCAGTCTAACTTTTGCTTCCTCTCCTCTTTGATACCTCTCGTACGGTAACAGCAATCTGTTCGTAGCATCCGTTTTATAGATCGTTATTGACACTTTCGATCGCTATTGGAAAAAAAGGAAAAAAAAAGAAGGATCTTTCATGCAAATACTTTACCTCTCGTAATGTCGTCGAGTGATGGTCGCAGCGCTGGTAGATCCCGTGTTACCACCTATGTCGTCGTAGATATTTTTCCAAAGTCGACCAGCGCTGACGGAGTCGTAGCCACCGAGCATTTGCACTTTCGTATAAAACAGGAAGAGATCAACTGTAAGGGAAACGGCTTTGTTAGAACCGACGTCTTCGGCTGTGTCTCGCTAACATTCACTTCAAGGAACGTATAGTGAGTTTGTCAAAAGGAAACACTGCTGTAGATCAGCTTCGAACAGTACCAAATTCGCTGTTTCAAATTCAAATTACAACGGATCGATATGTGTTTCTATTACATGATATACAGGAGAATATATATGTACGAGATCTTAAATGGTGCTCTAACGATAAGAAAATTTTCCTCCAATTTAAAAAAAAAAAAAAACCTCACACAGATACTGACTCTGCCTGTAGCCCAGCAGTGGCATCTTTCCGACAGGCGTACCACGCGAGTTCATGAAATTCTGCACATCCGTCAGGAATTTCTTTTCCTCGGCGCTGGTCTTCCGTTCGCTTCGCCGTACAACCGACGACGGTGGCCTCCCGACGCTCGGTACCACCACGTTCGAACTCGCCGGAGCACTCTTCGAGGTGGACGCGACGGAGGCCTCGCTCTCGTTGCTCGACTCGCCAGGCGACGCGCTGCGCTTTTTACGCTTCCTCCGCGGCCTCCCTTTCAATTTTGGCGCTGAGAGAAAATATTCCACGTTACTTGAACAATTCTTTGCAACATGACAATAATTTCAAGGAAACATATATTACAACAAGCACTATCCACAATCTTTGACTTGAACTTTAATAAATTAACAGGGAATCTAAGGGGGACAATTTAGAAAATATACGTATTTCTTCGTCTCTTAAAATTTCTTACCGGAAATATACTTTATATACGTTGCTTACATCTCGCGCGTCAAGTACAAGTATTAATAATTACGTGAATATGAATAATGCATAATAGTAATGCAAAGATGTATTGCGCCGTGACAAATATATAACAGTAGCGGAGAACGCTATTAAATATTAATTGTTTGGAATGTCGTAATACTCTTTTTTAAGATCTGACGGTTGTAAAAGTTTCATTGTTGTTTCCACGCGACACACACAATGGCCGGCGATTATCATCGGGATTTTAAATAACAGGACAATTCACGTCTCGCACAATTTCTTGTCCAAGTTAGTAAAAGACTGCTATTACGATCGCGTGATATTCCTTGATTTTCCGTAATGAGCCGGCGCGTAAAGAAGTGAATATAAAATAATCCACGCGGTCGCTACGTTTGCTTAATTCTTTGCAATTTCGAACGGTGGTATAGTGCTTCAAAGAAACAATCCTAAAAAAAAAAAAACAGAACTTTATTTTTCGCATGACCTTTTCTTCGGCAAGTTCGTCACGTGCAAAACGAACAAATCGATATTTGCACTGCACCGGCTGCAATTAGTAACATAATAACACGGTGCACGTAATATTTTGTGTAATTACAGAACAACGGTTGATTTTAACGTGTAACGACAGTTTGCAAACTGTAATTTATATTTCTAAGTTTAATTTACATTGCCGTTGTTAGATCTGGACGTATAACTACCGATATCAGTAACACGTGGTTAATTTTAACAAAATCAGGGAACAAAAATCTTTAAAACAACTCTGGCTTATTGAAATTTCACGTTAGTTAGTTTTTAAATCTAATTCAACGCTAAATATTTGCAACGTACGAGTAGAACAATATTCCGTATCCATCTCGTCTGCACGTATCATATTTCAACACAAATCGCATACAGAACGATCGTTTAACGATCCCCTTCGCCTTTTGCGTGAATCTCAATAATTTTACCAACAGAACTCACCAACAACTTTAAAATACACAATCTCATTTTCTTTGATCTTTATCACAATAGCCATTGTTTGTTCGCCTCGACGTAAGAGGCGAATAAACGAAACGATCTACGCGTGCAATTTTCCAAGTCACACGATCACTTTCACTGGTAAAAATTTCTATAAAACCAGGGCGGAACGATTCAATCGAAATTCAGAGATGAACGTTTTATCCCACTGAACGCGTTAATCCGGATTAAAATCGTCACGGCGACAGTTACAAAGTATCTCCCCGGCAAAGCAACACGTGCATGATGAAACCTCATAATAACGTTCTTCCCGCTAGCCTCACTCGATACGTTCTGTCGATTTTTTAATGCTTCTCTGGCCTACGCAATCGTTCGCTGCGGCCACGTGCAACCAACCTCGGTCGGTAAATGGTACACTAAATTGTCGAAATTAATATCCAATTACGCAATGAGTGTTAACACGTTGCATTAAAACTATCGAGACATCTGGTGTTTAACAAACAATTCAATTTAAATTAACAGACGGTGTTCACGCTCTTTCATCACGTTCGTAACTCTTCGGTATAGACCGGAGAACGATAGGAAAATTTATTTATTCACATTTACTTGTAATTCGTTTTATTTCTCGATATAAATAAAATATGTAGATAAATACCAGAAAGGTAAACAAATAAATGAATGAAATAGACGACAATATCGATGAATTTTATATCACATCAATGAAAATTAAAAGAAATTAAAAGCGTCAAGTCAGATCAATGTTTAAAGCTTTCCAAAAAAAGTACACTCGAATTCAATGCCTACTTTTTGAAAACGATCGACAAAATCAATTGTGCGTACGTTTTATTAACTTTAAATTTTCATAATTTTGGTATCCAATTTAGGCGGATTGACGATCGGACCTACCTAGGTGATTGCAGAGGAGCTCGTGAGTTTCAAGATCCGGGTAGTCGAAGGTGTCTCTGCAAAAGAGTATCCTGGTACCCGGTGTGGCGGTGAATCCACCCAGTGCGGCTGCTATGGACGAGCAAAGCCAGGACGGTTCGGCGCCTTCGAGCCTACGCAACAGCGCCCGATATCGACAGTACCTGGGGTACGAGAGCACCACCACCTTCGTTTGGGAAATACAGTCGGTCTTCCTCGTGTTGTGACTGCTTTCGTACTCCTTCTGTTGCTTGTCGACGTCGGAGAAATCGATGCCAGGATCGGTGAGCACCTGCGGCTGAGGCATCTCGTACCTCAACGGGCTGTTCTCCGGGGACGACGACGGCGTCGACGGATAAGATACCTCGCGACCCCACGACCATTCCAATGTTGGCGACAACCACGTGACGAGATCGTGAACGCGCACCACCACCTTCTCCGATATCGTCAGCACCTCGTCCTGCAATCAGACAAGTATTTCCTTATAAGTCGTAGTAACATTTTCTTCTGACAATTTGATCATTTAGCGAAGCAGTAAATTAACAGAAAAAATAATGCAGAACAATGTCGACAAATGAATAACGTTGTGAAACAAGTTTCCAACAGTGTTTATCATCGGCAAACAGAATCACCAGGATCTTTATCAAGCGCGAGTCATTGCCCGCGTTGCGTCGCTGGCTTATCATTCACGCGACCTCTTTCCCCGCTGTTAAATCTTCCCCTCAAACTTGCCTTTATAGACTGCTATAAATATGTACGTGTTCCCTCGAAACTTTTCTATATTACTATATCTTCCGAAAGTGGGGCAAAAGGTTCTCCAACGTGCAACTTTTCTTTGACGACTCGAAACTTTGAAACCGGCTACGTCGAAACAGCGTTCCTAACCGGTGAATTAAAAAGGATCGCCCTTCGCGCGCGCGCGAGAAAGAGAGAGAGAGAGACAAATAAGACGACAATCGAGTTAAACAATTTCGACAAAAAACTTTTGAGATGTTTATCGCCCGAGGAACGATGCAGGAACCTTCTTTGCCAGTGTCGCTGATCTGTTATTTTACCACCGACCTTCCATCGACAGGTGGAGGCACGGTCAAGTCTCCGCGTTACTTAAACTTCCCGGTAATCTGACCCGCGTCCTCTATATAGATCTACCTGTCGCGTGTACAGCTGAAACACCTATGTGCCTTGTTATGTATACACATAATCCAGCCAACGTAACTCGTGGTTTATGTTGTACCTCGAGTGCATCGTTACCTACTCTGCTTCGGCGATAATTTAATTGTCCGTTGATGCCAGCGGCGACGTTATTTTCACAAAGTTTCAGCTAACTCTTGGACCTGCTGATTTGTGGGATTTAATTCAACTGTCGGGATATTGCTTTCCATTAAAGCTCCAACTAAGTATAAACGCGCGAACGCTTTGGAAGATAGCATCGCGAAGCGTGAATAACGAGAAATTGGAGGTTGCACGGAGATGTAAAAAATTTTCAATGAAACGTAAATAATGTCCCTTTTAAGAAAAATGAATTACCATTTAAAGATGGCTGGAAATTGCTGAACGATAAGATATAATAGACGATGAACACAACTCGCGCGCTCCTCGCGCTATCTCGTCGATCGAACAATGCTCGGTAATGACTCATAAACTAAACGTTAGTATGAAATTTATTGCCGAGACGTTGGATGTCTATAAATCAACCGCGAGGAGTAAACGTTGCGACTAAGAGCGCGATTAAAATATTCGCGCACCTTTTTCGTCGTTCGTCGCAGCGTATTAAGACGAGCGTGAAATCAAATCGAGGTAAACAAAAAGAAAACGTGTTTAATTGTTTAACTCGAGTCAATTTACTTCGTAAAGTTTTTTTTAATACAACAAATTTTCGACGAAATTAAAAGTAAAATAATTAATATAAAAATAAAATGACTTGGAGAATAAAATAATTTTATCATTGAATAATTAAAATTATTGTTGAAAATTTTTTTATTTTTTTTTATTATAAATGAATAATTTAATCTTAAAAAAATAACATGTTATAAAAAAAATATATATATATATATTATAAAATAAAAAAATTGAAATTTATTTTTTATAATCTTTTGTAAATTAATTAAACAAATGAAATAAGCCACGACACCGTACAGCGAGAACCGCATTTATGCGAACGGAGCCTTAGATATATACGAGTTCATAATTGATCAACTTCTGTCATTCTTGTCCACCGTCTCCAAAAGCAAACAAAAGCAAAATACAGTGAAAGCTAGCTTCTATTATCCGAACCTTAGTCCACGGCAGTGTTCGTACAAGCGAGGTTTTGCTGTATTTATTCAAACAACACGAAGCACGCTGGCTATATTTAATTAAACATCGTCCGATTGTCTACGACGTTCCTCCGCAATTTAGCTTATATAACTGGAAGATTCGTTAGCGGCAAATCGAATCGTCCGGAAAGAATTGAGATTCAACGAGGGGCAATTGCGAGATACACTTGAAGCAGTGGCTCCTCGCCGAGTAAATCCGTTAACCCACGAGCGAAAAGAGCCTTGAGCCAAGTAAAACGCCCGGGTTTTAACCCCTTGCGCTTCAAACTGCCAGCCAGAGTTAGTTACAAAATACTGAACGTTTCAATAGCACCACTGCTGAATTTGATAATGTACTTTATCACACAGCCAGATATACACAGACTGATGAAAGTGTCCGGACGCTATACGCACACAGACGTCTCTTATGAATTGCATTAGTGTAGACTGTGGATTTTCGTTCAAATTTTACATTTGGGCTAATTTTTACTGCTCGTGCCGAATGAGGAACGAGTAGAAAACGTAAAAGAACATGTTTGAGAATTTTAAAAGAAGGCAACGGCAAAGGTCTTCTATTTATGTGAAGATTTATCTCGCTTGTTAATATTCAATGATATAAAAAGTATCAAAAATAAAATAATTTATTAAATTAAATAATTAATGGGCATAAATTAACGAATACGTAAAAATATAACTCACGTGCTGCAAGAAATTACAAAAATTTACTTAAAACGGTTAATTATACATTATATCAACAAACCTCGATCTTCAGTAGAACTGTATTTAACAATTCCATAAGTCGATACAATTATTCCCAACGTAAAAATGCATAAAACGCATGTAACAGACAAAAAAAATGTATAAAATATTTCAAGCAGAGAGCTAGTCATAATTTTTAACAAGTAAAACGAATCTCTTTTAAGTTTGATTTCGTTAGTCGTGTCCATTAAAAGACAAACCGAGAAAGAAATTCACCGTCTGCTCGTTACAGTGCTAATAAAATCTCGAAATGTTCCACGTAACGTATAAAAAGATTTCTGCAACAAATGTTTCCTCACTCGGTCGCTATTTATTCGTACAGACTCTCCTTCGCATAATTAAAAAGAGGAATTTTGTAATTGAAGACAGAATTTAAACGTCAGTGTACATCGCGATGTAACATTCTATTTAATTTGGGGGAAGTCACTGTAGCCCGATGTTATACTTGCATCTTTTAGCTTCGTGCTCATCCGTGTCCCGCCACTTCACTTCTCTCTTCCTTTATTCGTCGTTTTTCCCCTCCTCTTTCTCTCGTCTCTCGTTTAAATCCCGTTCCTCCATCTTTTCTCTTCCCGTCTCTCCCACCTCTCTTCTTCTTTCAGCTTTCAACGTTCCCTTTTCCTTTCTTTTTTTTCACTCTCGCTCCCTTGGTCACTTATTTGCCCTCCTGTTTGTACAATCTTTCCTTTGCTGCTTTATCTGTTCCGCTCGCTTTCTTTCTCCGCTCCCTCTGACACACTGTCGCCGGATTAATTTGATGATCGAAACAGTCGAACAAATCCAAGTAGCGGGCGCCAATGAACGAAAAGTTCAGAGAAACAAGCATCCCACTTTCGATATTTCGTATTTTGTTATTTCTTAAATTTCCCATAAATGTTTGAAGACTGATTGTTTGACATTTACAGATCAAGAAACGATCCATTCAGTCTTTACGAGAGTCTGTAGTCCGTTGATGAAACAAAAAATAAAGAGAACTAATTCTGCAAAGCCGTATCATGCGCCTAGATTCCCCCAACTCTTTCAGTCACGTATCTACCTCGTCGTTTCCTCTCGTTGTCAATCTTCGAAGAAGAAACCCCGTGCTACTTTCTCTTCGCCACACTGTTTCATTTTCCAATCTCCCCCTTCCCCTCCCCCGGAACTCCAGACACCAATGGTCGGGATTCTCCACCCCCTTGAATCACTTGTCTGAAAACAAACCTTTCCGTCTTAATCGCAGGGACACGCGGAGAAACGACAGAGCAGAATGGCATCACAAAAGAAAAATCCGACGTGAACGCCTTCTTTCTCTTCGTTTGTCTCCTTACACTCTATTTATTGTCGTGATTTCCTAAGAGGGTTCCTTCCTCACGTTCTGTTGACTCTTCTCTCCTTCTCCTTCTCTTTCTTGCCACCCTCCCGCCCTTGCTTCCCTCTCGATCTCCTCGAAATCGATTTCGTTAACGCGAAAGATATCGCGGTTCGATTAAAAATCCCAGTCGCTGTTTTCGTTTTTTTTTTCTTTTTTTTTTTTTACAGTGCAATCGAGAAACTCGAGAGCGAAATCGCGTCTGATTATTCGTGTATTACGTTCGATGTCGTTGTTACCCGGGGAGAGGGGGGGAGGGGGGGGGGTAAACCTGATGGCAACTTGGTAATCACGTTAGAGCCGGTAGTGAAACTGATGGCGGGTGTTCAACTCGCAACTCGATTCTATTTAAATATTTAAATGTAGTTTTAAACTTCCCCCGACTAGCCGGGACCGAAGTTTCTCCAAATTGGTAATCTCTTACTTTTCAATCGTCTAGACCGAACACTTACGGGAAATGCAATTAGCCGACTGTAAATTTTGAATGGCGGCGGAGCATCGATCAAAGAGCGTCGTATAAGTGAGTGGGTAAGGATTGTGAGCTTATCAATGAAGATGTTCGCGTGAGACTAGCCTAGGCGACCCGACACCTGCGCCAGAATTCACATAACTAATATCGTACAGTGTATATTTTTCAAGCATTCAGAGTTAGTGAATTTTATTATTATTATTATTTGTATTTTATAGTATTTGTATTTTATCATCTCTTAATACTTTATATTTTATAGCATTTGTATTTTATCAGCTCTTAATGTGAATGCGAGTGCTTGAATTAATTTCAAGTTTACCTTAAAATTTAATCGATCGAAGAATTAATTGAAGATAATTTAAGCTGGCTTTAGTAGTTTAGCACTGGCGTTAGTAGTATTAAATTTTAAAACTTAACTAGTAGCAGGTAGCAGGTGTGCGCTATAAAAATCTATAGTTCCTTAATTATTTAGTACTCTGAATTTTAGTTTCAAACTGTTCAATTCAATTCCATTACAAATGAAATTCAAAGCTATTATTTTAAATTTTCTTACAAACAAGTCGTCAAAATGATGTTTCATTAATTTCGAATATAATAATATTCGACAACTGGAAAATTCCACGCACTGTTAACAAAGACCAAGATCGAGGCGTAAGTTTAAACCAGCATTAGAAATATTAAATCTTCAGAAACTCTCGTTAACTTTTGAATTTCTTTTTTATTGACTTACGTTATATCAAAAATAAAACAAAATTGCCCATTAACGACAATGTGTACCAGCTCGTTTATAATGCGTTTATAACGCGGTTCTACCGTTATGTTTGCACGATTTTCTCGCATCGTCGAAGTTCTCTCTCTACCCCGCAATCGATAATTGCGCCGAATCGAGCCGAGTTGTTGTTCCTAAACGTTAAGACAACGTGTGATTTAGAGGCAAGTATAATAGCCTCGGATACGTGCCACGATATATCGCGATAACGAGTTACCGTGCACGGATCTTCTCGTATCATCGACATTCTGTTCCACCGATCATCAATAATTGCTTCGAATTCACTTAAACAACCTGCTTTACGCGAAGATAAAGCGATTCAGAGTCAAGCTTCTCGTACAATCAGGCGAATTTCCCGCTGGTCTGTTGAGAATTTTTTGAAACTATCGAAAGCGACACGCACGGGAGAGACGGTCGAAGTTATTTAACAAGTATTATTTAACAGCCTAATAGTGATGGATATTTCGATAAATCTCGAAACGCGGCGTTACGCGTACATTTCAAACAGCCCTTCCTCCGGCAAAGTGTAACACTCGCGTAAAATTCAATTTAACAGAGCTGCGAACTTACTGTTTGAGGCGTAAACTTTTCGCAAAGAGCGAGACTCGCCAGAGGAAATTACATCCTAGGGTTTATAGTATCTTGAAATATTAAAATATCTGGTGAGAAACGACCGTCCGTGACTCTCTCCTTTCGCCGCTCTTTTATTACGCCTCCGTGTTTACTCGTGGAAACAAAGAGAACTAAGGCAAATACTCGTCGCTGTCTCGACGATCATCGTGCGATCGACCGAGGGATGTTGGACGTGAGTTACGAGAGGAGAAAATTAAAAAAAAAAAGAAAAAAGAAAAACAGCAGAATAAAGAAGCGTCTCCGCGCGGTGCCTCGTTATCGAGAGAATCATCGAGTTTGAAAATTTATTTCGAAACGCGATTAAAGAATAATAGATCTCTGCCTCTATCCAGCGGGTGTAGTTTCTCCCTCTCGTGGTTCGTGTTAATTTCATTTTCGCGAAAATTCGTATAAATTGTGGAAATAGAATATCTTTCTGGCTAAATAAGATTTAAGTAGAGATTTGTTTTAGCTGCTGATAGCTTTGGATTTTTGTCACATCGCATGTACACTGTGCCTCTTCGCGCTGTTAAATTTCAGACAAACGCGTTTCGAATAATAAATAAATTGAAACTGAAGTTTGGGAAACGTCAGCGTTTATTTAGACTGATTTTATATTACTGTCGTTATTAATAATTAGATACGATAATTGGACACGAATCGAGGAAATTCACCTCAGAAATTCATCCGCTCTTGCAACGAGCAAATTGATAATTTATTTCTCGTATTTGTCCAATGAAATGAAGAAATTCACAGAAAGCAGAGTCGATGATCCAGTGTACTTGAACGAATTGAAACGAAAATCTACGAAATCTACCATTTTCCACGAGAAAGTAGAGCGATCGCTATGAAACAAGAACGGTATCGAGTCATTTTACACGTCTAAAATTTGGCTAACTTCCGTCGTCTGTGCATTTAGAAGATGAAACAAACTCTCTCTCTCTCTCTCTCTCTATACAGTATACAGGCGAGCATTCCCCTTGACTGCACATATCCGAGATGTGTATCTAGAAGAGGGAGAGAGAGAGAGAGAGAGAGAGAGAGTCAGGGGGTGAGAAAGTTGGGGGTGAGACGATAGAGGGATTAAAGGGGTCAACGGTGAGAAAGAGAGGAGGCGAGCGGACGGGTGGGTGGCGGAACAGAGGGGAAACAGCAGTGCACATGTGTAAGGGCAACAATGTGGCAGAAGGTAGTGCAATGTTGGCACAGATACAGACGCAGATTTAACCCCAAACTCATGACACGGACAGTATGCACGGAATCACGTGGAAATGTATTCCGACGTTGCTATGGGGATTCGCTGCCACCCTAAACACACCGATAACCTATCAATTCTCCGGGACCGAACGATCTTGCAAAGTACAGTAGCTTTTGTGTAACAGAAAAATTATTTCCAACTATCGATCAGTTATTGTTCGACAGCGTGGCAAACTTTTCAACACTGGATTTAGGCAGTGTTTAGGCTGCAATGGCTGCTGCCGGCAAAATTTTTAATTTCAAGTCTATATTAATTTGAAATGAAACATTGAATTTTAAATTTTCATTTTTCTAAATTTTAAACTCATTAGCTTTGGAACTTCGTTGCTGGCGTAATATCTCCTAGTTTGATAGAAGTTTAATCTCGTCTGTTTCATTTTGTCATATTTCAGTTTCAGTTTCAGCGTCGTGCTGAGGTTTTACTCGTATAACGGCATTAAATTATTTACATCAGAGCGCGTTAAAATATCAAAAATAACTCGAGAGATTGCAATTGTATAAAGAAATTAAAATTCACTCGGCGAATTCCAAGGATCGTAGAGCCGAGCCGAGAATTTTCAATCGAATTTCAATCGAATGTTTGTGAAAAATTTAATTGCGTTTTAATTATGCATAAATTGAGAAATATTTTATTTGTCCAAAGTGTGGCAGGAGCTCCTTGAATTATTCAGCAACCGTCTAGATTTTGATTGAATACTATTTTATGAATTCGTTTCAAACATCCACAGTCTGCTAATAATCCATTAAAGTGACAATTAAGAGAAAGAAGGTAGAGTATCCAACACTTTATCGTAAATTTTTTCCTTTGCAATTTCCAATGGCAGTTGCATCGCGCGAATAATAGCCGGGCATCACACCTCGCTCGAATAGCGTGTTTACACTCGAGTAATTGTTACAAGCGTGTACTCGATTAAGATTTTATCAAGCTCGCGCAATTCTATCGTGCATTATCTTCTATCTATACTCCATATGAAACGGCAAGGAGGACAAGAAAAAAATTGGCCCGACGAGAGATTTATTCGTATCGGTGGAAATTCAAACGTCACTGAAACCACCAAATTGGAAAATTTTCGTTCACGGCTAGAGAGGCCTTGAAAATCAAGATTTCCACTTTCGCAACGAGCCCTCGAAACTTGCTGTGCGATTTAAACGAGGATTAAACGAGACGAATTCAAGAAAATCTAAAGATTCTTCGTTTTCTTCGATCCCTGAACGTTCAAAGCTCAATAAAATGGCAAAAAAAGGAGAAAATCGTACAGCAAGTTTCACGAGAAAATTTCAACCTTCGAATCCACTCACGGTGGAGCTACTCACTGGAGAAACGAAAAATTCCTCAACGCTTTTACAGACGTTTCTGAATTTTTGCAATTTTCGAGGATGAAAGTATCTTTACATTCCTGTCACGTAAAAACATTTTTAGTAAAACTCAGGACTATCAAGGTAGAGTCTTTGCGCTTTAAAATAAGACCGAGTATCGACGATTTTTCGTCGTTATTGGTTCGACAAAAATCATGCTCTTCAAATATAAAGAGATGTACACATTTGTCAAACGGAAGAGAACTGGTTTCGCGTTTTCACGTCTCCGGCCATTAGAGAGTGGCATGAATGGATTAAGTCAATTCTTGGCCAGGCTTAACAACCAATATCAAGGGGCGGGATGAAAAGGGTTAACAGCTAAATCAGCGAGGAGATAGAGTAAGACGACGCGGCGAATGGTTTATGGCAATGGTCCAGAATAATGTTTTGTGGCTCGACAAAGAATACTTAACGAAGAATTGTTAACGAACCCTTCTGCCGGGTGTATCAGGGAAAGTAATTTCCACTTTGAGCAGTTCCTTTCTCCTTTCTTCTTTCCCCCTTGTTGTCTCGGTATGTTCAACTTCTCGTAAATCGCAAATTACTCTTAAAGGTCTTGGGAACAACCATTTCTCTATCAGATTCGAAACTGTTTCATCGTTTCCTCGATGATCCATTAGAAGAATTATTGTTTCAATTCTTTCTGCTTCAATTTACAACTTCCTCGAGTACACCACTGTGTCATAATTTAATTCATTAATTTTCGATAAAGTCGGTGTTTGTCAAATTGTTTAATCTTTTGAACAATGATCCTAGCAGAATCAGGAATTTGGTAAATCAGTAAAGAATGACTTGTATTTTGATTTACGTTAGTTGAGTGAAAATCGTTCTCGCGAAAGGTTCGAAATTTAGTATTCAATCGAACGTACAACTCTTCTTTAAAACGATTGAAATTAGAGATGCTGGAATATTTATTTAATTCTCATTTTCTTTCTCTTTCAGGGAACGACGAACAGACAGGCGGAAATCATTTTTCCCGCGAACTCTTCGATCTTCAATTCTCGTTCTCGAGCTTCGCCTGGCAACCGTCGATTTTTAAATTCGTTTTGTACCTTCATCGTATAGAGAACAATGCGGTGGCCGAACCGTTTCGAATCGTTCGAACGCCAGCTTATTTAAAATCTAAAATTTTCTTTATGAAAATCTGTTCTATTAAATAACGGTCGCGGACAGGCGAGCATTAAATTATTTTTATTATTGCTCCATCATCCGATTATTGCGCGGACTCTCGACATAAATTTCGCATTACCATTCATAAATTATTTGCAACTCTGAATTCAATTAAATTTTACAGGGAAAGTTATGCCCGCGCGCTTGTCGCAACGCGTTCTGATTAATTCGCCCAACGAAAAAAAAAAAGAGAAAAAAGAAAAAAGAGAAGAAAAAACTGAAAAAAAATCATAAATAATTTCTCAAAATTATTCTACCGCGCGTATTAATTTTAGCAGGACCACGGCTCTTCGGATCAATAATATATGGCGGTGTTCGATCTGTTTATTTCCAGAGCATCAAAATGTTTGCACGCGTTTGGCTTCAACCCTGAAACGGCTTATAACTGGACTGTGAATTTATTATATGCGTTCGTGGATAATTTAAAGGTATAAAAACGCACGAATGTATAAAATATATGAAATATATGTACAAATTGCAGCGTGCGTTTCACAAACACGTGAATTTGCACAGAAATTCACGCGCGACTAATTATTATTAATTTACGTTGAATTACTAAAATTTAGGACATTCGATCTTTAGGATATTTGCATTTTACACTGGTGATAAAATTAAACGGAATGAAAAATTCAATTTAATTACAATTGAATTGACAATTGCAAATGATAATGGTACCAATGACACCAATTAAGGGTTAATAACGCGGAAAGATGGGGCCTCGCATACTTTTTCCATTGTAACAAGAATACACCGAGAGCCCGTCCATTCAGCCAACGAAATTTATCGCATTAAACATAATAAACGACCTGTATACACTATTCCGTGGCACGCCAGCGATATTATTATCGTAGCTGCGAAACTTTCTATCTATCTGGGTAATCTCATCTTGCGCCCGCCACCTCCTCTTCTCTCTCGTCTTTCACTCAACTTCTTAAGTAGTCTTTTGTAACTTAAATTAAAATAGACGTCGGAAAGACAGCCGCGAAAACCACCGCCGCCAGATACGAAAAAATGAAATCGCGCGTCGTCGCAACGATCGCCAAAAGAGAATACGAATAGTTCGGTAATTACTTGGAAATGATCGAGATTCCGAGTCCTGTCCGCTTGTTTGTTTCAATCTCTAACGGAACAGAAGAATTTCTGTTTTATATCCAGTGGCGTGCTCCACTTTGACGGAGATTAAATTGGATATGGATTCTCTCAATGACCGAATTTCATTTCTCGTTAATTATATCATTCTGTATTCCGTAATAAACCCTTTGTCGTTCCATATATTTCATATTCTATTCTGTTTGTTACAAAGATACATTTCGTAAATATCCTTCCGACTGTGAAATTCGAAATTCGTGGGAAATCTGAGATTCATCAGGAGACAGGCAATTTGTACGATTGTAATTCACGTTCAACCTTGAAGACTAAATAAGTATTATTCATAAAATATATTTATGTTAAATTACAGACAATATATTAGCAATTATATTATATATATTCGTCGAAGCACACTGAAAAAAACACGTGCATGTTTTTCACACACACGTTCTTCTTCTGTTAAAACAAAAGATCATCGATCACGATATCTACAAACGCTTATTCTGCTACGTATTAATAGATGGCGACGCTCACACCATTATACAAATGAACTTTTCAACAAACCTGATCGAACGAGGATAGAACACTGTCTCATCTCGTCGAACGATCCATCGAGCTCGCAGAAAAATCGAAGTCGAGCGGGCACACAGGTGCGTGCATCGAATCGATTAGCCCAGGGGCGGATGAAAACCCGGCGTTAAATCGTGCGGCGCCGATTGATCATCGATGAGACGAGTGTGTTAAAGACGAACAAGCCGCGAAGCGGAGGGAAGGGGGGGAAAAAGAGAGGAAAAGGAAAAACGAGGGAGGGGGTGGAGGAGGTGGAAAAAAAAAAAAATGCGGGAACCACCGTATATAATACGCAATATGCTGCAGTTGACATATTCGCCGAGCGTACGTAATACATTCATGGACGGGGGAGGGGGGGGAGGGTGGAGGAGGAGGGAAGAGAGTACAATCGTAGAGTGGAATATGTAGCGTGTTGGTTTTAGTGACGCTCAATCTTTGCTTGTAAACCGCACCGGGAGGCCATTACCTTGGAAGTCACGTCGTTATCCGACCACGAATCTCGCCCGTGAAAAGTTTAGATCTCGAGCGTGGCTTCCCAAATCAAATTCCATCCTCCCCCCCTCTCCCCCCTCCCCCCATGGGCGCTCCACGCGCAATTGTTTCCTCGTTCTTTTTCTTTTTTTTTTCTCTTTCTCTCTCTCTCTCCTTCGCCGCGAACCGAGACTCCGCCGAGCCTAACAAAGAGACGTTCCGCCGTTCGTTTTATAGGAGATTTACATCGTCGTGAAGTTTTTTGACGTCTGAAAAGGTGGAGAAGAGGGGAAGCAAGAAGAAAGAGAGAGAACGTGGTGTTTTATTGAACGGTGGTAATTAAAAAATGGGAAGGGGAATGGCGGCGAGGGGGGAAGGACACACGTACGTAAACGCATGGTACCGGACGAGGAAAACGCGAAGAGGATTAATTCGAACGCTTGTGACAGGTTTAAATCAATAAGTATGAGAGCCACTGCGAAGCATAAATCATTGTTAGATTAAACCCTGGAGCACGCGGTAGTAGTAGATGGGGCAATGGCGCGCTTTCAGGAAATATAGGGTGACCCAAAAGTTCCGATCTATATTTCATCGGGTCGTGTACAGATCGACGGGGGACAAACGCCGCTAACCAACGGAAACTGGGCTAATTGATCGTGCCCATCGCGTGGTCGTCCGTGTCCTTTGGCAACTTTTTCTTTCCCTCCCCCCCCCACCCCCTCCTCCCCTCCCTTCACCTATGCTCGCTCTTTTTGAACTCCTCTTTACAAGATTAAACGTCGAGGAGGAATTCTGTTCTCCCGTCAAAAGAAATTTTATTTCAAAGAAATATCGCGGGGCAGCCGCCTCTCTCGCGCGCGACGGTTCGGAAAATTCCTAAAATATTTACCGGCTGAAGAATTCTTTTTCGGCCGGTGCAATAACCTAACCTAACCGCTGAGCCATCTTACTCACTCTACCTACCCCTCCCAACCCCCCTTTCCGGCGATAAAATGGCCCTCGAAATCGTCGAATGAACGGGGGAAAATGGGGACTTGCGCGCGAAATCGTTGAAGGGCGTGCGTGTGCCCACGGGGAGAATCAAAAATTATGTAGTACGTAGTAAACAGCGGTAATTAACGAGGCTGGCAATTAGCGCGCGTAACGTGAAGGCCACTTGCCCGGCGAAAGTCAATCCCCACCGAGACGGCAGGAAAATACGTTTTTTTCCTCCTCCTCCTCCTCCTCCTCCTCTTCCCCGCGCGATTCAGACTCGAATGAAAACAGTACCACTTTGAAACTGGTATGCGAGGATTGAAGCTAAAAGGAATTTGATTATGCTTGGTAATTTACACACGGTGTTTCTGGATCGATCGAGCCACCCGCTGTCTCTCCCTACCTTTCCCACTGTCTCTCTCTCTCTCTCTCTCTCTCTCAGGCACACACACACACACTTATCCCTCTCCTAGTTCCTGTTCCCTTTTGCTCTTTATCCGTCCAGTGTACTCCGTCGCGATCTCTCGTTCGCTCGTTCCTGTTTCTATGTTCTACATCTTCCATCGGGGAGGGTCATGTGCACGACGAATGGGAATTACGTTTTTCGAAAAATGAATAAAAACGCCACCGACGTTCTCGATTTGATTGTGTCTGATTGCGTTTGTTCAACACGCGCGGCGTTCGTTTTAACAATCGTTCTCGTCGTTTGTTTTTCACGGTCGAACTGCGAATACTTTGTATTTATTGATGCAACGGTTCAACTCTTGATTAAAATTAGTTTCGCGAGTCTTTTCTCAAGAAGAAAACAAAAAAAAAAAAAAAAAAGAAAAATGAAGTTGTTCGTCTGCTTAACGAACAGCTACTTACGTTTCTTGAACAAGTTTTGCAAAGGCCGCGTTATAAATAATAACGCGACCGTGCTATATTCACTGAACGAAAAACAGATAGAGTTGAATATTTCAGCTAAGACTCAAAATTTCTTGCCACCCATGAATACGTAAGGTTCAACGCTGGAAAATGGAAACCTGTTTTATTAACGGATTTTGAATGTTCCCCCCTCGACTCTCTTCAATATCCGCCATCTCGCTCTTCGATAGAGGTCGTTAATAAAAACACCGCGAACTTTTCAAATTTTCTCAGTTGGACAGTCACTCCTGAAACGTTGAAAATTCTTTCCATTCCTTAAAACGAGTGCAAATTCGAAATAGAAAATTTCGAGCATCGTAAAAGAATTAAACTAGAATCTTGCGTTGAGCATATTTTTAAAGTATTAAAAATTCTTTGCGTTGTTGTTTCTTTGAGAACTTCCTCGAGACATTCTTCAAGAATGTTCATCGAGAAATATTTCGTTTGAAACGTTGCCAATATTGTTATATATTATTACCATGAGCTTTGAAAGCATTGAACGTTCCTTGTGTTAATTAAAACGAGACCGAGAGATTCGTACATAAATATTTGAGAATTAATTTAAAAAAGTTTCCTCGAAACGTTAAAAATCCTTCGCGTTTGTTAAAACGACACTGGCGTACAAAAGTTTTCGCGCAAGAGGAAGAACTGAACTAAAAATCTCCATAGAAAACATTTTCTTGAAAACGTTGAAAATCCTTGCGTGTTTATTAAAACGCGAGAGTGAAATATAAAAGTTCGAGGGTCGAGTTGAACGACCAAAGAAAAAAAAAAAAAAAAAGGAAAGAGAAAAAAGGGGAGAAAAAAAAAGAGAAAACGAGCGCGGAAAGTTTTTTTTTCGAGATTCTCCGCCGTCCAAAAGAACTCGGAAACGTTCGAATCCGGAAGGTTTGGCTCCGAGCAGCCAGCTTGCGTTCCAATATTTTAGTTTTTACAGTAGCCGGGGAAATCTTTGAACAGTTTTATGAAACTTAAACATCGTACTTAAAACTTATAATTCCATGCAAAGAAAAAGTTTCGCGGAGGGAGGGGCGAGAAGGGGGAGGGGGTGGATGGGCAATTCCTAGCGCCGGCCGCCGTTTTATGTTTCATTTCTATTCATTATTCCAATGCTTCTTCAACGCGCCGATGCAAATTTTATCTTTTAACGCGGGCAAACCACCCCCTCCCCTTTCGTCTCTTGCTCCGACGCGATGCTTCTAAGCAGTCTCAGCGATAAAGGATTTGCGTTAACGAAGCAGTTGCCAACGTATTTCGTTAAGTCCTCGGGAACTGTTCGCCGATTAAGTATTGCTTAAACGGTGGCCTATCGGCTCGCGCTTAATCCGCCGAGATCTCGTCGATTAATTTTAATTTACCGGCTTCCTCCAAGATCAACCCGGATGGGCCCAAAGACCAGAGACATTACAAGGATTCGTCGGACCGTGAAAATTTCAGCCGTTCAAGGCTTTTCGCAGACTCTGCACACGATACGGAAATGTACGAACAGAATACGCGAACTATGGATTGTTATATCATATGTTATATATGGATTTATATTGTAGTGTTATGGATTTCCACTTGGATCCAATTTGATTAATTAGATATTTTTTTTATTATTATTATACTATATATTTTACATTATTATTATATATTATTATTATTAGTATTTTTAGTATTATTAGTATTTTCATACTAAATGTAGATGTTCTCTTAAATTTCTTTAAAAAAAAAGCTACTCGTCTTGCTATCTTTCTCGGTACGAGTTTCGTTCCTTAATCGCTGGCAGTTCCAGCGCTAAAATTTAATCTTGAACTTTGCACGGAATAATCAAACTTGCGTATTATGAGTAAAGCACCCCAGATGTAGTACACCCCGATTCAAAAGTCTCGGGCGCAGCTGCTATATCTCAAAATACTGGTGGCAAAATTAAACAATACTTTGCACAGCAAAGAATCCGCGTCAATACGTGCGATTTTACTCTCGACTGCTTTGAACGCGAATTTATAAACTCGCGTAACAACGTAGAGAAAAAGTACACGAAATATCCATACTGAAATTCTACTTTGCTAATTACAGTTTTAATTATATTATCATACAATCAATTAAATATCCGCCGCTCTGTGTGGGCGGAACGTTGTCGCGCGTGAAAACTGATAAGAACGGCGAGAAACGAATATTTTCAAATCAACGGGATTCGATTCGATTATTGTCGAAATCGCGGAAATAATTTCGACCACTGACCGTGGCACGTCCGTCCGTTTTCACACACAGGTACATATATGAAATCCCTAAAAGGGGATTTCGCCGATGCTTTTAACCCGTCGGCGGAGGCATTCCGTGAAAATGAACTCCCCAGGTTCGCGATTTATTTACGCAGCGTAGTGACGTATTTTGTTTATCCAATAAATTTATCGTTGCGCGAGATTCGTTCCGAGAGTTTCAAATTTGAAATACAAAGAGCACTGAATTCCATGGAAATGCATTTGATCGATAAACCCCACTCTTTCTCCCTATTTCTTCTATTCTCGCCTCTTTCTCTCTCTTTTTTCTGTTCACGTTGCCTCTTTCGCAACAGGACCAATAGTGAATACCATTCGTATCTTCACGTGTGTTGCGGCGACACAAGAGTTTTTCTTTACCATTTCTTTGCTATTTAAATCGATCAACGATCAGGCAACAATTTAAATACCTCTTCGAGTTTCATAAAATCAGGCTGCAACATATAAAAGAGTAGAATTTGACGATTTAATTTCGATCGTGGAAGCTTGCAAATATTTTCTGAAATAGTTTTTTTCCTTTCTCTTTTTTTTTTTTTTTTTTTTTTTTTTTGAAATCGTGGTACAATTGGAGGGGTGTTTTTCAGTGGAAAAAGCAAAAAAATCGTTCCGCTCCGAAACTACGTTTCGTTTCTACGTCGAGCTACACGCTTCATCGCTTGAGCTAGCGTTCGCGCGAGTTTCACATTTTCTTCCCAATTGTTTTCCGCTTGCCTTGCCGACTCAGCACGATCCTACCTTGCTTCATATTCGTAAACTTTAAAAAAAAGAAAAAAAAAAAAAAAAACAAACGTTGTATTGAATGACAACCGACGCAAGGAAGAGACCAGTAATTTTTTTATCACCGTTGATAATTAAGTAAATAAAAATTTACTTAATTCCTTGATAAAGCCCGGGCTGAACGTATGCGAGCAACGTAAATTTCTAATTAAAGTGTCGGCGAATAATTTTATTTTCGGACAGTTTCGACCGAACTCAATGAAACGGCGACGGCGCGGCGAAGGCGGAGGGGGAGAGGGAGAGGGAGGGTTGAAACGAACATTGCTACCGACTTACCGAAAAGTTTCACCCACCCAATTCACCCGCCAAAATACCCCACTCCTCCCTTCAACCCTCTCCACTGCGGCCGCCGCTGCATTATATAATGCACGGCCATAACAACGTAACATACATTCTCGGCAACAGCGGCATAATGATAATAAAGTGACGTTTACATTTTGCAGGAACGGGACGAGAGAAAAAAGGGGGGAAGAAGCGGAGAGGGGAGGGGGGAAGGGAGGGATTAAAGTTGCTTGGTCGCGTTACCGGGAACACGCGGGATAAAACTCTCGTGGAACAACTTCGGATCTATTATTTCCGACGTGAGTACATAGAAGATAAGAAAGTTTTTATGGATTCTTCTTGCTCCTTTCCTTTTTGTTTCTTTTCTTCTTCTTCTTTTTTTTTTTTTTTTGTTTCTTCTCTTTTCCACTTGACCATCACTTTTTGATAATGAAATCCTTGGAAGAGCGTGCAGCGGAAAAGGGAGGGCATTATTTGAAATGTTCGAAAGTAAATGTCTGTCCGAGGTGATCCTTCGGCGAGCAAGTGAAAGAGAATTTCGCGGAGAAGTAGCTTGTGATATTCGAGGTGCAGTGGATATCAGATTTTGAGTCTCGGGTATCAGATGTCGGTTTAGAGGAGTATTTTAAACGGGTGACGATCGCGCGTTAAAATTCATTGTCACGCGAATGTACAATAACACAAGTACGAACGATTACCCGTTTCCGCTCGATTACAAATTGGCCTGACATTTTGAAAGGAAAATGTGACAGACAAAGTCCTAATAAATCAAATCAATTCGAATCGGTGTTTCATCCGAAGAGAAATTTCTGTTCCGGGTACAACTCTTTAATCGCGAATGCTTTAATTGAAAACCAATTTTAATGGGATTTCATCTAAATAAATTTGTATCCAGATAAATTCTTATGATTTATCATTCGAAATAAATCCTTCCCCCTCGATACCGGATATCTGTCGGCGAGTAAAATGCTGTTCTTTACTATTTTTACTCGTCGTTCATTGTTCGAACAGAATTTCGCCCGAACCGCGGTGGGAGCGAATAGCGTCAGAGTAGTGGTGAAGAATAATAACGTGGCAGAGCAGCGGCAGCTTCATCATCAGCTCACGTTCAAAAATATTTAACGAACCGCAACTAAATGTTGTAATAATATTCCCGGGGAACAAACGGGAGTCTACGTGTAAATTGGAGTTGGTTGCCGAGTTTACAAAAGGGGATGTGTTCTGATATAACTCCGTTATTCTATATTATTTTAGAACGCGAACGGGAACGCGAGACCCGGCGAAACAAATAACGCGAGAAGCCCTGTAATATATTCGTTATTCGATTAAAATGTTCGGGTTCAGGCACACCCGATCAATAATATAATGCCGTTAATTAACGAGCCGGCAGAATCATAAAAGCGCGTCCCACTATTCCGAGAAAGATAACATCAAAGTGAATTTAATATGGCGAAGTGCGTTTTGTAAAAGCGTATTATTAAAAGCGGGCTCCGCGCGTATTAAAAATAAATTACGCGAGAAAATTGAACGCTGAACCGCGCCACACGATTCAAATCGTGAATAATATATACACATATATATCTTCGCGTTCTTGAGAAGCTAAGATGATAATTTAATGATTTTTTTGACAGTTTTCTCGATGTTGTTATAAATTATTTTAACCCTCGAGTGGATTATAGACAGCTGTAGTAAATAATGATGGTAAATAACTAAAATAATTTTATACTATAATATAATTTAAATATAATGTAATATTTAGACTATATTATAATAAGTATAATAAGTATAATATTATATTAATATTTAGACTATATTATAAATTTAGATTTATAATATAATTTAAATCCGTCGTGCCCTTTTGGAAATTGAAAATATACTCGCGATCATGACGCGTGTTATCGCAAATTAATCTATTTCAATCTTCAAATCAAAGTGTCATTAGATGATTATAGATCGCGGTATATCACTATGATGATTTACATCGAATTTATCTAATTATACGACTTGAGCCAGCCTCAAATTTACACCAATGAAATTTTAGCGTTTTATATAACGTGGAACAGTAAGAAAGTTCTCTGTGGTAAAGGGGTTCGAATGCTATCCTGATTCAGTATACGTGACCTTTTTTCCTGAAACGGCTATTATTACGCAAGTGTTCACCATCCCGTTGACCTTTCGTTTAATGGTCCTTTCAATGACCTTGACTGCCAACAATCCCATTTCAATTGACCTTAAATATCAAATAAAATAACAGATATATAATAAATAGCAAATAACATAACCTCGACAGCTTGCGTGATATGAAAATAACCACGACTTTCAATTATGACCAACTGATAATCTCTTTTAATCCAACCAATAATAATACACGCATAAATTTTATAAGTGGAATTAAAATTAAAATGCAGTGTACGTACTTGAAACAGCTGTTTTCAATCGAAAGATCGACAACACGTTTGATATTTACTTACAACAGTCTTGATCTTCTTAATTACAAATTGTATTAAATAAGAATCTCGTTTAATCGTCCAGTCATCTTGGAAACTCTATGACGTACTTTGTAAATATCGGAATTGAAATTCTGATACACGTAGGACAGAAATAGCTTCACTTTTAGTCGAATAACTTCCTCCTTTGATCACCCGATGACTTTAAATCCAACGAATTAAATAACGAAATTAAAACTCGTAAAAAGATTACGCACAGTGTAGCATTAGCTTCGCCTTGATCTTCAATTACGCCAAGGTCGACAATGCACACGCGTGCACGACGATAGCAGCTTCATTTTCATTAAAATAAAAACACAATTTCGATATTTGCAAAGAAACTGCCGGGCCCTGATCTTCAATTAGAATAAAGTTAAATAACAACTTCGAACGCGATGCTGCGTATTCCCATAAACATTGGAATTGAAATTAAAATATTCGCAATGCAGAGGTAGAGAGCTTCGTGCTTTCGATAAAAAAAAGAAAAAAAGAAAAAGAAAAGATTTCAGTAGCATTTTGCCGCGAAACGCACGGAAACTGTTACGAGGCGCAGCAGTGTATCTGTTAATAAATAATCGATTTATTAAATGGTTCCGCATTGTCCAAGTTATTCGAAGAACCGGTCTTGGAAACCGGGAGAGCCGTTCGGGACACTGGCTGCTCCTTCTGCATTTTAGCAGGTATCCCGTGTACACGATCGTTCCTCGGTAATCACCGCTCTCTCCGCATCATTCGATCATTGCTCAATTGCCGTGGAACATTATTATCGCGATTCTCGAGAGCGGAACGATAAATGCAGGGTCCTTGTACACAATATGGCCCCGGCTAAAAGGAGAGAATTGCGCTCGCAGCTAGCCCGTGTACTCAAAGCACTTCGAATCACTTAAATCGTTCCGTATAGCCAGCTCCTTTCGAAAATAATAATAGCAATGCCAAGTTTCGTTCGAATCGAGAAGGAAAATGTTGCAACGGTGTGGAATCGTGGAATTTAGTATTACCTCGGCTCGGGGGATGCCAAAGGGATTAGGCGAGCATCTGAAAAGTTCAATGGATCAACTCTGCTTTCTTCGAATTTATTGATTTCGTGTATATATATATATATATATATATATATATAAAAGTAGAAGATTAATTTTGAATTTTAAATGAAATGTTCGTTTATCGCGAGCACGATGATGAAGATATTGACAAATTCTGAAATGAATTTAAAAAGAGACTGTATTTAACTCGAAGTTGCAAAACTATATTGATTGTATTGTGTATAACATGCAAATATATATATATATATATAAAATATTATAACAATATTTAATAGATATTTGTTTCAGTATTATTGTAATATTTAACAGTATTCCATTAATTATATTAATAAAAATATAAATTAATAATATTATCATTAAAAAAAAAAAATGAATGATTTACTTCCATATATGCACTGACTATAAACTTAGAGATATTAAAATTAATTGATACAATTGTGTTGTTTAACAATGTATGTAACAACACCATCACTTCTTTCGTACTTTTTCAATTTACAGAGTTGATCAATAAAACTTCCAAAAGGCTCAAACAGTAATTTGAAAGGTTTCTGAAAAAGGGACCCATAAAACGAAATGGCGAGTCGGGTAAATTGCTTTGAGAATCCCGGTTCTACTTTTTTTTAATGCCAGCCGCGTTTGAATTGACAGTTTTCAACCTCTTTTTCGATTTTATTTGGAAATTTGGATCGATCGTTTAATAGCTTCTGTTCAATTATATTTTCCCAGTAACTTTATCTTCCCAACGAAACGTTTCGTGATACTATAAATTTTACTATTATCAAATGTGACACGAAATTTACTTGCGACAAGCTCCCTAACTAATTTACAATCACATAAAAGTATCATTGAATGACACGAAGTTTGATACAGATGCATGTAACGAATTTAGAAATTTTTATAATTATATAAAAGTACCACTTGCGATACGAAATTCAATATAATATATATACATACGTAACAAACTGTGCAAATTTTTATAATTCATAATCTATGAAAATGTTATTAAAAAGATACGAAGTTTTAATACATTTCAAGTGTAATAAACTTTTATAACTGCCAAATAATATACGACTAGTAAACAAATAAATCTCTATCATAAACAAACGACAGGAAATATAACTTCGTTTGCAACATATTTACTTAAACGTTTTCACTCATAAAAATTAGTATCGCCATCGTACTGATTAGTTACTAATTAATTAGTCCCTGAAACACTAGCGATAAATAGGCACTTCCTTTCGAAACGCTGCCCGATTCGCAAAGTACACAGCGAGTGAATCGATACTTCAATAACAGGGTGGTGGCGTAAAAATAAAGTTCGCGAGGCGTCGTTTAAAATGGCGCGGAGCGCGCGTCGTTCGAAAAGATGTCATCGATAAAAGAGAGACGATCATTGACCGCGAGGATGGCTGCAAACGCTCGCTGCTCAACATTATTCCAATATCGTTCACCTGGCAAAGCGTTGCGCGTTCACCGGTGCAAACAAAACGAGAACGCAAAAGAACGAGATTCTCAGTCTCATCGTGGAGACAAAACGAGCGGTGGAGGGACAGAGAGAGAAAGGACGAATGTGTATATATATATATACATATAAAATAAGCAAAGTATTCTGCGACGAAAACTACAACGCGATAAACCTTCTAACGCGTGCACGTTAAAACCGGTATTACATACACGTTGCCCGGTACATGTGCGTAATAACACGCGTACAGTTGCTCACGAAAGTAATCAAACACCAACGAAAAGTTGTTATTATTATAGTATTATAATATAGAATTATAATATTCTATATTATATTATATTATAATATACTATATAGAATATTATGCGTATAAAAATTCGTAAAATATTTCATACAAACGTGTATATACACGCACACGGTTGTTCGCGAAAATATCCGAACTTTTATGGGAAATTTGTCATGAATACATTGCGGGCGGTTATGTAAAGTATTTTCAGCAACACTGTATTGCATTTTGGTCAAGTCTGAAGCAAAACGAAGAAATGCACGTAGAAATTATGAAACGTTTAATGTGTACATTATATATCTATAGTTGATCACGAAAGTATTCGAATTTATTTATGGAAACCTTTCGCGACTATAAATAAATATATTTCGATAATGTAAATAAGCCACGCGATTACTATGGTTGAATTTAAATTTGAAAGCACACAGAAATTGCAAGATACGTTCCCAATGAACATCTTGACGAATAACTCTAAATCAAAAATACAAACTTTCAGATTTGGTTTCAAATTATATTTGAATCAACGTGAAAATTTCCAAATATTTTCCACGATACGCAAAACTGCTGTGACGAGCAGTTCAGATACTTTCGTGAGCCACTGTACGTAAATATACATACATACATACGTATACACAAGGGAAGAAAAGTCGATGGGGTTTCGTCGAGCGTGGAATTCATCTTGCTCTACGATCCCCCTACATTGTGTGAGGCTATCGACGAGAAGAACTGGTTTTCATCGGGTCCCCGCGAGTAGCTGTTTCATTTTTTACCAAGGGAAACCAAGAGAGAAAAAGAGAGAAAGAGAGAGAGAACATTTTAATAGACGATGCAATGCCAGTCAGCCTAAAGCGTTACTCAAAGCTAACCGAACCGGTGGCAAAACGATTGACGAATCACCGAGCGTGCATCGTTCTATTAGCCGTGGCACATGGCTCAAAATTGATAACCTTCCGCCTCTCTTGCCGCCTATTTGTCGCACGATTGCCCATCGATGAACTCGTTAAATATGTTATTTTGCCAGACGACGCTATGATATCTCGAAAAATACGTGGTATCGCGAAATACGCGAAAGTGGCTTCGTTTTAAGGCCCCTGAACACGTATTGGGTTATAAATTCGTTCGTACTCTTTAACACCGAACAATCTACGTTTATTTCGTTATCATTAAATTGACAGTAAATTGAAGTTTTTCGTTTTACAAAAGAAAAATACAGTTTCAACTCGACGCCAGTTGAAAAATCACCTTAGGAATAATTCCTAGAGTTGAAGTATCGATGGTGGTTTGTCCATCCCCCCCCCCTCCACCCTCTCTCGATTTTCCTTCTTTATTCCATAATATTCGACCATCCGCCGCGAATAGTTTTCCGATAACTTTCTGTCTTTGTATAAGCAAGCCAGCGGCGAAACTTTGAAATTCTATAGGACAGAGAGCCGATACACGTAAGAAAAGAAAACGCGGAGAGAATGATGGAACTCCGTCAGTGGCAGCGAGATAAATGACGACAGTGATAAAATGTGTATTCCCGGTTGAAGTGCTACGTGCCACGCGAAAATCGTTTCGTCGTAAGCCGTTGAAATGAATTTGAATTTATACGTGTAATTTTACCGCCGACTATTATATCGGCAAATACCGCCGTAAATTTTCACCAGGCCCGCCGGAAGGAATATTGGCAAATAAATTTTAATTGATTCAGTTCCCGGCACATCTCGCTCGTAACTTTGTCATACAAGTTGCTTTCTTCCCTTCTCTTTTTCATTTTAT
Source organism: Tetragonisca angustula (assembly GCA_036937485.2). Classification (NCBI taxonomy): domain Eukaryota; kingdom Metazoa; phylum Arthropoda; class Insecta; order Hymenoptera; family Apidae; genus Tetragonisca; species Tetragonisca angustula. The sequence goes on along the minus strand of JAWNGG020000348.1, from coordinate 5,487 downwards.
TCGTTTGCGATGTCGAGGGTTTGAATTTGAGGGCTTACATCTTAACTAACAGACCTGAAAACCGTGGTAACTTGGGACTTTAAGTTTTAATTTTTAACTTATTTCTCTTTTTTTCATTTGAGTTTAATTTTCACTTTAATAATAATTTTAACTTTAATTTTTGAATTATTTCTGTCACGAGAGAAAATAAAACTAGACATCCTAACTTTCGGCAATCTAACAGAAATTACCATAATCCACCTGTGACCCAATGATACTACCCAAAGAATGGAACTACAAATTTAGTTTATCAATACTAACATTATAAATATGTCGTAATAAGTGAAAGAATGTATTCGGTAATTACTTTAGATAAATGTTGATTCGAAATCATTCGAGTAACGTTCAATTCATACTGAAACGAATCATACTGAATTTGCGCAGTACCGTGGGGAGAGCTTATTAAATACCTTTCGAGTATGCGCACAAGAGAATTTGAATAATTTCAATAAAATTCCTGAATATTCTAACTGCTTGGAACATTTCTAATAATTTATCTATGACAGTTAAATTACATAATATTTCCAAATGTCTATTACTTGACATTTATTACTTACAATTCTGAGTACCTGTTATTTAAAATGTTTTTCAGAATTATTTATAAGATTTGAATCATTGACACGTCTCCATGATACACTGACAGATTAATTTGCAAAAGTTAAATGATTTTATTTATCTTCAATAATATTCTCGAACGCCATTCGACAGTTTCATAATTGATTCATAACAATTTGTGATTTGATTTCATCAACAAGCCTGAATATTGCTGATTGATTTCAATTAGAATAATTACAGCGCATAGTAACAGTGTAATAAGTCGAAATACAGTCGAAAGTATTAATTCAGTTTCGGACTGTAAAAAAAAAAAACGTGTAAATGTAGTGTTTAGTGTTGTACGTTATTAGCGGGAGTTGAAATCTAAAAATGAACATCCGAAAATTACAAAATTATCGATTGTTCTAAACTTATAATGGAAAAATGATTTCTCGAGATACGAACCGCAGGAAAGTTTACTCCACCCCAAAGCTGACCTCGATCGATATCGACGCAGAAGCTCATTACTAATAAAACGTTCGTCGCGTAAACTTCAACGTTACCACGCTTATAAACTCAACGTTAATGAAATTTCTGAATGTTCTAAACGTTTAAACATTATCTAATATTTCTAAGTAGCACGCTTGGAACGATCAAACTATTAAATCACATCCGCTTTTCAAATACCATTTAAATATCTCAATAAATTATTTACGACGTTTAGATCATTGATACACCTTCGTGATGCTTTTAAACATTACTCAACATATTTATTTGTAACAATTAAGCTCTCAATTTACTTCCGCTACATTTTCAGATGCCTTTTTATTAAAATGTTTAATAATTTATTTATGACATTAATACTCTCGCACTCGCTTATTTCGCGTTGCAGTTTCTTTTCAGGCCAACCCTATGATCGATTTGAATTAGAATTATGAAAAGTCGTTGATTTTTCACTTTTGATTAATGGCTCTTTCGAAAATAATTCTCTGTGTTTGCATTCTTGTCGGATTCGTTTTCAAAAATTAGCGTCGCGATTGTTATAATTTCTGTTCTCAATTAATGGTCGCGTTTGTTTAAGTAGAGCTGCGTTTATAAATTACCCCAACTAAGACCGTCCCCTCATCATGTGCAAAGGAGTTGTTTCAGAGAAAATAATTCTTCTGTTTTCCCTTTGTATTTTATTATACTGTCGCATCGTGTTATGTTGCATAATTAGACTGCACTTATACGGAATTTAAGGTTGCATAAATGAGAAGCATGTCTTTTACATTCAGAAATTATATGGAAATTATGTAATATAAAAAAAATACATTATATAGAAATTATACAATATAAAAAAATATTCTAAATATAAAATATAATATATAATATAAAAAATATTCCATAGAAATTATATATAAAGTATATATAATTATATGTCAAGAGTGAAAATATATAAAATATACGCAATACTTGACACATGGAACATTTGGCTAATATTCTATTTTTTTCTAAATACGTATGTACACACACCGGCAGTCTAGTTACAATTGTTTCCAATTTCAATCTCAATTTCAACTTATACGCGGGTATTTCAATATCACGGTTTAGTTTACCGCGTCGGTTTCCTTTAGAACTTCCTTTGCTGTTCGTTTGCACAATAATAAGACATTTTGCAAACGCGCGTCAAAGGGAGAGCGGTTCTTTTCCAAGAAGTGAGATAAATAGACGGAGGGTGGCTGCAACGAGGATAGGGTGAGTTTCGGTACGTGGAGAATCCGGACAATCATTGTTATCTGTTATACAATTACTAAATTGCATCACTACGTGATACTTTATTATGAATTATACAACGAATAATACGATAATAATTGGCCGCGTTCGCGATTTAGTGCTTTGGAACTGAAATACTCGTCGAATCATTCGCGAGTTACTGCGACTCTCATTACGTTTACGTAATAAAAGTGATTAAATAACCTAAATGAGATCGTTTTGTGTCGCGAAGTGACACATATGCCGAAGCAGTTACAAGTGACGATGAATTAATAAAAATAAGGATTAAAATCGCGATTGTCCATCCACACGCTCTGTCATGTTCAACGCACTTATGTTAGCACGGGCAACGGGAAGGATGTGTGTAATCACCGTGTCTTGTCTTCATCTTCGATGTAATTAAAAAAAACCGGACATAAGCTGACGCGAGTGCGTCGAAATTGTTCCGCCCGATGCTTGGGAATATCATAACCGGACTGTGAATATTTATGCAAATGGACAGAGACTTTCATAAACGTGGCTGAGGATTTTCTTTCACTTACTAAATATTATAACGACTACCGGAGGATACTCTATGCGCGTTATTTTCTTCTTTCTTCTCTTTTCTCTCGAACGTAATTAAAAGAAACGTAATACAAGCGGAAAATTGTTTTATCTGCTAAGTATTTTTTTTAACGAGCGTCGCGTTTCGGACACTTTGCACATTTTTGCATGCTACACGCCCGTTCACCATTTCCCATAAACGCGCAAAACATCCGGGGCTCTAATTATCACGTATTATTCAAATTGAACGTTATCGCCAGATCGTTGAAATTTATTCAACATTTAGCGAGGTTAGTTGTAAACAGGTTAATTTAGCAGCAGATATATATATATATATCGCGGCCGAAACGAGCAAAATAATTACATGTCGGGAGAAACGAATCAAAATCATTCGAATTAGCCGAATTTCGTTTGGATGGCTCCGTAATTCGTGTGCCAACGAATCGGAGATCAGGAACCAATTAAATTTAGGAATAACGAACGTTCGATTTGATCGGTGTCGAGCGTGTCGATTATACGTAAGCATTTACGTCGAACAGGGACTTTACGACAGCGAACTGTGCAGCTGTGACAGAACCCTTACGTTCCTCAAACTGAAAGCTATTCTATAAGTCGCAAATATAATAGACCACATACATAACAGAGTCATGCAACTTTAGCGTAGAAGCTATTCCTGCGGTATGACTTGCTCGCAGTGGTTCTCAAACCTTGCGGTGTTACTTCATTGCCAAACTAAACTGTTATTACAGCTTTATCAACGAATATAATACAGTGTGATACATTGTCAAACATAATCTAATTTGATGGAGACGTGGCAACCTTACAGACAGACGTAGCAAGGCAAAGGAATTTTTTTCTAAAGCTTCTTCTCAAACAAGGAGGTTTGTGATTTATTGTGGCTTCCCGAGACTCGAATCGATTTAATAAATAAAACCTAACCCAAACCTTCCCGTACGAAACGCCAGTTTGACGTTTGAAAAAGAAAACGACTGGAAATTGGTTTAGAGCGACGTGAAATCGATATACACACATGTGCCATAATACACCGATCAGGTGGATATATCATCAGTGTTCCGTATTATGTAAAACACGGCTGATTGTTAAGTCTAACCCTCTTATGAAAGAGCCTGTATTCTTCGGTGAAAGGGCCTGCCGGTAAAACAGATATCTGTCAGACCTCTCGTCATTTTTCAAACGCTTTCAGGATTTATTCATCCCCGACGTTGATCGATGACAGAAATGCAGATGCACAAAAGCATTGACGAGGTTCTCCCGCCGGTAATGAAAAGAACGGTATGAAGACTCTCTTCGACGCAAGTTGCCAATGTTTTATTGCCGTAAACACTCTTATAAAAAAAAAAAAAAAAAAAAGAAGGGGGAGGATTAAAACGAGCGCGATGAGAGAAGAAAACGGCGAATGAAAAGGTCAGGCCGTAATTCGGTCGTCTAACTATCCAGATAGAAATTTCATCCAGACATTTGCGCGAACTATATACCGACGAAGTGGCTCACATTCTCACAGGAAACAATGAAACGAAATTATTTCCGCGCCGAGTGCTACTCGTTAAAGTTCGAGTGGAATAATTTCAACTCTTTCATATACCGACGATAAAAAATAAAATTTCTCTCGCTCTCGCTCTCTCTCTCTCTCTCTCTTTTTCTCGTATTACTTTCCCTCTGGTGGCGTGCCCGAAGTATTCAATAGAGATCGTGATATTCAACGTGTGTTAAAATATTTAAACGTGTATTCAGAAATCGAGGATGACGTGTCCTTAATACGGTGTACACACACGGCACATAAACCGTGTAAACAATTAAAGATCCGTGAACACGTAGCCGAGACATTTCCTAGTTTATGTCGCCATAAAGGCGGGATTATACGACTTTAAAGCCGGGATTTCCTTTCCGTGAATGTCAGCGTCAAAAATGTTTGACTGGACGAAACATGTTTCTGCTTTTCAACGCGCGAATCTTTAAATGTTGCACTCGCGTCAAACGAGCCCATTGTACGTTGCACGCAAATACATGCAATGCATATACGCACCTTAATCGAGTTTCAGATTCTTTTTATTCTTGGCAACTGTCGTAAGGGGAAATTTCAATTTTTTTTGACGATTATTAAACAAACGTGAACACGTGTAGCAGAAATGTAGAAAGATACCAGAAACGCACGAATAGCTACGTATTAAATATTGAAATTTTCTCGAATTCTTTCTCTCCGCGCGTGTACACACGTATTTTTATGGGAATTTCTAATATTCAAGAGGGAACCGTACGCGAACGATATCGCATATTAGAATATTGTCTCCACGAGCGTAAGTATTCGCACGTCATAATCGTGAGCCTCGTTAATACGTTAACGATTATACGATGGCACTAATGGCACGCGGATAATTACATAGAGATACTCAAGTACAATAAATTTCCTCCCTATACGTGTCTCAGCAACGGCTCGCCGGGCAATTGATTAACGATCAAAGTAGTTGAACAATGAATTTCCTTCGAGTGTCAAGCCCGCTATATTTTATGCGAATGAATGTCGTCGAGTTCAATGAGTCGTCAAGGTGCGACACGACGTTACCGATAAATTACTTTTCGTAATGCTTCAGTACCAAC